>CM031704.1:12060936-12545936 GCA_018466805.1 Hippocampus abdominalis | reverse complement strand
GCTTTCCCCAGAAATGGCAGATCGATGCAGAAAGGCTTTCACCAACAAAAGCACAGTGGCACCTCATGCTTCAAGCCAGTCTGAGATGCTGCAGAGAAATGGGCTCTCTGAAATTCCTGTCATCATGATGTTAATGAAAGTCACTGCAAATGCAGGCCAGGAGATTGGAACTTTAATTGATCTTGCTTCAGACACAAACTACATTACGCACAAGGCTGCTGAAAGGCTGAGGTTAAGTAGCGAGAAGATAACCCTAGTTGTGTATGGGGTTGGTGGAATGACCATAAAGGTGAAAACACAAAGATATCTCCTGAAAATTAGAGTCAAAACCCCTAAAGGAACAGAGAGAGCTCATGAATTGGTCTGCTATGGCATGGATGAGATCGCCAAAGTGCATCAGGTAATCAAGCCTGAGAAGTTGAAGAGATTCTTCCCAGAAGTTGAACTTAAAGAATTGGAAAGGCCAGACAAGGTTGAGCTTCTCATTAGCCACCGAGAGGGGAGACTCGCTCCCCAGCGAGTAAAAGTTATCGGGGACCTCGTCCTGTGGGAGGGTCCATTGGGGAAGACGGTGGGTGGAGCACATCCCGACTTGTTTGAAAAAGTGGAGATGGCAGCATATGAATCCAGAACTCACTTTGCTCGTTCCATGAGAACGGCAGCTTTCAAATATCAAAAAATCCTAAGTCCAACAGTTGACACAACCCAGCTCCAGCAGGAGGATGTGACCCAGACTAAATGTACAGCTACAAGTAATCATAAGTTCCTTGAGTGGTGGCACTGGGACAGCATTGGAGCTGCATGTGAACCAAGATGTGGAGGATGCAGATGTGGAAACTGTCCACCAGGAGGAAAAGAAATGACTCTGGCAGAGGAGAGAGAGCTTGAGGTAATTAAAGGAGGCCTCACCTACAAGAAGGGGGATGCTCACACACCATCTCCACACTGGGATGCAAAATATCCTTGGACGGTGGATCCAGCTACCCTCCCCAATAATAAAGCTGCAGTCCAGGCTTGTTTCTTCAAGATGGAAAAACAACTAAGCAAAGAGTCAGACTGGAAGGTCGCATATGCTAACCAGATCCATGAAATGGTCGAACGTGGTGCAGCCAGAAAACTCAGCAATGAAATCATGGAGAAGTGGAATGGCCCAGTGTGGTACATCAACCACCTGGTGGCGCCAAATCCACATTCAGTGACAACACCAGTTCGTATTGTGTGGAATAGTAGCCAGAGATACAAAGGCTTAAGCTTGAATGATCTTCTTCTGAAGGGACCAGATGTTCTCAACCCCATCAGAGCTGTTCTTCTGAGGTTCAGAGAAGGGATGCACGCAGCTCTAGGGGACATCAAGAAGATGTACAACTCTGTGTGGCTGGAAGAGCGTGAAATGCATCTTCACAGATTCCTCTGGAGAGACAGCCCAGGTGGAGAGATAGGCGAATATGCAATTACCAGAGTCAACATTGGAGACCGACCTGCTGGCTGCATTGCTCAGTTGGCAATGAGGGAAACAGCAAGCCTTCCCAGCTTTGTTCACTTGGAGGATGAACGTCGGGTCATTGAAGAGGACAGTTATGTGGATGACCTTTTAACCTCCCATAATGACTTAAAGCGACTGGATAAAATCACAGAAGGAGTTGAAGAAATCTTGAAAGCTGGAGGTTTCTTCCTGAAACCATGGGTCCGGTCAGGGCAAAGTGGGAGGCAAGGAGTGGAGACAGTGGCCCTTCAAAAGAGGCAAGGTAAAGCCTTAATTCTTCCAAATCAAATGAGGGATGAAGACAACAAAGCCCTGGGAATCGGCTACCAAGTGGAGGAGGACAAGCTCTACATGTTAACTTCAGTTAACTTTTCCAAAAGGAAGAAGAAGATGAGAGTTGGAAAAGATCTCCTCAAGGAAGAGGTAAAAGCCGAAACGCCAAACCCACTGACTAGAAGAGCTCTCTTAAGCCAGGTAGCTGGGCTGTATGACCCCATTGGCTTAATTACGCCTGCCAAGCAGAAGGGAGCGATTCTTGTTAGAAAAGCATTCCAAGAGGGAGGAGGTGGCAAACTAACCCTAAAAACCTGGGACCAACCTTTATCAGAAAGCCTCAGAAGAGAAGCCATACAGTTTTTTGAAGAATATGTGCAACTTGGACAGGTGAAGTTCCACAGGAGCCTCACGCCAGCCAACAGGAGAGGTGAACCTTGGGGCATCACTTTTTCAGATGGAAGTGAGGAGACCTATGGAGCTGTGATGTACTTAAGATGGGAGACAAGTCAAGGCCCTGAAGTTAGATTTGTGGAATCAAAAGCAAAACTGACACCCCTGGATCAAAAGGGAGAAGCTGTAAAAGCTGAGATCTGCGGTGCTGTCTTTGCAGCCAGAATCAGGAAGTATGTGGAAAAGCATACTCGAATGAAGATTGAGAGATGGTTCCATCTACTTGACAGCCAAACAGTCCTGGGGGCTATTCAAAGGGACAGTTATGGCTACAGAACCTTCTATGCAAACAGAGTGGGTGAAATCCAGAAGGCTGGACCAGTGCAAGACTGGTGGTGGATCTGTGGAGCTCTGAACATAGCTGACATCATAACTCCTGAAGATCTGAATGAGGACTCGACATGGCAAAATGGACCAGAGTTCCTGAAGTGGCCGGTGGAGGAGTGGCCTATTAAATCAGCTGGAGAGGTTGCAGTTCATGCCAGGGAGAGTGTACAAAATCTCCAGAGGAAGGCATTCTCAAGTGCATTAACAAGAGCTCAAGCAAGCACCCAGCTGAAAGAAGAAAAACAGGCCACCCAGAAAAGGACAGAGGATGAAACTCAAGAGGAAAACCCTGTGTTAAACCCGACTCTTCTTCTGAGAAAGAAACCTATGGGCTGGGTTAAAGATCTTGTGGAAATAAGAAGATTCAGTAGCCTGTCCAAACTGGTGAGAGTAATCGCCTGGGTTTGTCGAGCTGCCAAGCAGTGGCTGAGGAGAAGGTGCCAATTCCCAAAACAGTCAAAGTGGGAGGAAACATCACCTAAGCAAGCTCTACTGACTGTCAAGGAGCATGAAGATGCACTCAAAGACCTCTTCCTCGCAGCTCAAAAAGGTACCAGTTTTCCAGACACAACTCTGAATAGATTGGCAGTATACAAGGATGTGAACTCTGAACTGCTACTTTGTGGAGGCAGAATTCAGATGTTCAACGAAGATAAGACTGCAGTTCCAGTATTACCATTTGAAGCCTGGGTGTCTACATTACTGGCTCAAGAATCCCACAAAGCAAGCCATGAAGGAGTAGCAGGAACCCTTCTCCGGATGAGGAAAAAAGCCAGGAGTAAGAGATGTACTTGTGAAAACTTTTCCTAGCTATCCTGTTCCCATCACAAAACCAAAAGGCCGAGAAGGGACAGCTAAAGCAAATGATGAAAGAACTAAGAGATTCCAAAGAAAAATTCCAGCTACAGTTCTTCATAGAGATGTCAGACGGCTTGTCATTCTCCTTCCCATTGAAGAACAACCTGAAGCGTGAAGAAGTTGTATGACCTCTCTGGATTTGAAGACCAGGAGCTCAAGTGGGAGGTGTTGAGCTAAAGCACAGAAATTGGAAAACAACTACATTTCCCAGAGTGCACCAGCAGCAGCAAACCAGCTGAATCTCCTGATCTGCCACTAATTGAAAGGCAGCAAACCAGCTGCATTTCTGGGCTGCCACTATTTTTGAGCAACTGAGGAGCAGAAGGTCAGTCAGTGTGGAAAAAGCTTTCAGGAGGAAGAGTCAGTTTGGAAAAAGCCAGAAGGAAGCAGGATTGACAACACTGAAAGGAAACAAGTTCACTCGAGGGGGGGTTCATCCCAAAGACGCCAATGGTCGGTGCTACATTTGTTTGACTTCTATATTATTTCCTAAACAAAAGTAGTTGATTTTATCTTCTGAAATTCTGTTAAATATTTAGAACCCTGCTAAAAATGTTAAATGCTAAAAATCTGTTTCATAAGCCCTGTTAAAAATGTGTTTCATAAGAGTTATTTAATCATGTTTGGGAAATGAAGTTAAAACATTTTGTGAGTCAAGAATTAAATTTGATTTTCTTGTGTTGAAGGTTTACAACCTGAGAAAGACTGAGAAAGACGTATGACTTTGAAGAAAATAAAAAAGTAAAGTGGGAAATCTGAGTTGTCCTCGCGTCCTTTGGCCAGTTGAACCAAGAGGAGAACTTGACAATGTATAATATATATATATATATATGTATATGTATGTATGTATAATATATATATATATATATGTATATATATATATAAATTTATATATATATGTATGTATAATATATATGTATATGTGTGTATGTATGTATAATATATATGTATGTATGTATGTATGTGTGTGTGTGTGTGTGTGTGTATATATATATATATATATATATATGCTCCGGTTTCCTCCCACATTCCAAAAACATGCATGGCAGGCTGATTGGACACTCAAAATTGTCCCTAGGTGTGAGTTTGGGCGTGGATGGTTGTTCGTCTCTGTGTGGCCTGCGATTGGCTGGCAACTGATTCAGGGTTTCCCCCGCCTACTGCCCGAAGACAGCTGGGATAGGCTCCAGCGCCCCCCGCGACCCTAGTGAGGATCAAGCGGTTCGGAAAATGGATGGATATATATATATATATTACAGTCAAACCTCGGTTTTCAGACGTCTCGGTTCTCGTACAATTCGGTTTTGGAACTAAAATTTCGAGTTTTTTATGCCTCGGATGACGAACAAATTTCGGTTCTCGAACTAACTGAGCGCACTTGAATGCGTCACTTCACTCCTCTCGGCTTCGCTACCTCGTGTAGCTTCGCGAGGTAGCAAAGCCGAGAGGAGTGAAGTGACGCTACCTCCTGTAGCCGCTCCCTCGCGTTGCGGCGCTCCCTTGTGTCGCTACACAGGAAGCGACCATTGTGAGCAGACGTTTTTGTATTGTTCAATAAAAAAAAGCAGACGTGTTTGGTGAGACGCTTCTGTTAGGACGAGTGAAATCCCCCTTTTCATAATGGTTTGCCCTGGCAGCACGGGGGAGGGGGGGGGGGGCGTACGGCCGGCATTTTTCAATGCAGCGGCACAGAATGAACACTCTGGTGTCCAGTGTCTCATTATTATGCAATAATCGTACAGAAACAGCTTGTGAGCACACGAGTTTGTATTGTTCGCTTAAGATTTTTTTTTTTAAAAAGCAGACGTTTGGTGAGAACTACGTAATATTGGACTGTTATTTTTGCATGGTGTATCAGCCCCTAATCATGGCACCAAAGAAAGCAAGTGGAAGTGGTGAACCTGGTGAAGAAAAGAGGAAAATAGTGCGCAAAACTATAGAATTTAAGAAAGATTTAATCGCAAAATATGAGTCAGGTGTGCGTGTGTTTGTGTTGGCGAAGGAGTTCGGGATGCTGAAATGCCCCGCCTACTGCCTGCTGACAGCTGGAATCGGCGCACGCCCCATGACAGATAGAGAGAGAGATGTTCCTTCAATTTTTATGTTACTATGTTAATGTTAAAATTGGTAATCTCCCATTACATTTGTACAGTTTATGGTGTGAAATTGTTAAAAAAAAAAGTGGTTTAAAAAGTTGTTTTCTTGACTTGGAACGGATTAAAACATTTTACATTTATTTCAATGGGAAACATGGTTTCGGTTTCCGAACAATTCGGTTTCCGAACAGTCTTCTGGAACGGATTAAGTACGAAAACCGAGGTTTGACGGTAAGGTTTTTAAATAATTTCTTGGTGGTCAAGCAACGACGAGTTCACTCAGAGAGAATAAAAACCACCAAGAAGAGTTCTAAAGATGCAGCAGAAAATTAAGTCAATGTTAACTCTCCCTCTCCATCAATGACTAAAATTTCACCTCTTTAAAAAAATAGATAAATAAATTAATGAATTTTTGTTTTCCCGCAATGTTGTGAACAGACTGATGTGCTCTCGGTTATCTCCTGTTTTATTTTGAAGGACCAGTTCAAACGTCCTGTGTTTCCGCTATAAATGCTGTGTGTCTTATACTTGTCAAAACCCAAAATAATAAAACGCAAGAGACATGTCAAGCAGAGTTTTCCTCCGTTTATCCAGCCGCCTTGAGGGGTGACACACGGGTATACTAAGTAAGTAAGCCGCTGACAACAACAATGCTTTACTCTTTTAAGGCGTTTTTTTTTTACACATTTCTAAGACGATGTAGAGTGTTGCGTTTAGGTTTGTCCCTAAGGCTTTGCCGTTCATCGTTGCTCGACACTCGACAGCTGAAGCTGGACCTCCGCACGCCAAACTACAACACGGCTTCAGTTTTAAAAAACAACAATAAAAAAAAAAGCGAAAAATAACCAACATTTCTTCTCGAATTACAGTTAGACGCACATTAGCCTCGACGCAGGACACCAATCGTTGCTTTATTGGACAATAACATAATTGTCTCAAGCTTCGGGGCCAAGTTTAGCTTACTTAGCTTAGCTTACTTGGCCTAGCTTGCTGGCCGCTGCCTCGCAAAGCAGAGATCAAGTGTGAACGAAAAGTGTTGTGATTTTCCCGAAGAATGTGCACAAGAGGAAGGGCGGAGAACGACGAGCAAAAAAAGGACAGCGGGGCTGTTTTTACCCAGTCTCGATCTCGATTTGGCTCACGCGGAGCAGGTTTGGTCATTACTCGTTCTTTCACTCTCGGTCACGACCCACTTTTCTTCCTGTCATTATTAACATTTTTACGCAACAGAAAGCTATCTTTTCTGTCAAAAGAGGCCAAGAGAGGCGAATTGACTTTTTTTCTTTACTCACAATTATCTTTCCTTCACTTGAGTGCTACGTTCTTAGTTTTCGGAAACTATTTTTTCTATTTTATTTTTTTCTAGGAAGGGGGTATGCCGGGGTTAATTTGACGGACACGCCAGCAAGCCCCCGTTGGGTGCTTTTTTCCTTATGGTTCTCTGCCTTGCCATGTCTTTTTTTACATATACAGTCAAACCTCGGTTTTCGTACTTAATCCGTTCCAGAAGACTGTTCGGAAACCGGATTGTTCAGAAACCGAAACCATGTTTCCCATTGAAATCAATGTAAAATGTTTTAATCCGTTCCAAGTCAAGAAAACAACTTTTTTAAACCACTTTTTTTTTTACAATTTCACACCATAAACTGTACAAATGTAATGGGAGATGACCAATTTTAACATTAACATAGTAACATAAAAATTGAAGGAACATCTCTCTCTCTATCTGTCGTGGGGCGTGCGCCTATCCCAGCTGTCATCAAGCAGTAGGCGGGGCATTTCGGCATCCCGAGCTCCTTCGCCAACACATACACACGCACACCTGACTCATATTTTGCGATTAAATCTTTCTTAAATTCTATAGTTTTGCGCACTATTTTCCTCTTTTCTTCACCAGGTTTACCACTTCCACTTGCTTTCTTTGGTGCCATGATTAGGGGCTGATACACGATGCAAAAATAGCAGTCGAATATTACATCGTTCTCACCAAACACGTCTGCTTTAAAAAAAAAAAAAATTCTTAATCGAACAATACAAACTCGTCTGCTCACAAGCTGTTTCTGTACGATTATTGCATAATGATGAGACACCGGACACCAGAGTGTTCATTATGTGCCGCTGCATTGAAAAATGCCGGCCATAAACAAACGCACGAAAAGTGATATGCAAATTCACTTTGGTTGATTGATCTGGCTCTTCTAATAACCTTCGTTCTAAATCCAAACCATAATTCCACAAGTGTTTGTCTTCTTGGGTCTTTCAGACATCAGCGAAGATGTTTGTCGTGAGCGTCTCGGTGCAGAGCCTTCTCACATTAAAGAGGAAGAGGAGAAAAAAGATGTATCCCACTTGAAAGAGGATGAGGAGCAGCAGGCCCATTTTATAAAAGAGGAGGAGCTAGAGCAGCCTTGCACGAAAGCGGAGGTGGATGATCCTACAGGTAAGATCTAAAGCCAGAGCCCGGCCCGACCTGAATTTCGGGCGTAAAATGTCAATCATTGCTTCAGGTCGGGTCTGGCCGGGTTTCTCTCTCGCTGACTTTTTAAAAATAAATATCACTGTAATGTTGCAACCCAAACGTCACAGTGCGCTGAGGCGTTTCGAGGATTTTTCCATTTTTTCTGAAAATTTCTCTGGAGAATTGAGGAAAAATAACCTAAAATTAATCCGGATAGTAGTTGACAACATTAAACGAACATGCTTTTGAGTTAGTTGTTTTGCTGAGAGTAGCCATGTTGAGACACTAACACTAGTAACAGTAAAGAGATTTTTGTCTCTGTTGTTTTTGTTCCTGATTGTAAAGTGTCCTTGGGTGTCTTGAAAGGCACTTACAAATAAAATGTATTATTATTATTATTATTATTGCGTCGCCGCTGATTGGTTGTAATCAAAGGACGCGCTTGCGTACATGTTCGCGCTGAAGCACAGCAGAGAGCAGCGGACGATCTACTGCTGAGGCGCGCTTAGCTTGAGTGGCGTCGCCACTCACAGTATTACAGTAATACCATCGCCTCGCATTCTCATGGCCTCGCCATATCTCAGAGATTTCGAAATTTGGCGAGAACGGAAGCCACAAAGGGTGCATGTGTGCACACAAAAGGAAGATTAATCATTGACAGGGTTCGTACGGGTCCTTAAAGTACATCAAATTCCATAAAAAAAGAAGTTGTAAAATTATGTTCTTAATTGTCCATCATTTTCAGAGAAAGCTTCTAAAATCCATAAAAATTAACCTGCGGTCTTCATTTCATTTGTGGATGTCATTTTCCCCACCGTTCCAATTCATAGTTTTGTCGGAAAATGCAGGACCTGGTACCCGCTCTGCTTTTCCCGCCGTCTCCGATTAGTTCCGACGATGATCACTTGATCACTTCGGGTCATTCCGGGTAACAACAATAGATTGACGCCATCCTGGGGCAGTGAATGGATGGTTTGGTTGCCGGCTCGGCAAACAATTACCGTATTTTCTGGAAAAATCTATTCATCGAAGTTATCCATCTCAACAAGTGACAGACAAATATGTAGCAACGCCACTCGAGTGAAGCGCGCCTCAGCAGTCGATAGTCCGCTGCTCTCTGCTGTGTGTGCGTCAGCTAAGCTTAGCTGTTGTCTCGGCTAGGCTAGCTTTTTGTTGTAGATCAGAGCGTATTTGATTTGTGACGTCGGTTGCGTCGGCGCTGATCGGTTGAAGCCAAAAGACGTGCGCGTGCGTACATTCGCGCGGACGCACACACAGCAGAGAGCAGCGGACTTTCGACTGCTGAGGCGCGCTTCGCTCGAGTGGCGTCGCTACAAATATTCCGGGACAATGCTATTTTCAAGGGGCGTGGCTGGAGAAGCCGGAGTTCCGTGATTGGGTCGGAAAAATTGCTGCCGATTATACGTCGGCTTACTGCCAAGTGTGCAAGAAGGGCGTATCTGTGAGAGGTGAAACTCGTCATAGTCTCCTGGTCAAGTCAAATGCATTGAGGCACACAGCAAAACGGAAGAAAATTGATCGCCAAGAACTTGCAAAAGAGATTGAGGAGAACACTTAGTCACTGTCTGCTATTCCCTAATTGTCATATCAGTTTCATATTTGTCATCATAAAACATGTCTGATCATTGAAGGTGATATGAGGGAAAATAATAGGGTTGGACCATTTGGGATTCAGACTTCTGACACGCATTTAAGCTGTTCAGGTATACTGGATACTGCTAAGATGGGCAATCAGTACTACTGTGAGTGAAACCAGATTTTTCTAAACCCTGTCCAGGTGACCCTTATGACCATTAGCTATGTTCTTAGTGTTCTGTTTATTAAAATAAATGAAGTTCTAAATTAAAATTTTTCTTTCTGTACTTTATTTGAGAATGAATTCGAGTTTTCCCCCAATTTTCCTACCTGTTATACTGGTAGGAGAGTGAAAATTTGACATACAGTAGATCAAATAAAGGGTTAGCTGATTGCCCCTAAAAATAAAGATGTGCCCTTACTTTGGCAGCGATGATTTGAACACCAGCTCAGTGATATGTGGCTTTCTGTTCACCCCGCGTATTCCTGAGCGGGCATTAAATCAACCGTGAATCCCCTGCTCAATGGAAAAAGTCCTTAAAAATGGCTAAATTGGTCCAAAAAAGTAATTAAAAGGTCCATAAATAAAAAGCAAGTGGAAGAGTGGAAACCCTGATTGAATGTTGAGTATTTGAACAGCGTTTTGTGTAAACCAATTCATGCGTGATCGGCCAGGTGTGTGTGTGTGTGTGTGTGTGTGTGTGTGTGTGTGTGTGTGTGTGTGTGTGTAAAAAAACATATGATGAAAGAAATGAATGGATCTCAGTTTCCCTTGCCCAGATGTTTCTCAAAGGCGGGTCACCAGGGCCTCTGCCTGGATCCAGGCTAGTGTTGTGTCCGAGGACTGGCAACCCGAGGCCAAGGACTTGACTTCGAGGCCGAGGCCAAGGACTTGGAAAATGATCCGAGGCAAGGCCAAGGACTTGAGGAATTTTTCGAGGCCAAGGACTTGCCTCCGAGGCCAAGGCCAAGGACCAAGGACTGATTTTGAAGCCGAGGCCTAGCCGAGGACAAGGTCAAGGATCAAGGACTGATGTTGAAGCCTAGGCGAGGACATGTATAAAACAATGCTATCATACCACTTGGCAGGTCTTCATAACTTGCAACACCCCTCCACCATAACCCCTAGCACCCCTCCATCATAACCCCTAGCACACATCACTGACTCACGCAGCCAAATACAAGCAGAAGAGAAAGCGAGCAAAAAGTGGTGGCAAAGAGAGTCCGCGTGCTCAGTTAGCTTCCTATCTGGAGAACGAGGTGGCGGGCGAGGAGCTGGTGGCATTTTGGAGACCTGGCGGGATGGCCAGTGTGAAGTGGCCAGCGTTACGCTTCATTCAAGCGTTAGTAACGCTTGAATGAAGTGTTTTTATTCAAAGAGTAGAACAGTCAGGGTATGTGTTATGTATACTGAGAAAAAAATAAAAGCATATTACATACATTTATGAATTAATGTTTTAGTGCAGTAGTGTCTGAATATGAAGTAAATCAACAGTCAACAGGCATAACACGGTACGGAAGACAAGTTGAGAAATGCTGACATGCTGAATCATAGAGCTGTTCATACGTCCAGGCGCAGATCCTATTGTGTTAGGCCAGATCCGCCACTCATGCTCGCTCGAGGGAAAAAAAACGTACTTCAAAAAAATTGCTGCTGTATTAGATTGAACGAAAGCGTAATTCTAAGAGGAGTTAAGCGAAAAGTCTGATTTTTTAAAAAATGCACATATAAGCATGTTATACATGGCGATCGAACAAATTTGTTTTCATAAGGAATCAGATCCGTCGCGAGTCTTGATAACATTTGGCATTCGCGAGAAAGGGGGTGAGGAAGGCTGAACAGGGAATGGTTGTGATTTGCATTTGCCGATATAGCGACCAATCACAAGTATTCACAACGGCCAAACCCGGAAGCGAAGTGCCGGCAGTATTGACTCCAGCTGTAACGCAAATTACTTGGTTCAAACAAACATTCTAGTGCCGATCGCGAACGGTAACTGACCGTGATTGAAACTAACTGTGATGCTGCTCTTTATACGTTGCGCTAACTGTCACCTGTCAGTGGCAGCCCCGCCCCTCTTAAAGCGCCAGATAAATCCAACAATTTGGGATTCCCTGGATGGAGTTTGTTTGATTTCTTCATGATTTTTGCGGTCCGAGGACTCGAGGACTTTTCTCCGAGGGCAAGGCCCAAGCCCTCCGAGGCCAAGGAACAAGGACCGACTTTCGGTCCTCGAGCCGGTCCTCGAGGCCAAGGACCGGCTCGAAGACCACAACACTGATCCAGGCCTGGAGGTGAGGCTAGTTGGCAAGCGCCTGGTGGCTGGGCCTACACCCATGGGGCCCGGCCGGGCTCAGCCCAAAGAGGCAACGTGGGTCCTCCTTTTCATGGACTCGCCACCCATGGGAGGGGCCAAAGGGTTTGGGTGCAGTGTGAGCTGGGCGGCAGCCGAAGACGGGGACCCTGGCAGTCTGATCCTCGGCTACAGAAGCTAGCTCGAGGGATGTGGAATGTCACCTCTCTTGCAGGGAAGGAGCCCGAGCTGGTGTGCGAGGTAGAGAAGTTCTGACTGAGGCCGTGCAACAAACGTTTGCAGCCAGCCACCGGATGCTTTGAAGTCGTCTATGCCCATAGATTTAGCTGTTTGTTTGTTTATTTGTTTGTTTTTATGTTCAATAAAACAATAAACATACTCGGTAATAAATTGACAGAAAGTAAGGTAGTAAAATTGTAAAAGGAAAAGAGAAATCAGTCATCATACAACACAATTTTATGTTCAAAGGAGTAGGAGGAAGTAAAAAACTTATCTAGTCCTACCCCAAGTTATGTGTTTATATATAAATAGACTATTTTTTTATATCAATCAGAAAAGAAAGCAAGAAAGAAAGAAAGAAGAAGTCTCCATAAAAGCTCATGCTTTTACCCTAGACCGTGATATTTTTACGACTTTTGGTTTGTATCTGGATTTTATACTTGCACACCCTGGTACTCTTATGTCAAATTTCTTGTATTCATAATGGATATTGCAGTACCTTTCTCTATTTATCAACTTAATTATTATTTTTAATTAATGTTTAGAATTTATCACCTTAACACTGATTGATGTAGGTTGTTTGTACTATTTTCTTGAATTTGTTTTTGAACTCAGGAAGCGATTTACTCATTTTCAGGTCCGTTTCGAAATTATTCCACGGATTAACACCTATGACGGATACACTTCTTTGCTTGATGTTTGTTCTTGTTTTGGATTTTTTGTATAGGTTGGTACCTCTTAAGTCCCAACCTATACAAAAAATCCTGTGGAGCCAGCCTTCTCACGAAAAAGCGGCCCAGTTAGCGTGAAGTTTTTAGCACGACAACAGTGAAACCATTCCAGCACACGATCATTTACCGCGCTGAACCTCGTCCGTCGAGCCACAAGCAATTTCCTATGAGCAGGCAGACTCCCACATTCGTACCGGGCAAGAATCGATGCCTTTTTTAAAAAAGTTTCATAGATTTGGGTCTTTCCGACTCCACGCGTCTCCTGGATGCTTTTTACTTTGTGTCCAGCCTCACTCAAACGGATGCATTTCACTCGCGCCGCTACAGTCGTTAGTTCTCGTACGTTTCGATGCCATGATCTACAGGACGCAAGTGAATAAAGTTAAAATCTTTCGCAATTACAGTAAAATGCACGCCAATAAAAACTCACTCACATGTCGTTTTGGATTTGATGAATGAAAACGGCGAAGAGAACGCGTTTCTTTTGTCGTGTCGAGTGGGCGCTGCTTTTTAAGCTAGTGCTGCAATCTACGGGACGTAAGTGAATAAAGTTAAAAATCATTCACAATTACAGTAAAATGCACGGCAAGAAAAAGTCACATGTCATTTCGGATCTGATGATAGAAAACGGCGAAGTGAAAATGTGTCTTCCGTCGCATCGGGTGGATTTAAGCTCCCGTGGCATTATGTCTCCATCCGTGTTACGGCTAGTGGAATTTCTGCTTACGTTAGTTCCGATAACATGTAATATCGTAGTAAAAATGTTAATGCATAGGTTTTTATTGCGGGTGAAGGAAATTCCTTTTTCGTAGAATTCCAGGGATGGGAATGTTTATTGTATCTTTCATTTAGATTTACGTCGACCGGAGACGCAACAGCACCAATGTTCCCTGTAAGCGCACTGGTCGCATGCTCTCTCTCCCTCTCTCTCTCTCTCTCTCACTCTTCCTCTCTCTCACCCCTCTTTCTCTCTCTCACTCTTTCTCTCTCTGCCCGCCGCGCACGAAGCAAATAAAAGAGACAGTATGCCAGAGAATCAACAGCATGATGTGACACACACTAGACTTCCCAAGTGTTTCATCACGCTGGGCGGGGCTGCAAAGATACGCAGCCAATCAGCTCACAGGATGAATCCACTCGTGCTGTCATTGGTCGACGGCACCGGAAACCAATCATTTTGCTTTGCTTTTGGTGAGCTTGTATATCAAAAATGTCACACTATGTCTTTTCACAAATAACCAAGGATAAAAAAATAATTAAAAGATAACCACGGTTAAAAATAATGCGCCTTGAGGCAGTGCCCGTTGCCAAATAGTACAGGCATGTACAAAACCTCTGAATTGTTCGGCATTTTTTTCTGAATATCGTACTTTGGAAAGTTTTTTAAAATGTGATGGACAGAAGCCGCGATAAATGAAGTGCGAAATAGCGAGGGATCGATGTATAGTAATCGCTTTTTTTTCGCGGTTCAGAAACACCCCACAAAAGGTGAAAATCACGCATTTGAATTTGCGCTCTCGACTTATCCACCACTCAAAAATGTGCAATGTCACACTCTGTGCAAGTCTTTTTCACACATACCCAATGATAAAAAAAATTAATACATCACCACCATGGATAAAAATAATCAAAAAAGGAAAAATCCACCACTAATATGTGATGCTGGTCATGTCACATTTTGAGTTATAATCTGAACTAATCTAGCTCTTTGAGGAGCCTTCATTGTAATTATAAACCAGAATTCCATGGGCGTTTTTGTCTTTTTGTGTCTTGCAGAAATCAGTGAAGATGCTTGTCCTGAGCGGCTGGATGCAGGGCCCTTTCACATTAAAGAGGAAGAGGAGAACAACAAGGAAGAACATCAGGTCCGATACTTTAAAAGAGAGGAGGAGCCAAATTACCCTTGCACGAAAGATGGTGATAACACAACATCAAATGTTGATGAGGATGAAGAATCTGATGGTGATCTGACATGTCACACTGACAACAAACCCTGGAAATGTTCTCATTGTGGGAAGATGTTTACTTGTCAGAGTGTTTTGAAAAGACATGTGAGAATCCACACTGGTGAGAAGCCTTTTGCCTGTTCATATTGTGGCCAAAGATTCTCTCAGAAGGGAAGCCTAATTAACCACACAAGAACCCACACTGGTGAGAAACCTTTTTCCTGCTTAGTTTGTGGCCAAAGATTCTCTTGGAAACAAAACTTACATAATCACAAAAGAACCCACACTGGTGAGAAACCTTTTGCCTGCTTAGTTTGTGGCCAAAGATTCATTAGGAAGGGAACCTTAAAAAGACACACCAGAACCCACACTGGTGAGAAACCTTTTGCCTGCTTAGTTTGTGGCCAAAGATTCATTAGGAAGGGAACCTTAAAAAGACACACCAGAACCCACACTGGTGAGAAACCTTTTCCCTGCTTAGTTTGTGGCCAAAGATTCTCTGACAAGACAACCTTAAAAAGACACACCAGAACACACACTGGTGAGAAACCTTTTGCCTGTTCAGATTGTGGCCAAAAATTCTCTGACAAGACAACCTTAAAAAGACACACCAGAACACACACTGGTGAGAAACGTTTTGCCTGTTCAGAATGTGGCCAAAGATTCTCTCAGAAGGGAAGCCTAGTTAACCACACAAGAACCCACACTGGTGAGAAACATTTTTCCTGCTCAGTTTGTGGCCAATGATTCTCGTGGAAGTCTCAGATTAAGAATCACAAGTGTGATGATGAGATGAACAGTTATCAATGAAATTTTCCACTCCTATCTAATCAGGCTTTTTTCATTCATTCATTCATTCATCTTCCGAACCACTTTATCCTCACGAGGTTCGCGGGGGGTGCTGGAGCCCATCCCAGCTGTCTTTGGGCAGTAGGCGGGGGACACCCCGAATTGGTTGCGCGCAGGGCACAGAGACAAACAACCATGCACGCCCTCACTCACACCTAGGGACAATTGAGAGTGATCAATCAGCCTGCCATGCATGTTTTTGGAATGTGGGAGGAAACCGGAGTACCCGGAGAAAACCCACGCAGGCCCAGGGAGAACATGCAAACTCCACACAGGGAGGCCGGAGCTGGAATTGAACCCGGTACCTCTGCACTCTGAAGTCGACGTGCTAACCACTAGACTACCGGGCCGCCTAATCAGGCTTCATCAGGAAAATTCTACCTTCTACAACCTTCTACATGCTGTTGAATCTACCTTCTTATTTAAATGCTGAAGTTTTCTTTTCCTTGAGTGCATTGAAACATGTTTTTTTTATTTTTTGGTTGTTGTAATGAATGAGAAAATTAGCAATGTTAATGATGTTGTAATACTTTTGGATTCTTCATTTTATCTCAATATATATATATATATATATATATATACACACACACACACATATACAGTAATCCCTCGTTTATCGGGGTTAATGGGGACCAAAACCACCTGCGATAAACGAAAATCCGCGAAGTAGCGACCAATTAACATATAAATAAAAAAATGCCCCATGTGGGCCTTTGCGCTTGAGCAGAGCGCAGTAAAACACACACACACACACACACACACACACACACACACAGGCCAGTGATCCCGCAGACGTGTTTATGATTAGTCAATTAAGGTTGTTTAGACAATTAAGGATGGAAGAGACCTGCTTTTGTTCTTGTAAGTCTCTCTCTCTCTCCCACACACACACACACTCACGCGCACACACACGCGCGCCCGCACACGCACACACACACTAGCAGCATCGTAAGAAACACTGAGACACTGATTAAAGATCAAAGAGTAGCCCCCCCCCCCCCCCCCCCTAAGACAGAAAGAAGATGCACAGCCAATCATCATGGCTTTACATCTTCTCAGCCCCGACCTCACCCCACATGTACTGTATATGTTGCTCTATGTGACTCACTGTTGTTTGGCTGACTTTCGCTGCTTCTCGCGGACCGTTTGCGGAGTTTTTGCGGACTTTAAAAACAAAAAAAGATTTTTTATGAATATGTTTGAAAAAATCCGCGATGCACTGAAGCCGCGATAAACGAACCGCAAAATAGCGAGGGATCACTGTATATATTTGGCTCTGAGTTGTGGTTTTTAAATGTAACTTGTTTTAACTCATTTTCAGAGGTTTGGTTGGTTGATTTCGTTCTTTGTGTTTTGTTTCTTTCTTTTTATTTTTTTTTATACTGTCCCATCCTTGACTGTGCAGCACCCCACGTGTTGTGATATGTTTTTCGTCGTCTTTTATTGGATGTGATCCTGAGTAAAATGGACATCTTCCATTTTGTCATGAAATGTGTGATGTTTGAGACTGTGTGTTGCTTGCTGGCGAATAAAGTTTTCTTTGCTCAAAAAGCTTGGATCAGCCATGTCTTCTTTAATATCCCTACCTCAATATCGGAGAGATTCATGACTGGTGAGGCACTATTTTCCTGGAGTGAGATATAGAAATAGGAGCCCAAAAACGGAAGGTTGCCTGTATTTAAATGTGGACCATCATTGGAACATGTTTCAAATAAGGTCAGAATGGAATTCCTGAACGCCCTTTGGGCCGGGAGGTCCGAGCCGTGAAGTCAGCAAAAAAAAGAGTTCCCAAATTCACTCAAAAGAAAGGACCCCAAAGGAGTCGAAGACTGTGAATGGCAAAACATCCTCCAACCATCTATTTTCTGATCTGCTTTATCCTCACAAGGGTTGCGGGTGTGCTGGAGCCTATTGTTGGAATACAGTACATGTAATTCTGTTATCCCATATTTACTCTCAGTATAACTACAAAACCTTTGTTCCAGAGTTTGACTTCACAAATACCTCATTTGCAATGGGGTAGGTTTATGATGGGAGACTTGTCGGCTTGGGAGAGCTCAGCCGGCTCCTGTTTTGGCTCTTAAGTTAACATCCTTTTGTTCAGCTAATGGCTTCTGATCAAATTAACTGTTGCTTGTGAGAAGATAACATCAACCCCAGGACACCATGTGAGGGACATCCACAGGTGTGCTCGCGGACCACCGAACTCCAACAGGAGCCACCTGAGATCACAGGAATGAACTGTGTGTTCTCTTTGAAAGTCTCCTCTGCTGAAACTGTTGTTAAATGTACAAATACTCCCCACACCCATTAGAAGATCGTGTATCAGGGACATCCTTTCTATAAATGCAAGGAGACAAACGCGGTCTCTTCAGAGTTGCCCCGGAACTAGTAATGGTTTACATGGCAGAGCCAGCTGGAAAGCTGCTCCAAGACTGTGAATCGAGACATGTTTTAGCGCACTCTCTCTTGCAATAAAGTCCTGAGTCTTCCTGTTCCTGATGTATTCTTTGCATCAGATTACCAGCATAAGCCTAACAATATTCACATTTAACTTGGTGTTACCAGGTGGCCGGAAGTAATAGTCCTGGGTACCGTGAAATCGTACAGGGTCCGACATTAAGTCTACTTGTTTTTCACACTGTTTTCTTGCCTCACCTAACCGCTCACAACTCCACAACAATTTTCAGATCATACAATATTTTGTTTAAAAGCAAGAATTCTTCAGTTTCAACTTATTTATTCATAAAATTTGAACTTGAGCTACCAAGCCAACATCTGGAATGCCCAAGGTGGCCCAACACAGTGTATCATGGTCCAGGTCCATTGGTCCACCGTCAATGTTGGACCCTGTACTATTTCTCGTCCGCGGTCCGTCGTCGTGATCCCCCGACACTCGCACCAGTGCACACCAGCCTTTAATTGGGTCAGAATGCCAGGACATGACGGAAAGCATCACCGTGACCACAGATCCT
Source organism: Hippocampus abdominalis (assembly GCA_018466805.1). Taxonomy (NCBI): domain Eukaryota; kingdom Metazoa; phylum Chordata; class Actinopteri; order Syngnathiformes; family Syngnathidae; genus Hippocampus; species Hippocampus abdominalis. The sequence continues at coordinate 12,527,357 of CM031704.1, read as the reverse complement.
GGCTCAGGCTGAAATCAATCAGCTGGGAAAGCATGAGGCTGAGGACATAAGGGTCCTTTGTTTGCTCCTGGGTTTCAGTATGAAACACACACACGAATGTGTGTTTCCTCCACACAAGTCCTTTGTCTATTGATGTTGATTATTTTTTGTTGAGTGTTGTGATTCGTTTGCATCACAGCACTCTTTCTAGTCCAGTGTGCGCCATGAGTATGGATGAAGCGAGAACCTTTTTGTAGGCCAGTTCCATATGGTCTCCCACCGGTCGACACATCCACGCTTTGCTTTTTTCTTTGGTCTCCTTCAGCAGGTTGTGGATCAGCTTCTCCACGTAAGCATGGGAGGATCCTTCATCGATCTCCTCGTCTTCTTTGTCCGCTTCCTCTCCATCTTCCTCCATGTCATACTGGCGCATCTTACCCAGCTCACCCAGAGGAGGCGCTGTAAACTCAGCTTCCATGTAAGAGTTACGGGATTGGCTGACCATCTCCTCAGGGATCTGAGAGGACCATCATGTGGACTCGCAACTTTCTCTTAGCCCGCCTACAAACAGACAGAGATAGCTCAAGTAGGAGAGTGTCCCACTCAAACTATAAAGGTCTGTGGTTCAACCCTGTGTTTTGGCATGCAAGGCACAGGAGATTATTTTGTTGTTATGATGACTGTACTACGATGTGTCTTGTGACTCACTGTTGTCATTTTTCTGAGAGCTTCCCATTAATTGACTGGTGAAAAGCCTATGTCCAACCAACCATAGGCTGAAATAGCTCAGTTGGGAGAGTGTTTGACTAAAGATCCAATGGTCACTGGTGGAACCCCGGGTTTTGGCATATAAGGCTCAGAAATTGTTTCTTTAATACAATTACTGTACTACGATGTGTCCTTTAACTCGCTATTGTCATTTTGGTCAATAAGATCCCATTAATTGATTGGTTTAAAGGCCTTTGTTAACCGCAAACGAGGCAGAAATACCTCAGTTGGGAGAGCGTTAGACTGAACATCTGAAAGTCCTTGGTTCAACTACAGGTTTCGGCATGTAAGGCACATAATTCATTTCTTTGTTGCGATTACTGTACTACGATGTTTCCTCTGACTCGCTGGCCGATAAGATCCCATTAAATGACTGGGGAAAAGGCCTTAGTTACTTCAATCGGAGGATGAATTAGCTCAGTTGGGATAGCGTCAGACTGAAAATCTAAAGTTCGCTGGTTCAATCCCGGCTGGGTTTTGAAGTGATTTGTTTGTTGTGATTATTTTGCTACAATGTGTGCTGTGTCCTGTGACTCAGTTGTAATTTTGGCCAGATCACATTGATTGAAAGATAGCTAGTTAGTTAGCACCACAAGAGTCCTGAAATAGCTCAGTTGGATGAGTTTAAGACTGAATGTCGCATTTTGGCATGAGAGCTCCAGATTGTAATTTTTTTTTGTTGCGATTACTGTACTACGATGTGTCCTTTGACTCACTGTTGTGATTTTGGCCAATCAGATTGCATTAATTGACTTGTGAAAAGACCTTAGTTAATAATAATAATACATTTTATTTATAAGCGCCTTTCAAGACACCCAAGGACACTTTACAATCAGGAACAAAAACAATAAAACACAATACAGGTTGAGCAGCGGCAGCCAAACGCGCCAGCGTTCACTCAACCTGGAAGTCGGAAGAAACCACAAGGAAGGGAGAGGGGGAGAAAAAAAAACACGCTCTAACTATCCTCATTTTGAGGATAGTTTGGGTTAGGCAAAAAAAAACCCTCCTGCACAAGCATATGACAATTACAACAGATCACAAGACATGAACAATGAAGGCGGTGATACAAGGGAGTGTATGCGCGTGTGATTGTCTGGTTGTGTGTGCGTTTTAGGCCGCAGCTGCTACGTCAAGGTCATCTCATGGAGACAGTCCTGGCTTATCAGACTATGGCCGAGAAGGAGGGGGTGATGGTAGGACACGAGCTTCCATGCGTACTTTCATCAGGGGAAGGTCGAGATAGCAGATGTTGTTTTTGGTAGCAGGCTGCCCAACAATTTCAGACAGCCTTGAAGTTAAGACCACAAGAGGCTGACTTAGCTCAGTTGGAAGAGCGTTAGACTGACGATCCAAAGGTCCCGGGTTTTCGGCATGTGAGGCACAGGAAACTATGCATAGATTTAGTTAAATATATTATATACGCATTCAATATAAAATCCTGCTCCTTACATTCAAAGCCATCCATAACCTTGCCCCTCCATACCTGTCTGACCTCATCCATATTCCTACACCTGTCCGCTCTCTTCGCTCTTCCTCCTCTCTCCTCCTCACTGTCCCCCCTGCTCGCCTCGTCACCATGGGAAACAGAGCCTTCAGTCGCTCTGCTCCCCAGCTCTGGAACACACTCCCCGCTGACCTTCGACTCATTAACACATTTCAAATCCAGCCTCAAAACACATCTGTTCAGAAAAGCCTATTCACTCTGACCATAAATCTATTGTCTCTATTTTGTTTTATTTTATTTATTCCATTTGATGTTGTTTTTAACATTGTATTTGTGTTTTTTAACTGCTTGTTGTAAGGTGTCCTTGAGTTCTGAGAAAGGCGCCTACAAATAAAATGTATTATTATTATTATTATTATTATTTAGTTAAACTATACAAAGATAATTTGGTTATATAATTTGGGAAAGTTCATATATAATTTGTAAAAAAAAATATATATATCTATATTTTTCTACATATAACATTTGGTTGTAATATCTAATTTGGCTGATTATATGTAACAAAGGTTAAAAAAAAAATAAAGATTTAAATTGAGATTGCCGGAGGACGATTTTGGTTCTTCACAGCACGTCATAATGGTGGTTCCAGCAGACCAGACGGGGTTCTGATTCTCAGCATGAAAAGGAAACATTGTAACTCTCTGAAGTGTTGCTGACCACACAGATTACCGTACATTGTATAAAACGTCATCTCGATAGCAACATCCACCGAGGAAGGTGAGCGCAAAAGTCCGGTACGCGATGGGTGCAGTATTTTAGTTACTGGAAACATCAAACGCCCGGCGGAAGAAGTTTCAAGACACCAACCTCATTTAGAATGTGTTTCTGTCAACATGAATGAATACTTTATTGTCATTGCACACTTGTTACAACGAGATTTTGCAGGAGCCTCCTCCCCCAAGTGTATCGTGAATATAAAAAAGTATATAAATACATTGCACTCCCCGAGACCTACACACAATCACATGCACACGTTTAAAAGTTGAGATTCAACGTTATAAAATGGATTTTTAAAAATTGTGACTGTACACTGTTCAAGGAAGGGTTAGAGTAGATTGTTCTAGCAAAATATATTAATTTGTATGAATCAGGCATTGACATGAGGATATGTAATATATTCGGCACTCATTAAAATACAGTCAAAGTTGTCTTACAAAATTATATGAATCAAGCATTAGCATAACAGTATGTGGACTATTTCGGACCTAATTGAAGATACAGTCGGTGATATCATGAGGTATATAATAAAATTGCACTCCCATAGGCCTACACGTTCACATGCACATGATTTGAGAATTTCGATTCAATAGCCTGACTGCCAAGGGATAGAAAGTGTTTCTGTGTTTGTTGGTCCGGCTTCTCATGACTTTATATCTCCTTCCCTCGGGCAGGAGGTTGAAGAGGCACCTGCCAGGGTGGGATGGATCAGTCAGAATTTTCTTTGCCCTTTTTAGCCCCCCATGCTAGAATATCGATGGTTGCGTGTCCCCATTTCCTGTTATATGGCCCTCCCAACATATGGACAACTGCACTGATCTTTTTCTGGTGTTTTTGTTCTCCTTTAGCACATGAGAACGGGGATGTATTTTTGAATGATAGTCTACACTTTGCTCACTGATCTGGACCAGGGGTGTCAGACTCATGTTTGTCGCGGGCCGCTTTGGGGTTACATTTTCCCCTTCCAAAGGGCCAGCACAACCGTGAAACAGAATAAATGTTTATATATTATTACTTGTACACAACTAATTGATGGAATACCAGTTTTGAAACCAGTCATCTATAATAGTTTGTTCAATTATTGTTTGAGTGACTGTTAATAGGGTCACAAAATTATAAAAATCTCAACATTATTTATTATACATAACAATTTGACATTTTGGTGCAATTTTAATGTGATGATAACCTCCTTTTTCCAGCCCCTCAGTATAACAACATTTACACAAACAACATGACTCCATTGAATAAAATCCGACAGGAGGGTTCTATGTGACGATATGAGCAAATGTAGGATAAACAAGTTTCACCATAACATTCCCGCTCAGACTTACAACACTTTGGTGGATTCCTCCATGATCCCGCCCCGGCGGACATCTGACACAACATGGACAGGGACAACCCTTAATAATCAACATGTGGTCATTGTTGCGTGCTTTTGTTTCTTGTTCTATGAATAAGATGATAACGTCCAATCTTTTCACACAACCCTTGCTTGATGTTGCGCCAGCTGCCTGCAACGATGATGCCGTTGAGACCTTCGTTTAAATCATTTCAGGTGTCGGACTCGAAAGAGTCCGAGAGGGGGAATGAAGTGTGTATTCTGCCCATGTTTAGTCATTCTGTATAACTTTCCCATGCCTGCAGTGTAGCTTGGCGTTCTTGAAGCAATCATCAGTTAAAATTGGAACACTCCCTTCTGGAGACCTTGTAGAGACGCACAGACATAGTAAGGCACCAGTTGATAAAAGCTAAAAATCAGTTTTAGGAAAAACGAAAGTCCTGATGCCTCACCATGAGTTTTGGTACCGCCTTTCTGATGATATAAATATGTTGTGAATCCCTTGCTTCTTTGCACTCGTGACCACCACCACCCATTGTCTGTAAACAATTTTATTCAATTTTTAAAATATTTTCATCAGTCGTGAAACATACTTTTATCATAATTTACCCACAAAATGAAGAGATTTGTTCATCTCCATTTTCCAGCACCCTGCAGTAACCAAAGAAATGTTTTTCCACTCGATGGCAGAAGACTAATCTAGTGACCTACGTGTCGACCCGTTGCCGCTCAGCTCCTTCTTCACCACGACAGACCGATACAACGTCCGCATCACAGCAGACGCTGCACAGATCCGCCTGTCGATCTCTCGCTCCCTCCTACCCTCATTCGTGAACAAGACCACTTCCTCCACTTGGGGCAAGATCTCCTCCCCGACCTGGGGTGGGCACTCCACCCTTTTCCGACTGAGGACCATGGTTTCAGATTTGGAGGTGCTGATTTTCATCCCAACCGCTCCAGTGAGAGTTGGAGAGCCCTGCTTGAAGGAGCCAACACTACCACATCATCTGCAAAAAGCAGAGATGCAATACTGAGGCTACCAAAATGGACCCCCTCAACGCTTCGGCTGCGCCTAGAAATTCTGTCCATAAAAGGTGATGAACAGAATCGGCAGCCTTGGCGGAGTCCAACCCTCACTGGAAACGATTCCGACTTATTGCCGGAAATGCGAACCAAACTCTGACATTGGCAGTATAGGGATCGGACAGCCCGTATCAGGGTGCTCGGTACCCCATACTCCCGAAGCACCCCCCACAGAACTCCCTGAGGGACACGGTCAAACGCCTTCTCCAAGTCCACAAAACACATGTAGACTGGTTGAGCGAATTCCCACATACCCTCGAGGACCCTGCTAAGGGTGTAGAGCTGGTCCACTGTTCCACGGCCGGGACGAAAACCACACTGCTCCTCCTCAATCTGAGGTTCGACTTCCTGATGGACCCTCCTCTCCAGCACCCCTGAATAGACCTTACCAGGGAGGCTGAGGAGTGTGATCCCTCTGTAGTTGGAACACACCCTCCGGTCCCCCTTTTTAAAAAGAGGGACCACCACCCCGGTCTGCCAATCCAGAGGCACTCTCCCCGCTGACCACGCAATGTTGCAGAGGCGTGTCAACCAGGAGAGCCCCACAACATCCAGAGCCTTGAGGAACTCCGGGCGGATCTCATCCACCCCTGGGGCCTTGCCACCGAGGAGCTTTTTAACCACATCGGTGACTTCGACCACAGAGATTGGAGAGCCCACCTCAGAGTCCCCAGAATTTGCTTCCTCCAAGGAAGGCGTGTTGGTGGAGTTGAGGAGGTCTTCGAAGTACTCTGCCCACCGGTTCACAACGTCCCGAGTCCAAGTCAGCAGCGCCCCATCCCCACTGTACACAGTGTTAGTGTTGCACTGCTTCCCCCTCCTGAGACGTCGGATGATGGACCAGAATTTCCTCCAAGCCGTCCGGAAGTCGGCTTCCATGGCCCCCACGACCGGGTTTTTGCCTCGGCGACCACCGAAGCTGCGTTCCGCTAAGCCAGTCGATACCTGTCAGCTGCCTCTGGGGTCCCACAGGCCATAAAGGCCCGATAGGACCCCTTCTTCACCTTGACGGCATCCCTTACTGCTGGTGTCCACCAGCGAGTACGGGCGTTGCCGCCATGACAGGCACCAACCACCTTACGGTCACAACTCAGATTGGCCGCCTCAACAATAGAGGCGCGGAACATGGTCCATTCGGACTCAATGTCCCCCGCACCCCCCGGGACACGGGAAAAGCTCTGTTGGAGGTGGGAGTTGAAACTCCTTCTGACAGGGGATTCCGCCAGACGCTCCCAACAAACCCTCACAATACGTTTGGGTCTGCCAGGTCGGACCGGCATCTTCCCCCACCATCGGAGCCTACTCACCACCAGGTGGTGATCAGTTGACAGCTCCGCCCCTCTCTTCACCCGAGTGTCCAAAACATGCAGCCGCAAATCCGATGATACAACCACAAAGTCAATCATCGAACTGCGGCCAAGGGTGTCCTGGCGCCAAGTGCACAAATGGACACCCTTATGTTTGAACAAAATCAAGAGAACTGGTACCAGAACCCAGGCTGTGTGTGGAGGAAAGTCCGACTATATCCAGTCGGAATTTCTCTACCTCGCACACCAGCTCGGGCTCCTTCCCTGCAAGAGAGGTGACATTCCACGTCCCTAGAGCTTGCTTCTGCAGCCGAGGATCGGACCGCCAGGGTCCCCGCCTTTGGCTGCTGCCCAGCTCACATTGCACCCGACCCCTTTGGCCCCTCCCATGGGTGGTGAGCTCATGAGAAGGGGGACCCACGTTGCCTCTTCGGGCTGAGCCTGGCCGGGCCCCATGGGTGTAGGCCCGGCCACCAGGCGCTCGCCGACGAGCCCCACCTCCAGGCCTGGCTCCAGAGGGGGGCCCTGGTGACCCGCGTCCGGGCAAGGGAAACTTAGATCCATTAATTTGTATCATCATAAGGGGTCTTTGAGCCGTGCTTTGTCTGGTCCCTCACCTCGAACCTGTTTGCCATGGGTGCCATGGGCATAAAAACTTTGCTCCTTGCTTACAATGTTATAACTTGCTGTTGGTTCAGTGAACTGTGTCGCTGCTTTATCAAATACGTTTTTGTTGCAGCTCCGAAAAAAGGAGAGCTGTGGTGTTTTGTTTTTTTAAACGCACACTTTATTAATGGTTTTCACAGTCTCAACAAATACAGGTACGTCTTTGTCTGTCTCCGTGCCTTCTCTTCTTCCATTCGACTCGAAAAAACGTAAATTAACTATTCCTTCAATGAAACTACGAAAATTGAAAATAATGCATTGAAACAGAAAATCAAGCGCGGAAATCACAAAATAAATTCTATAGCCCCACTACAGAATTTATTTTGTGATTTCCGCGTTTGTGAATACAGTACACAACAAAGGAATAAATAAACACTTCTGAGACAGTCCAGTCTCCTCCAATTTAACTCAACTCAACTGTATTTATAGAGCACTTTCAAACAGCCATTGCTGCCTACAAAGTGCTGTACATGGAGCAACTAACATATATTCAACAATAAAACAATAATCAGTCACAAAGATGGTTGTAGGCACCAAACAGTAAAACTAAGATCAAATTTACTGACATCTGATCGTTCTGTTTTAGCTATGGGGCTATCGAATTTATTTTGTGATTTTCTGTTTTGATGCATTACTGTACTTTCAATTTTCGTAGTTTCATTGAAGTAATTGTTAATTTACGTTTTTTGGAGGCAGTCATGAACGCCTCTCGAGTCAAACGGAAGAAGAGAAGGCACGGAGATGGACAAAGACGTACCTGTAGCTCTATCTAGTGGATGCATTATAGATTGTTACTTATAGTGCAGTGCGTGCAATATATGAAAAGAATTAAAATATAGGCCATTATTTGAAGGTGCGCCTCATAATCCAGTGCGCCTTTTAGTGCGAAAAATACAGTATTTATTTAATTAATAGTGTTCTTTATTTATTTCCTGACTTTTGTTCTGTGAAAAATTCAGAAAAGGTTTTTAGATTTTGTGGGTGTTTCTGGAAAAAATATTTTTTTACGTTTAGATCCTCTTTCATCTGTGCTGTATGTTACAGCACATTTGACAATAAAGTTGTATTCAATTCAATTCAAATTACAGTCACACTTTTTCTGTTACAAACTGACCCCAGAACCCCATCAGAGAAGCGAAAAGTTATGTGGCAATCACTGGAAAAGGTTTGGGCACCCCTGATTTATGCTTGGGCAACAAAATAGCTGTTGCTGTTGCTGGCGCATGGTGGAAAAATCACTAACTGCTGATATGGCACTGATATCGGAATACCCGAGAACGTGGAGACTTAAATTGAGTTTGGCAAAGACTACCATCACACCTTTCCACCTAAACAACATGGAATCCAAGCGCCAACTCTCTGTCTACCTGCATGGGACCCCAGTCCCACATAACCCATCCCCCACGTATCTAGGAGTGAAGCTCGACTGACAGCTCACATATAAACAGCACATAGATGCTCTTTGTACCAAAGTAACAGCCCGAAACAATCTGCTGAGATGCCTAGCTGGTTCGTCCTGGGGTGCAAGCACTCACACACTCTGTACAAGTGCTCTTGCGCTTGCTTATAGCACAGCTGAATATGCAACACCAGTGTGGTGCCGAAGTACCCATTCAAAGAAGATCAATGTTGCCCTCAACGACACCATGAGGATAATCACCAGATGTCTGCGTCCAACCCCCACGGAGTTCCTACCAGTATTGGCAGGCATTGCCCCAGCCAGCCTACGTAGAGAAAAAGCTACCCACTGCCTTGCTCAACATGCTGTGCTGGACAAAAACCATGCCCTAAACCAGTTGGTCGCAGAGGTACAACCTGGAAAGCGCCAAAGGCTAAAATCTCGCCACCCTTTCCCTCATCATGCCGCAGATCTTCATAATTCCAATTTCAACATCCTGGAAGCGTGGAGAAGTAGTTGGGATAAAACTGCAAGACCCAACCAGTTCATGGTCCAACCTAACACCGAACCCCCACCTGGCTCAACGCTACCCCGGAAAGTCTGGGTACGACTCAACCGCCTAAGAACTGGGGAAGGCCGTTTCAACAACATGTTCCGATGGGGCCTCGTCGAATCACCATTCTGCGACTGTGGACCAGAACTCCAAACTGCAGAACATCTCATCTACTATTGTCCCATTCATCGACCACCAGATGGCAAACTTGAACCTCACAGCACCTAATGAATCCACTGTCCAATGGCTGCAACGTCTGGACATTTAACACCGTAAAGCTGCCCTCATACGCAAGAAGAAGAAGAAGAAGAAGAAAATGGCGAGTGCCAGCCACACACACACACACACACACGCACACACACACACACACGCACACCTAAACACTTGCGGGTGTTTGCGTGTGTGTACAAGAGAGACAGCAGATGAAGGCTGTTCACAAGAGTACTAAACACGCGAGAGTAACAGTGTGATCCAACCTGCTCTGAGAACAATACTTGGCTGCATCCTGCCAATGGCGTCCAATAGTTGACGTTGTCCCTTGTGGTCCTCTTTTTCTCCACAAAGTTCTTCCTTGTATTCTGGTGACCTTCTTGCGCACATTTTCACACGAAAATTACAACACTTTACGCTTACGATCTCTCTCGAATGTGTTGAGCACCAGCGCCTCTCTGTCAGCGGCTAGCAAGCTAAACGAAGCTAAGCTAGGGTTAGGGTTAGAAACACCAACGTACGACTTTAATCGAACACGAAAATTCAACGAAAAGATGTTTTAGTCCAACGAAGTGATGGCGGACGCCCCGAGTGGAGGTTTGACCACGTTGACTACAAATTTCAGGACAATTCTGTAAAAGGTGTCTATCCCTCCTCGCGGCCAGTCCTCTATAGCCGTCAAGTCAGTGATTGTTAATACTTTGCATTCCGGTAACGTGCCGCCAAGAGAGCGGCGATGTCTACCTTCAAAATAAAAGCTTTCCAAATAATGCAGGCTCGTACCTGGTTTGGATTTTAAATAATGTCATAAAACATGTCTTAGCGGTCATGCAACGATGAGTTCATCCATGGGGGAATGTAAACAGTCTCAGAATAGTACCAAGAAGCATTCTGAAGTTGCAACAGAAAATAAAGTCAATGTTAACTCTCCATCAATGACTAAAAGTTTAGAAAAAAAATCATGAAAAATTTAATTTAATTTATCTCGGCACAGAACGAGGCCACCCCAGGTATCAAACCACAGTACTTTCATTAAGATCTGACATTACATTTCAAAATAAAATCACAACAGAAAATAAAGTCAATGTTAACTCTCCATCAATGACTAAAAGTTTAGAAAAAAAATCATGAAAAATTGAATTTAATTCATCTCGGCACAGAACGAGGCCACCCCAGGTATCAAACCACAGTACTTTCATTAAGATCTGACATTACATTTCAAAATAAAATCACCCTGAAGTCTGATATTTTTACCTTTACGCCTGATTTGACAAAATCATCCATCCATCCATCCATTTTCCGAACCGCTTTATCCTCACTAGGGTCGCGGGGGGTGCCGGAGCCTATCCCAGCCGTCTTCGGGCAGTAGGCGGGGGACACCCTGAATTGGTTGCCAGCCAATCGCAGGGCACACAGAGACGAACAACCATCCACTCTCACACTCATACCTAGGGACAATTTAGAGTTTTAATCAGCCTGCCATGCATGTTTTTGGAATGTGGGAGGAAACCGGAGTACCCGGAGGAAAACCCACGCAGGCCCGGGGAGAACATGCAAACTCCACACAGGGAGGCCGGAGCTGGAATTGAACCGGTACCTCTGCACTGTGAAGCCGACGTGCTAACCACTGGACTACCGGGCCGCCCATTAAAAACATGTATTTTGTTATCTCGCAACCAGTCCAGGTCAAGGGTACACGAGGCTACCAACCACAGGACAGATCCAGACCAAACAAAAATATTTTTCTGAGCTTTATATTTTGTTCAAGCCAATCCATATTGTTCTGGATTATAATTGTTGAGCACGCACAAGCATCATATGATTTTTTTTTGTTTGTTTATTGTGGCCACCTGCTTTTGAACAAAGAATAAACTTTGACTGATAAGAGGCCAAAAGGCAATTTGTTATTCACACTGTTTTCTTGCCTCGCCGAACTGCTTGGAAATTACTCTTTGGAAAAGGTACCAGACTGATTGTGGAGAAACATGGGATCAAACAAGAAAAACGGCATTCTTTGTGTGCATTTTCTAACACCGTTAACCCTGCTCATGGTTGCAGGGAAGCTGGATACTCACCGAGTGGATGTTGCTTTCCACTTACACACTGGATTCGGATCATGCAAACAAAGTGACGCTATAAATTATGTATGAGGTTCAAAACAGATCTCATGAGGTTCTTGTAAAGGAAGCAACCAATGTGCGACAAGATCTGACAAGTTACATTTTGAAATAGGTACCAAATTAACAGTGGAGACCTGCAAGTGGGATTATGTATGTATGTATGTATGTACGTACGTACGTATGTATGTATCAGTGGCGGATGCTGGTCTTTCAAAGAGGGGAAGCTCAATTTTGGCCAACATCATAAAATGTGTCAGTTTATTTATACGTGGATTCTACTCACCGTTCCTTTTCAAGAAAATGATCTGTGACCCTTGTCATACCAACAAGGCGTCTTTTCCAGGGATTTAACCAGTGTCCTATCACTACAGCAACTACAATAAAACCCACCAGAAATAAAAGATTAATTTGTCGCTAGTTGTTTACAACAAAGAGTGACGCTAAGATGATAAGGAGAAGTCTCCAGCTCAACTCAGAACAGAATGCGAATTGAAAAATTTCTCACACGGATGCCTGCACTAAAAGGTCGGTGATTGGCTCATTTCATCCAGTCTCAGAGACGCCGAGCGTCCGTGGGCGGGACAAAAACCAGCTTGTATCCAATGACTCGTCTCCGTTCAAAGCATTGGGACAACCTACCCTGAACTCTCGAGGCGCTCGGCGTCCGGGTAGTAGACGCTCTGCGGACACGAAGTGTCCACCATTTAAAGCACAGCGAAGCTGCGGGAATGAATGAGAAGGGAGTCGCGTCGTAACCAGTAAGAAGAAGCTGATTCGGATCAAAAGTTGAGCACGCTGTAGCTCATATTTAGTCAATGACATGTATACACAATGAAATTTACATTCATATATTTGATCACTTATTCTTTGACATTTTAGGGGAAGCCGAGCTTCCCTTGCAGTCCGAGAGCAATCGCCACTGGTATGTAGTTAGAAAAAGTTTTTGGGCAATATATATATATATATATATAAATCCTCGTCTCACCCACATTCAGCTCGGGTCCTCTACCAGAGGTCAGGAAGCTTGAGGGTTCTGCGCAGTATCCTTGCTGTTCCCAGCACTGTGCTTTCTGGACTGAGATGTCCGATATTGTTCCCGGGATCTGTTGCAACCACTCATCTAGTTTGGGGGTCACTGCCCCGAGTGCTCCGATCACCACAGGTCACCTTTATGTTACAGGCTCTCTTCAGCTCCTCACTGAGCCCTTGGTATGTCTCTAGTTTCTCGTGTTCCTTCTTTTTAAAGTTTCCATCACTTGGGACCACTCCATCCAATACAACGGCTTTCCTCTTCCCTTTATCTATGATCATGATATCTGGTTGGTTCGCCATTACCATCTTGTCAGTCTGGATCTGGAAGTCCCACAGGATCTTCGCTCAGTCATTCTCTACCACCTTTGAAGGTGTTTCCCATTTTGACCTTGGGGTTTCCAGTCCATACTCCGCACAGATGTTTCGGTAGACGATGCCAGCCACCTGGTTATGGCGTTCCATGAAGGCTTTCCCTGCCAGCATCTTACACCCTGCAGTTATGTGTTGGATCATCTCAGGTGGGCCTCAATGGCTCTGGTGCTCAGTGCCTACTCCTGAGCAGCCAGGATGAGTGCCTCTGTGCGGTCCTTCAGGCCAGCCCTCTCCAGCCACTGATAGGACTTCTTGAGATCAGCCACTTCAGTTATGGTCTGGTGTAGGGGCTTGTCTTCCCATGATGGTCCCTCTTTCAGCACCTCATCCTCTGTTCCCCATTGTCTGAGGCATTCTCTGAGTACGTCAAACGTTGGAGCCTTCTCCTTGATGTATTCATGGAGCTTGGATGTTTCATCCTGGACAGTGGCTCTCACACTCACTAGTCCCCGGCCTCCTTCCTTTCGGCTTGCGTACAGTCTCAGGGTGCTGGATTTGGGATGGAACCCTCCATGCATGGTTAGGAGGTTTTGGGTCTTAACATCCGTGGTCTGAATCTCTTCCTTTGGCCACCTTATTATTCCTGCAGGGTATCTGATCTCTAGCAGGGCATAACTGTTTATTTCCCGGGTCTTATTCTTGCCATTGAGCTGGCTTCTTAGGACTTGCCTCACCCGCTGGAGGTATTTGGCCGTAGCTGCTTTCCTTGTTGCCAGTTAGAGGTTCAAACTGCAGGAAACCTCAAAATCTCATCCAAATTAGCAACAAGCAGCAGCCATTCAGTCGAGCGCAAAAATCCACATGGCTAGCAAGATGACAATTAGCAAGAAAAATTATTGCATAAAAATAGTCAAAAAGCCACACAAAACATACCAACACCGCTGCCACCAATTGTAAGTTGAGGGATTTGTAGGTTTTGGATGGATGGCTCTATGTTCGGAATGGGCAAAAAGGAGAGATGGACTTCCTTTGAATGCAGCTTTTTATTTTCCATCGTCTGCTCCGTAACTCTCGAACGAACACCCCTCCTTCCGGTAACGAAAACACTTCCTGCTATTCTTCGCCAATCAGATGCAAGCAACATAATAATATTTCAGCAATTATTAAACAGAATATAATTTAGGTAACTGTAACACAAAAGAATATAATGCTCAAATATAAAATGAAAATAATTAACAATTTAAAAAAAGCTTACAGTTATTTCTCAAAAAGTAAAAGCCGAAGCGCTGTTGTTTATGGATGAACGGTGACGTAAAGGTCAAAATTCAGTTGTCATCTGACTGGTTGTCCTGTATGTCAATCAAGTAACTGGACTGATGATAGGCTAACATCGTAGGTGTTGCTGTACTGAGCGCCGTTGTTTGAATGGCAGCGCCACCGCAGAGGGTTTTCGATGCTTGTCATGTAAAAGCCCGGAGCCGCATTGAACCAGCCAAAGAGCCGCATGCGGCTCACGAGCCGTGAGTTGACCACCCCTGGGATATTATAACAGTAGTATGCTTATGCTATCATGGCTAACCGTCACTGGACATCAAAGGTTTGGGAACATTTCAACAAAGACGTCAAAGACGTCAGAGCGAAGAACGTGACTTTGCCTTTCATGGCAGCACGACGGCAATGCGCGATCATTTGAGACAGAAGCACCTTTTGTCCAATTCTATTTCTGACAATGAGGGATGGTCGTCTCGAACTCGGGAAGCTGATGAGCTGGTGAGCTGAGATCCAAACATTATTGTCAATGTGAGTGAGCTATTAATAGGTATGGAGTTGTGATGTAAACTTGAATTTCTCTGTCTCCACTTTATTGGCATGATGTATGAAAAAACTTGTATCATTTTATTCTTGACGTTGTTTTGGGGTTGTTGTGTTTTGGATTACCACAGATGTTTGTTTGTTTTTTTACATGTCTTTTGTGGTTTGAAAATGGTGAGATGATGTTGACGTTGCCTACCTTTTGTGCCTCGTGCCTTATGGGCTGCATGATGATCGAAGAATGCGTGCTGAAACTTGCGTCGAATGCTTGGAAATGCTTGCTTGGGCACCAGAACGGGTCCTATATTGCAGAGTTTTTCAAACGCTGCGCCGCGGCACACCAGTGTGCCTGAGATATTGTTAGGTGTGCCATGGGAAATGTTAGCAGAGTCAAATTTGCTGTGGGTGAGAAGGTCTCACCATAGTCTATGCATGCCCTCTGACTATAGCCTTTAGCTACAAACCTTGCTTTATATTGGTCATGTCATTCACTGTTCTCCTTGATTGAATAAACCCATCTACCTCCCACTGTTTTCCTGCCTTCTGGTAGGCTAGTCAGGGTAAATGTCTGGTTTTCTTCGAAGGATTTCATCTCTTCATCCATTGCCTGTTTCCATTTTCTTGACTCAGTGGATGCCATGGCCTCCTTGAAGGTCAATGGTATACCACAAACTACTCGGTAGCAGTAATCTACGCCACTGAGCGTGCTGTCTTTGTCACTACTAACTACTTGAGTGTAGTCAGAGAGGTAACTCGGGGGGTTTACACTCTATCTTGGGATACTGTCAGAGATTTTCACTCGGACTGTTAAAGACTCGACGCAGGAACAGATCGACTTTCTCTGCCGGCAGGAGGTGCAGATCTCTTTGAAGCCACTCAGTGTGCGCTCCCCACTGTCACCTGACCTCTGCAACCTCTGCCGGCCTTTTTATTGACTGTATATGCAAATGACAAGGAATATATCAGAAAAACACTCCCATCTTCATTAACATGTCGCACCCCTGGGCGGTCCAAATTGGGCCGCCCCAAAGACAAAGCATTCCCATGGATTCAGCACCAGCGTCCATAAACTAACAGACACGTCGACATTTTAACGATTGGCGTCCCTCTGAATTGATATGTGGTAACCTGGCTCGTGACCCTTTCTCGTGATGGAGCGCACAAACACCCTCTTCCGTCCAGGGTTAAATCTTCCTTTCTGAGATAAGGAGCGCATGGTCTGGTACCATGCGCTCGGGTCCCTTGGCCTCGAATTGACCCCTGATTCTCTGTGCCTCTAATGTGTGCCAAATGTTCTGAACACAATCAAGCATGTAACAAGATGAATCTTTAAAACATGACAACATTGTATTTTCTATTCTAACATTCCGTCCTCTTGACAAGTTTTAAAGTAACATCAAACATCAATTCGACAGCGATTGCGCGAGTAGGGGGAAAAACTGTCCTGGAAACATCCCAAGGGAGTGCATAGCATATATCGTGTATATAGGGATAAAATGCAGGACAGAAACCCTTTCTCTTGCAACAGCCACGCATAAAATGGGAAACTAAGATATTTCGTCTAATTTTTTCAGTCCAATAGATGTATAAGAATAAAAAATAAAAATAAACCCGGAAACATCAAACATTCACACAATGTGTTCCCATTGTCACTTCTAATTACAGACGGAATACAAAACGTAGTTATGCGTTCGCGTAATGCTTTCCTGAAAGTTTCCAAAACATCACCGGCACTTGTGAACAGTTAAACTTATTTTGAAGACACGTCAGCAATAACATACTATAAAAAGTTTTTTTCTGAAAAACATGTAAATCCACGTGTGTGCTCTGCTCAACTTTAAGTGTTGAATTCTCATCATGGGCCTGGAGCAACTATTAGGACAGTCATAATGGTTCAACATAACATTATTAACCTTAGCTCACAAACAAGTAGAACAGAAAACTTCTCATTTCACCCCCCCCCCTTTTTTTTTTCTTTTTTTGTCGGGAAAGAAACACAACGTACTCATATTAATATAGGAATAATACGATCACAAAAGGCGGGCATTCCTGCCCCTTGTGTAAAAATCTGAAACAAAGGAAGGTTGATGCAATTCGATCCTCGCATGATGGCAAAGTCCAGACAGAAATTCCTTCCTGGGGGGACTTGATGGGGGTCGCAAAAGAACATACTCGGGTGCTGTTAATCACTCAAGGGAGAGGGAGATACAAACACCACACTTCATTCTATGTTTTACGAGTTTAAACAGATGTTCATGTGGGAGTGTGGTACCAATAGGTCTTGCATTGAGACTAAATTTTCCTACACCGGTATCTTCTTTTAACAAAGGTTGCAATGTCTCTTCCTCCTGTGGTTCATTGCCCCCTGCCTCACGGCGTTGGGCCTCTGTAGCCACCTGATGATGATGATGATGATGCTGCTGATGATGCATAAGCAACACTTGACTGCCCTTCATGGGCTCTGCTCCATTTTCCTGAGAGGGTTGTGTTTACCACGGAAAGCCCTCTCTCCTACTGTGGTCTTTCGACGGTGCGCGCACGGGGCGCACTTGAACTTGGGTGCTGGTTCTCCTCTGTGGGACTGGCGTCGCTATCAGGGCCCCCTGATATCGTCGTCTTGGTTTCACGTCCAGTCGTCCTTCCGAATTTCACTTTGAAGTCGGAGATGCTCCTGGGGCTGTGCTTCCCTCTCAGACGGACAGCATGACTGGTCCCGTCCGTCACTTCGTTGGGTCCCATCCATCTCGGCTGGTGCCACTTCCGCTTTAGGACCCTTACATACGGCTGCTCGGGATACGTCAGTCTCATTCCTGCCCACTCCATCTGGAGTTCTCCTCCTTAGGAGATGCCCTCTCCTGGTCTGCAAGAAGGTGGTTAGGGTGGAAAACATGCATTCTACCATCTTTCCTCTAAAAATTGTAAATCCGTAAAAATTGTCCTAACCACATCGGCTGAATCAATGTGGGTGTTAACCTCCAACCACGATGCCCTCTCTAGTGTCCTCAGAACTGCTACCAACTCCCTGGGCTATCTGTTTTCTCTTAAGTTTTGAGTTTCTTGGAACTGTAATTGTTTCGACGGATGGCCATCGTCATACTACCAAATGAGTCAAATCAGCCTTTCTGTTAAATGTCTAAAGCGATAACTGTCTGAATGCGCTATAATCTGGTTCAAATATTACCGTGGCATACTAATCATCTCTGGGTCTATTTCCCCGTTTTTATTATTTGTTTTCTTTTTTTTATAAAGCGGAAAAGGGCAGCGCAGCAATGAGGTGTTGAGGTTAGCCTTCAACCATTCCATCCGCTGCACTGATCCCTTCTGATTCATATGTCAGATTGGGTTTATGTTTGGTCTTGTCTAATTTCTCAGTTTGTTCTACTGACATTGTAAACATTTTCGAACAGACAAATGCAGCCACTGTGACAAGTAGGGACCACTTTAAGGGACTGTCTAACACAATGTGATCAACGTTTTGTAAAAATTTGCCTAATGCTGCCGTACGTCCGACGCATGCTGAATCTTTCTTGTTTGATTTGGGTCCAATTGCATGCTGACGTAGGTCAAAATCCGTCATCCACTTTTCCCCCTCTCTTTCCTGAAAAATAACAGTAGAAATAGGGTTTTCTTCGTCAAAAATATCCAAATAAAGCAGCTTGAAGCAATCCGGCCGCACGAGAAAAACCGACATCGCCGTGCAAATCTCCCAAAAATATAACGGCGGCGTTCACATTGCCAATTTACCTTTCCGTTTGAAACCGCAAAAAAAGTTAAATGAGCCACCTAGTGGCTTCCGAAGAGCAAACCTCAAAAGGTGTCGCAAGAAGATCATCAGTGTACCAAATGAGTACAACGGCGTTTGGAGGTCGGGAAGCGATGCTACTTGACTAAAAAAAAAATATATATCTATATATTTTGGAAACACATTAACTATTAACACATTAAGTATTTTACCACCAAGACGTGAATGAGAAATCCCCCTATATGATTCTGAAAGCATAATGTGGAAAAATGTGTTGGTCAAATTTACCACGGGAAAATCGATTTAAAAAATAAAATAAAATTATGCGAAAAACAATTTTCAAAAAATGTGTGTGAAAAACATTTTCATTCATTTGAGTAGACGGCAAACACATAACGTTAGGAATTTCAAACAATTTCCAATTGAGAACGTGCCTACCCTCTTTACCATTGGTTCCAATTCCTTAGCTAGATGAGTAGGACTCAATGTGAGAAAAATGTGTTTTGTGGTCATGCAATACAGTACCAGTCAATGAGATCCTCTGACAGGTCCACTCCGGCTGGCACACCCTCCTCTGAACCTATAACAATTTAGGAATAGGGAACATTAAATAAATTGCCTTGTGTTTCAACCAACCAGGCCATGCGATTAAATGTTGTTCTCTAGTCTGTCAAAAGCATTGTGCAGTGGGGTGGGGTCATTTGGGACTGTAGGGCAGTACGGGAAGAACCATGGAGGCCCAAGGCTGACAATGGTCACAGAGTTCGGTGGTGGATCATCTACTGACGTTAGCAACAGTCAGCTTTGTGTTGGCGGTGAGAATTGTTCATTCGGCAGTGTGACTTTCAGTCATCTGAGCAGCAAGCCTGGAGACTTTTGGCTTTGACGAGCAAGTTGCAATCCAGCATGTTCAGTTCAGCGGACAGTCTTTCGGTGAGGCCGGTGGTGACCCCCGTTGTTGGGGCGTCGGAGTACCCATGTGGCAGTTGGGCCTCATTCACGTGTGGGCGGCGTGGCTTATCAGTGTACAGGCTTCGTGGAGGAGTCGGAGCTTGTAAATCAGAGTCTGATTGCCAGACAGGCGGATGGAGGAGCGCAGGCATTCCAATGTCCGTTTTATCTCACCACAGTGGAGGAGTCAGCTTGGTCCCCAATGACCCCCGCACTGGCCCACATCACCTCCTAACCCCCCCTCCACAGCTATGCCATCTTGGCCTCCCAGTGGGCCTGGAGCTTGGGTGGGGGTAGGGTCAGCCATGGTGGAGCCTGTACAGAGACACTGATCCATATTCGATTACATTTCTCAATTTTCTCCTTTTCTTAAATTTTTATTTTGCATGCATTACTGGAGACCCTTGGCCTCTTGTAAGTGCAGTCGTCATTCTGTAGCTTCGATGATTTCTCAGTCACCGTCTCGGCTTTTGATTCCAAATTGCTGCACATAAAATAAGAAATAAATTTGCCAGTTCGCGTCATCTATGGTGGGGAAAAAGTGGGAGAATTAGCCATAATTTTTCAAACATCAGTTTGTGCTACACAAATCGAAATTGGTAGCCACAGATTAACAATAGCCATCAAATAAGTCAAAAATTGAATCAAGTTCATAAAGCCTCGGTCAGTCCCTGATCCCACAGTAGTATGGCAGTCATCAGTTCGAAAATACTATTTTTATTTATTCATTCATTCTTTCCTTTGCATTTTTCCTAATATTACCAATTGTCGATAACTTGTCTTGGGCAGACTGAGGGAGCTCAACCCACAGTGGAATTGGGTGGGGGCTGCTGAATTGCTTGACTGTGTGTCCCCCCTCCCCCCTTTCCATGCGGTTTACGACCTGCATGGAGGGTCCCAGCAGAGCTCACACTGTAATTAGAGTGCCCCTCTGTTAATAAACACAGTGTATATCTTTTCTTAATTCATTCAATATCTTAAAACTTGGAACAGTGTTTGCAATTGTGAAAAATAAAGACACATTCTTCATGTGTCCGGTGAGCACAGGCCTCCTGCCCGCAGGCTGGCCATCCGCTCCTAATTCTCCTGCCTTGTCTATGTGAAGGATGGCACGGAATTCAACGCTCCCTCCTCCATGCGGTGGAGGAAGAACCGTGCTGCCTTGATTACCATAACTTCGTTCTTGTTACTTTATCAATCATTGTTCTTTCAAATGCGGACAGCAATGGTCAAGCCGTCCTCTCAACGCAATATAGCCTCAATTGTATTCCAATTAGCATTGTCCATTACCCTTTTTTTTTTCCTAACTCTTGCCTTCTCTATTTCTTTCAGTCTTTACACGCACATGCAAAACTTACTTTCAACACACTCAATCCAACATTGTCTATCTACTTAGCTCATCTTCAATTTCCGAACCGTCACTACTCACCACTTGAGAACAAATCTCAGCTTCTGTGTTCTTTCAAACTTAGCCTGTTGCAGACATGTGCACATTTTCAGCATGACATCTTTGATCCTCTGTCGAAAAGGAGACTCTGTTCCTCTCCTCTTTCGTCAACAACTGCTTGAAAAACAAGGTGTATGCAGAAAAACGGACAAGACTGCTTTTCTCTCCCCCCCCTGTGATTGAGAGGAGAGAAATTGCAGCACACAAAGAGCACATCTGGCAACAAGTTGACTTGAATCTAAAACAACAATTCTCTTCACACTTCTCCTTTCAAGAAGAGCACTGCATCCACCCAGCCCCCCTCCCTCTGGGGGACTGAGGAATCCTCAACACGTTTCTCTCTTCTCCCTACATTCTGGCCCCTCATCGAGGCAGTCAAACATCATCATATATATAAAATATTACAGGCCATAAGAGCAAAAACACAAATGACGGGCACAAATAACATGCCCAGATCAGAAATCAATTTCTGACTACTCATCACACTGCTTTCTTCACTTTAGTGTATATTTTCTCTAATAAGAAACGTTCTACATGTGCCAATGTCACATGAGGATTCCAACAGAACGCCATTCATCACTAATATGATTATCAGTCTCTCTCCTTTTATTGTACAGACTACAGCATTATCATCATGACTCATATGTACCTTAACTTTACCATTCAAATCAATACCTACTCAACAGTTGGACCGTCCAGCATTCCCTTCCGCGCGGTCTGCGACCGTCCAACTACATTTTCGACAGTTTCCTTGCCTTCAGGCCTCTATCCAACTTAAGACTCACCAGTTTACAGTATTATCATACGCCATATTATATCAAATGTTCCTTTCGCTTAACCCTTATATTTTAATAAACATATAGTTCAATAAACATCGCCGTCAGACCAACTTTATTCTGTTTCATGAATAAATATTTAAATACGATTTACATCGCATTATTGATTTGGTATTTGCCACCGACGAGCATTCATTCATTATCGTCAATTCGGCACCTCCAGACTCAGGGCAGTTTGATTTGATCGGTCCTTGTCGGACTTGACCACATTCCGACACTTCGCCCGCCAAAGCAGAAACAAGGGTGTCGTCGCCTTTTTTTTTTTTTTGAATGCGGGGCCCCTACGACTGCCTGAAGTCTGAGGATCCCGAAGCCGCGTGTAGGTCCGTTGTTTTTTCTTTTTTCGCCTCCTCGTTCTGTCTACGCCTGCATAGTCGCTTTACGTGGCCTTTTTCGCCACAACGAAAACATCTACCCTCTTTCAAAAGCCTTCGTTCCTCAGAAGTGAATTTGGAGGAATCAAACGGCTTCCTATGTTTGTTTGTTTGTTTGTTTGTTTTTTCGAGGACTTTTGGTGTTTTGGTTTCCCTCGGCGTAATAAACATTAATTACTTGCACAAGTCAGATCGCTCCGTCATCGTCTATTCCAGCTAACCGTGTTTTTTCAAACAATGCTTCTTCATCGTGACGCGTTGTCGTCTTGTGTTTTTTAAGTCGTCCCCAGCGACGGGAAGACCGCGTCGCCATGTTGTGCCTAGCAACGACCGAAAGTACTGTATTCACGAGAATTTACAGGAAGTCGCACTCTCGCTCCGGTATGTTTCTGTCAAAATAAAAAGCTACGTACCCGCGCCGAATTGAACATTCACGATCACTTTCGAACCGGAGCGAATTATTCTAGTTCAATATTCGCAACTTCCCCCCCCTCTTTTTTTTGTTTCGTTTTGTTTTTGTGAGTGGTTAATCCCAATTTGGTCCAGTTTACAACCGCATAGGGCGGACACTAAAAACTGGATTTCATCAGTGGGACAGCAAGTCAAAATCACAATCGTGGTAAAATCCTCTTCAACCCAATGGGCGGGATGCATAAAGCATCCACGACAGTCTGCTGTTTACAATCCCACTGCCTATTATATGGGTTACGGCACCGCACGGTATCGTAACCCCCAAACAGACATACGCACACACAGAGGAACAGCGCGCGACACACACACGTCAAGCTCGTGACATTCACTCCAACACGCACAGACACAAACACATACACATACACACTCACACAGGACTGATCAGGTCCTGTGCCTATGAAGCTAGCACCCGTTTCCGGGGCTATTTGCCCTGTACTCTCTTGCCACTGAAGCCGCAGCCCAAAACACTAAAGTTTAGATAGCTATACGACAACCAGAGAAACTAGCTTCTGATTCCGGAGCCAACAGGCCCGTACTACCAAAAGTGATCAGACTGACCTTAATTTTCTCGCAATCTGTCCCGCTGATCGAGCCCTCCCAGGTCCATTGGATTGGCGGTCGCGTCTCCCCGGTGAGCGGCCAGTGCTCCTGGTCCCAAGAAAAGAAAGGCCCTCACGAAATCTCGTAGGCCTCGCCGGTGCACCGGTCCTTCCCAGTCGTCATGGACCGCTCACCGCAGGGAGAGGCTTCGCCATCCCGGACGAGCCCCCAAGTAATGTCAGAGATTTTCACTCGGACTGTTAAAGACTCGACGCAGGAACAGATCGACTTTCTCTGCCGGCAGGAGGTGCAGATCTCTTTGAAGCCACTCAGTGTGCGCTCCCCACTGTCACCTGACCTCTGCAACCTCTGCCGGCCTTTTTATTGACTGTATATGCAAATGACAAGGAATATATCAGAAAAACACTCCCATCTTCATTAACATGTCGCACCCCTGGGCGGTCCAAATTGGGCCGCCCCAAAGACAAAGCATTCCCATGGATTCAGCACCAGCGTCCATAAACTAACAGACACGTCGACATTTTAACGATTGGCGTCCCTCTGAATTGATATGTGGTAACCTGGCTCGTGACCCTTTCTCGTGATGGAGCGCACAAACACCCTCTTCCGTCCAGGGTTAAATCTTCCTTTCTGAGATAAGGAGCGCATGGTCTGGTACCATGCGCTCGGGTCCCTTGGCCTCGAATTGACCCCTGATTCTCTGTGCCTCTAATGTGTGCCAAATGTTCTGAACACAATCAAGCATGTAACAAGATGAATCTTTAAAACATGACAACATTGTATTTTCTATTCTAACAGATACCTTGAGGTTTGTGGCGCCACTCGAGGGTGCTTCTCGCCAACATCCTCTGGTGACTGTGACACTTCTGTTTCATTCTCTCTGTTCGTGGTACCCAGCTGCGGTGTTTCACCCATCTCAACATCTATAATGGAGTCTAGGCCAACCTCCTGCGTCTGGGTTTCACTCTCACAATTTGTCTTTGTGATAAATTTCACTAACCTGTGTTTTTGTACTTTTCCTTTACCAGGGTAGTAAACTAGAAAAGCAGGGCTTCCCTTGTCGTGTCCTACAAAGAACCCCTTTTCACATCTTGAATCGAATGTACCTTTTTCTTGTTGATAGGCATAGCACTCTGATCCGAATTTGTGCAGTTTTGATAAATCACATTTCTTGCCTGTTAGTGCTGTGTAGGGGGTAGTACCAGTGTGCTTATTAAAGCATCTGTTTCTCGTGTAAGCAGCTTCTCGGATAGCATAGTGCCAAAGGCTTTTGGGTAAATTGCTATCAATAAGCTTACATCTTGCCATCTCAAAAAGAGTGCGTCCCTTCCTCTCTGAAATCCCGTTCTGGTGTGGGGAATAGGGACAGGACGTTTCATGCTTGATTTGATTCTTTCTCAATAGTGTCCGGAACTCTCTGCTTGTGAATTCGGTTCCATTGTCTGACCGAATACATTTTACAGTGCCGTAAGGCGCTACATCCGCCAAAAACTTTTCTGTTGCCTGTACTGCATCACTTTTTGATTTGAGAAAGTAAGTAAATACTGCCCCTGTACATACATCTGTGAAAGACTGCATGTATTTGAAACCGTCAATAGACTCATTGCTCACCGGTCCGGCTAAGTCAGTTGTAACCAAGTCAAGTGGGGTGTTTACTTTCTCAACTGCATCTCTATTTCTCGTCTAGGTAAATTTGCCTTCAATACATACAGTACATTCTTTGTCAGGTCTTCGTTTGTCACCTTTGATGTGCATACCCACTGTCACACCCTGCAACCTAAGAATGTCATCGTAATTGCAGTGGCCCATGATTTCGTGCCATGTTTGTATGTCATGACTGACATTACACACATCACTTTCGTCACATTCAGTTTGTAAATAGTACATTCGTTTGTACACATGAATGTCAAACTTTGCGCCGTCAGGTACCACAAGACTGTCTTTACCTTACATGAAGATGACCTTGGCACCGCTGGCAGTGGCACACTTCACTGAAAATATTGCTTGAGGAAAGGAGGGAATATAAAGTGCATTCTTTAATGTCACTGAGCATCTCCGTCCGCTGCTGTCCTTAGGTACACCTGCGCGTCTCCTTTGCCTTGAGCCAACCCGAAAGTGCGTTTCCCATCTGCTAACTCCATGCTGTGCCGCTCCGGCTTGAATGAGTTGTTGAAGGTCTTGAATCTGCTCCTTTCGTTGATGATATGAGATGACGCGCCTGTGTCCACAATAAGCCCTTGGGTAGGTCTTTGCTCCACTGAACTGCTGGTAAACGCAGTCTCCGCTCGAAAACTGTAGTCTCCTCTTTCAGATCCTTCCTCATGGCTTTGCCTGCAATTTGATCCATAGCCGTCGCCATCTTGAGCACGAGCACACCGAGAGCCCCTCTCTTTCTTCCTACATGCTTTGTCTGCGTGGTTTGAGCTTTTGCAGGAACTGCACCAGGTCTTTTTCGAACATTCAACCTTCCGATGCCCTTTTTCGCACGTCATATCTGTCAGGGGGTCACTCTTTTTCTTTGACACAAATTTGGCTTCAAGTACTCTTTCCCCAGCTTCCTCTGCAGCCTGTGCGGAATCCTCTGAAGCTTCAAAGTTTCTCAGTTTGGCTTTGAACTCTGCTAGCTTCATGTCAGTTGGGCCATGAGTGACCATCAGTGTAAATGACTTGTATTTTTCCGGTAGACCTCTCATAACCATCGCCATAATTAACTCTTCACTTGGTGCCTCGCCTGCGCCCTTGAGTGCCGTAATGATTTGCTCTGCCCTTATAATAGGTCCATTACGAAATACTCCTACTGACCAGGAGAGGGCGAGAACGTAACGCCTGAAGACGATATCGTGACCTGTTCTGTAATGATCCATTTCTTTCCTGAATTCCACACACGAGCTACCGGTGGAGAAAATTATCTTACAGAAATATAGAATAATGAAACAAACAAACAAAAACGAGAAAAGTAGTCCAAAAAATGAATGGAAATCAGAAATTGCTGTTGAATTCTGGTTTAAATAATAATCATACCTCCACCACTATGGCTACTAGGAATAATAACAAATATTTTCAGTATTCCCGCTTGGGCGACAAAATAAACTTGGGTCACAAATGCTCCACAACCAAAATAAAACAAAAAACCCCAACACTTTACAAATAATGTGCAACGGCCGATGGCTGTGTGACATCAGTGATGTCTTCACAGATATAAAATCACAGGAGCTGACCAAGGTTGTGGTGACAGCAGTTTATTCCCATTATGCTGACAGCAAAATGGGGATGAGTGTCATCTACGAGAGCAAATGGCATTCTTTCAATTGAAAGATGGTACAGCGTAAACATGAGCCATTTCCACAAGGAACTTAAAAAAATGTGAACAAAACATGTCAAACATTTATTCAACTAATTAAGAGCACCGAATTAACTCAGCACACACAAAATAACTACAAGACGCTTGCTACATCCATCCTTCCATTTTCCGATTTGCTTATCCTCACAAGAGTCATGGGGGGTGCTGGAGCCTCTCCCAGCCATTTTTGGGCAATAGATGGGGAACACCCTGAACTGGGTGAGAGGCAATCTCAGGGCAAACAGAGATGAACAACCATCCGTGCTCACACTTGCAACTAGGGACAATTTTAGAGTGTTCAATCAGCCTGCAATGTATGTTTTTGGAATGTGATTCAAGTGATGAGTTCATCAGCAAGCTCTGTCGAGGCCTAAACAATTGAATCAGGTGTGTTGGAGTCGGGCGGCACCTAAAACAGGCAGGATGTGGCTCTCGAGGAACCGGGTCTACGAATCTACCCCTGCCTTAAACCTGGTCTGGTTGCGCTAAAACAAAAAATCATTAATTTATCTATTTGTTAATGAGGTGACATTTTAGTCATTGATGGAGAGTTAACATTGACTTAATTTTCTCTCGCAACTTCAGAACTCTTCTTGGTGGTTTTCATTCTCTCTGGGTGAACTCGTCGTTGCCTGACCGCCAAGAAATTATTTTAAAACATTATTTTAAATTCAAACCGCTGGCTGTTTGAAACGCTTTTATTTTGAAGGTGGTCAATGGTGCTCGCTGTCGGCAGATTTCCGTCATGCAGAGTATTAACAATTGGTGGCTTGACAGCTGTACGGAACTGGGGCGCGTTGAGGGACAGACAACCCTTGACGAAAATCTCCTGAATTTGTCTTCAACGTGCTCAAACCTCCACCCGGGGCGTCCACAATCATCTCGCTGGACTAAAACATCTTTCGTTGAAGCTTCGTGTCCGATGAAAGACGTCTCGGTGTACATTGCTGTTTCTCGGCCTAGTTTAGCTTCGGTTAGCTTGCGAGCCGCTAACAAAGAGGCGCTCGTGCTCAACACATCGCTGCGCGGAGATGGAAAGCGTAAAGTGTTGTTGCAATTTTCGCACTATGTGGACAAGAAGGACATTAAAATACGAGGAGGAACTTTATAAAGAAAAAGAGGACCACAAGGGACAACGTCAACTGCTGGACGCCATTGGCAGGATGCAGCCAAGAATTGTTCTTCACAGATTAGGTTGGGTCACGCTGTTCGTCTCACTTGTTTCGTACTCTTTCTGAATAGCCTTCACATGCTGTCTTTCTTTTACGCAGTGTGTGTGTGTGTGTGTGTGTGTGTGTGTGTGTATATACATATCAAGTTCAAGTAAAAGTTTATTGTCAAATTCATCCATCAATTTTCCGATCCACTTCATCCGCACAAGGGTCGCGGGAGGGGGGGTGTTGCTCGAACCGTTCCCAGCTGTCTTCGGGCCGTAGGCGGGGGACACCCTGAACTGGTTGCCAGCCAATTGCAGGGCACACGTAGATGAACAACCATTCGCGCTCACAGTCTCACCTCGGGACAATTTCGAGCAGGCGTGGGAACCATTTTGATTTAGAGAGCCATGGAAGCAAAATATTTAGAAATGTATTTCAGTGAGAGCCATCCAATATTGTGTATTTTTAAAGTGAATTCAACAAAATGTCAGTATAATACGCCTCTGAATGTATTCTTTTAAATAATCATGTTAGGTGGGGAAAAAAAAAATTGGGTTTCCGGTAACGCGAT
Organism: Hippocampus abdominalis; assembly: GCA_018466805.1. NCBI lineage: Eukaryota > Metazoa > Chordata > Actinopteri > Syngnathiformes > Syngnathidae > Hippocampus > Hippocampus abdominalis. Next base: position 12,499,103 of record CM031704.1, on the reverse strand, counting down.
CAACCAAGAATTTCTACGTCCAAAATGCCGACCGTAAGTTTTTTTTTTTTTTTCAAACAACCCGCTACATCAGTGGTCCTCAACTAGAAATGCTGTAGGTCCACTTTTTTTTTTTTTTTAATAAGACCAAAGTGCACGGCGGTCATGAGGAGCAGGGCTATATGCCCATTTAGTATGGTCAAGCCAAGCTTATACAAATCACCACTCCTCACAACCAACCAATAATGGGGTGCATGAAAATAACAATTATTCACTTTGCCAGTACACAGCAAATAATGAGAAGTATTGTGTTGAGGCACAGGAACTCTTTTATTTTGTTAAGTTGTGCCTGTTTAATAATAGAAATAACCCTTTTAGGAAATAAGACATTTTTACTTTAACTTTGTTAAACAGTCGTTGCCTTTTTTTCCCTTAATTTAACAAAAACAAAACAAAATACTAATTTTACCCAAACAAATACTAAACATGAAAACAAAAATATCCTTTTCATTTGTACAATTCCTCTTTTCACATCCCCTCTGAAATCACTGAAAAATATATCAGAGTTAAGAACCATTTTAAATACTGACACAAGGGAGCACAGGAATGTGCAGTGCTGTTCTTCCACTAAAGGTGAATGCAATGTCTGAGGCATGCAAATATTAACCTACACATGCTAAGAAGATACATCAAAATATCCAGTTTCAGTGAGCACTCTGTTGCTTTTTGTTGTTGTGTCATATATGTCACAATCTTCCTGCTTAAGTCTTGATATGACCTTTTCAGTTTCTTTATTTCGTTTGTTCTTAGCTCTGAATTAGGAGGGAAATCCCGTTCAAAAGAGCTGTGCTCTGTCACATACTGGCGTTTAATATTTTGACTCTTCACCAGAGCTACCGTCTTTAGGCATATTAGACACATTGGCTTGGTGCTCGACAGAGGTAGAATGAAAGCATACTTGTCAGTCCATTCTTCATTGAAACGCCGATTTTCACTGTCCACCTTTCTCTTTGTAGCAAATTCAGAGGACGCCATTGTGATGTTCATTTACCATGTTGCAGTGTTCTGCTGTTAAACAGCTGCAAAGATCCCCAGGTACACGGGAGCAAAACTGCACACAATCGAAACGTCCCGCGATTCGTCTTGTCTAATTGTCTGTGTGCGGCTCTCCTGGACTGAAGCTGTGAGCACTCTGTGGCGTCGCGCATGCGTCTGTTTCCTGACACAATCATCCATTTTGAATACGTGTGTATTGGGATAGACGCGCGCTGACGCTTATGTGTGGGCACACCTTAAATTCAGAGGAGCCAATCAGCGCATCGTTATCGCCTAAATGCCCTGCTCAGCCAGGGTCTCCAGTTCGTCAAACATTATACAACACACAGTCGCGCTGCTGCGGTCCTCTGCAATACATCTGTTAGTGCACGCAAAGAATACAACGGATAATTTTAACAAGCGATCGCGGTAATGCGCAGATTATAGTCCACAAATATAAAATGTATAACGTAAAAATCACTTTATAAATTATTATTTTATACAATTTGCCGAGGGTCCGGACAGGGGAGGTCGGCGGTCCGGACAGAGGAGGTCGGCGGTCCGGTAGTGGATCGCGGTCCGCCAGTTGAGGCAGACTGCTCCACATCGTTGTGTAGAGGGTTTACATCAGTGCAAACTCTCGCGATATTCATGTTGAGAGCTTGCGTCGTTTGCCCTGTCGTCTGTCAACAACATTGAATCATGGCGGCGGCCGCGATCTCCGACGACAGTTTAAACCGCGTTTTGTGTGTTACAGTCACATGCTCGCACCATAATGTTCAGAAAATAGCATCCACTGATGTATCGAAAATATTCAGCAAACTATTTTATGAACACCACGGGCCAAGTATAGCACAGTGTCAATGTGCCAACGGGGAATTCTATGACATTGATGATATGGATATGTCAGTGTTTCAAGTTTTAAATACTTTACCTGACCTAAGATCGATTCGATTTAGATGAAAGAGCACTTTCAAACAGCCATCGCTGCATACAAAGTGCTGTACATGGAGCAACTAACATGTACAACAGTAAAGCAACATTGGCCATTAATATAAAAGACGCGCAAAAGTTTTGGCTAGCGTTCTTCAGCAAAATTGAAGTCCAACCAGCCGCCACAGCGATTGTTAGCACTCTGCATTACGGTAACGTGGGGCAGTCGAGCGGCGTTGGCCACATTCAAAATAAAAGCCTTCCAACTGATGCATGCACATCAGTGTTTTGTTTGTTTTTGTAAATCTCAATGGTTAGCCACTTACAGAAACAATCAAGGCGGAGATTATAATATAGATGAACGCAATTTAAAAAAAAAAAAAAAACCCCGGCTAAATGTGATGTAATTAATTAGTGTGTGTGTGTGTGTGTGTGTGTGTGTGTGTGTAAAAAAAAAACCTTATGATGAATGGATCAAAGATGGGTCACCAGGGCCCCCCTCTGAATCCAGGCCTGGAGATGGGGCTCGTTGACGAGCGCCTGGTGGCCAGGCCGACACCCATGGGGCCCGGCCGGGCTCAGCCCAAAGAGGCAACGTGGGTCCTCCTTCTCATGGGCTCACCCACCATGTGAGGGGCCAAATGGTTCGGGTGTAGCGTGAGCTGGGCGGCAGCCGAAGACGGGGACCCTGGCAGTCCGATCCTCGGCTACAGAAGCTAGCTCGAGGGATGTGGAATGTCACCTCTCTTGCAGGGAAGGAGCCCGAGCTGGTGTGCGAGGTAGGGAAGTTCCGACTGGATGTAGTCGGACTTGCCTCCACACACAGCCTGGGCTCCGGTACCAGTTCTCTCAAGAGGGGTTGGACTCTATTTCACTCCTGAGTTGCCCATGGTGAGAGGTGTAGAGCAAGTGTGGGCATATTCATTGTCCCCCGGCTCAGCACCTGTACATTGGGGTTCACACTGGTAGACGAGAGGGTTGCCTCCCTCCGCCTTCGGGTGGGGGGGGGGGACGGGTCTTGACTGTTTTTTGTGTTTACGCACCCAACAGCAATTCAGCATACTCACCTTTGTCTTTGGAGGTTGTGCTGGAGAGTACTCCTGCTGGGAACTCCCTTGTTCTGCTGGGGGACTTCAATGCTCACGTGGGCAATGACAGTGAGACCTGGAAGGGTGTGATTGGGAGGAACGCCCCCCCCGATCTGAACTCGAGTGGTGTTTCGTTATTGGACTTCTGTGCTCGTCACGGATTGTCCATAACGAACACCTTGTTCAAACATAAGGGTGTCCATATGTGCACTTGGCACCAGGACACCCTTGGCCGCAGTTCGATGATTGACTTTGTGGTTGTATCATCGGATTTGCGGCCGCATGTCTTGGACACTCGGGCGAAGAGAGGGGCGGAGCTGTCAACTGATCACCACCTGGTGGTGAGTCGACTCCGATGGTGGGGGAAGATGCCGGTCCGACCTGGCAGACCCAAACGTATTGTGAGGGTTTGTTGGGAGCGTCTGGCGGAATCCCCTGTCAGAAGGAGTTTCAACTCCCACCTCCGACAGAGCTTTTCCCATGTCCCGGGGGAGGCGGGGGGCATTGAGTCCGAATGGACCATGTTCCGTGCCTCTATTGTTGAGGCGGCCAATCTGAGTTGTGGCCGTAAGGTGGTTGGTGCCTGTCGTGGCGGCAACCCCCGTACTCGCTGGTGGACACCAGCAGTAAGGGATGCCGTCAAGCTGAAGAAGGAGTCCTATCGGGCCTTTATGGCCTGTGGGACACCAGAGGCAGCTGACGGGTATCGACTGGCCAAGCGGAATGCAGCTTCGGTGGTCGCCGAGGCAAAAACCCGGGCGTGGGAAGAGTTCGGTGAGGCCATGGAAGCCGACTCCTGGACGGCTTCGAGGAAATTCTGGTCCACCATCCGACGTCTCAGGAGGGGGAAGCAGTGCACCACTAACACTGTGTACAGTGGGGATGGGGCACTGTTGACCTCGACTCGGGACGTTGTGAGCCGGTGGGCGGAGTACTTCGAAGACCTCCTCAACTCCACCAGCACGCCTTCCTTGGAGGAATCAGAGTCTGGGGACTCTGAGGTGGGCTCTCCTATCTCTGTGGTCGAAGTCACCGATGTGGTTAAAAAGCTCCTCGGTGGCAAGGCCCCAGGGGTGGATGAGATCCGCCCGGAGTTCCTCAAGGCTCTGGATGTTGTGGGGCTGTCCTGGTTGACATGCCTCTGCAACATCGCGTGGTCAGCGGGGAGGGTGCCTCTGGATTGGCAGACCGGGGTGGTGGTCCCTCTTTTTAAAAAGGGGGATCGGAGGGTGTGTTCCAACTACAGAGGGATCACACTCCTCAGCCTCCCTGGTAAGGTCTATTCAGGGGTGCTGGAGAGGAGGGTCCGTCAGGAAGTCGAGCCTCAGATTGAGGAGGAGCAGTGTGGGTTTCGTCCCGGCCGTGGAACAGTGGACCAGCTCTACACTCTTAGCAGGGTCCTCGAGGGTATGTGGGAATTCGTCCAACCGGTCTACATGTGTTTTGTGGACTTGGAGAAGGTGTTTGACCGTGTCCCTCGGGGAGTTCTGTGGGGGGTGCTTCGGGAGTATGGGGTACCGAGCCCATTGATACGGGCTGTTCGGTCCCTATACTGCCGAGGTCAGAGTTTGGTTCGCATTGCCGGCAATAAGTCGGAATCGTTTCCAGTGAGGGTTGGACTCCGCCAAGGCTCCCCTTTGTCGCCGATTCTGTTCATTACCTTTATGGACAGAATTTCTAGGCGCAGCCAAAGCGTTGAGGGGGTCTGTTTTGGTAGCCTCAGTATTGCATCTCTGCTTTTTGCAGATGATGTGGTACTGTTGGCTCCTTCAAACGGGGCTCTCCAACTCTCACTGGAGCGTTTCGCAGCCGAGTGTGAAGCGGTTGGGATGAAAATTAGCACCTCCAAATCTGAAACCATGGTCCTCAGTCGGAAATGGGTGGAGTGCCCACTCCGGGTCGGGGAGGAGATCTTGCCCCAAGTGGAGGAGTTTAAGTATCTTGGGGTATCTTGTTTACGAATGAGGGCAGGAGGGAGCGAGAGATCGACAAGCGGATCGGTGCAGCATCTGCTGTGATGCGGACGTTGCATCGGTCTGTCGTGGTAAAGAAGGAGCTCAGCCAAAGGGCGAAGCTCTCAATTTACCGGTCGATCTACGTTCCAACCCTCATCTATGGTCACGAGCTATGGGTCGTGACCGAAAGAACGAGATCCCGGATACAAGCGGCCGAAATGAGTTTTCTCCGCAGGGTGTCCGGGCTCTCCCTTAGAGATAAGGTGAGAAGCTCGGTCATCCGGGAGGGGCTCAGAGTCGACCCGCTTCTCCTCCACATCGAGAGGAGCCAGATGAGGTGGCTTGGGCATCTAATTCGGATGCCTCCTGAACGCCTCCCTGGTGAGGTGTTCCGGGCATGTCCCACCGGGAGGAGACCCCGAGGACAACCCAGGACACGCTGGAGAGACTGTCACCCAGCTGGCCTGGGAACGCCTCGGGATCCCCCGGGGAGAGCTGGAAGAAGTAGCTAGGGAGAGGGAAGTCTGGGCTTCCCTGCTAAAGCTGCTGCCCCCGCGACCCGGCCCCGGATAAGCGGTAGAAGATGGATGGATGGATGGACGGGGAGATCCTTGGGGTGACTGGTACCAGAATCCAGTGTGTCCTCTCCTCATTGGGTCTTTTTATGAATGTCTAGTTCAGTGTTTTTCAAACCCTGAGTCAGGTGTGCCGTGGCAAATTATCCAATATGTATGCCTGTGCGGTCGAGTGCCTGGAAGAGTAACCATGTAGTACTCTTCCATACCGATAGGAAGCAGCAGCAGCTAGGAAATTGCCTTTCGCTTCGAGACAAGCAAAATTTCTGACGCGAGGCAATACAATGAAAGGTATCTTTCATTTAGATTTACATTTACCGGAGATGCAACAGCACCAATGTTCCCTCTAAGCACACTGGTCGCACACTCTCAGCGCACCAGAAAACCTATAGAGCGCAGTGAACGCACTGCAAATGAATTAGATTTGAACTTTTTTTTTCGGAATCAATTTGCTGCGTAATTCAGTGAGTGACAGGTGTCCAGCCAATCACACGATACGATGCAATGACGCCATGCAGCCAATCACGGCATTGACAGGACTTGCGCATGTTCTCTGCTCCATAACGATAACGGGGCGCGATCAGTGACGCTAATGCTAATCCTTTATCATGGCGAAACGACCGGGCAGTTAATGTGATACGTCGACTCCCCAAACCAAAATAAGAATGAACTGCGTTTTTTTTAAAGTTGGAATGGCTGTCGGAGTATGTGCAAATAGAAGAACAAGCAGTGAAACTCGGTGAGATATATATCTATATTTTTTTTTTTCTTCCCCCCCAATTTTGCTGCTATAGACTGCTAATTTCCCCAGTGTGGGACATATAAAGGTTATCTTATCTTATATTTTCTTTTTTGAGTGAGAAAGGTCTGCTCTACAAAACATAAGATAAGAAAACCTTTATTAGTCTTGCAATGGAGAAATTCCCAATTCACAGCAGCAAAGTTATGAAAGGAAGAAGTAGAAGAACAAAATATAGGAGCTGCTGGAAAGGCATGCAGCAAAGCTGAAGCTGTTAGCAAATTTTCCGATGGAAAAATGCGGACTAAATGGAAGCCGGACTACCTCAAGCGATAAATTCAGCAGAAAAGTCATTTGAATGATGTTGGAATTATACAAAGACTCAAGATGGGAAAAAGGATTGTTACAATATTGCGGGAGAGCGTAAGCGACCGGGAAAAAACTGTGTCACACAGAAAAAAATTTGACCCTGAGCATTCATTCATTCATTCATTCATTTTCCGAACCGCTTCATCCTCACTAGGGTCGCGGGGGGTGCTGGAGCCTATCCCAGCAGTCTTCGGGCAGTAGGCGGGGGACACCCTGAATTGGTTGCCAGCCAATCGCAGGGCACACAGAGACGAACAACCATCCACGCTCACACTCACACCTAGGGACAATTTAGAGTGCCCAACGAGCCTGCCATGCATGTTTTTGGAATGTGGGAGGAAACCGGAGCACCCGGAGAAAACCCACGCAAGCCCGGGGAGAACATGCAAACTCCACACAGGGAGGCCGGAGCTGGGATCGAACCCGGTACCTCTGCACTGTGAAACCGACGTGCTAACCACTGGGCTACCGGGCCGCCGACCCTGAGCATGTTTGTCTAATTGACTATATTTTACTTGCCATTAAAATGAATGCACCAAATATTGGATTGAAATTGATTTGATTCCTATCCAATGTCTTATAATATTGCTTTAATTTTCAATGTTTAAAAAATGCGTATCGTAACATAACACTGATTTGTTAAAATACACTTTTTTCACATTTTCAGGCGGTGGTGTGCCGTGGGATTTTTTTCGATGAAAGAAATGTGCCTTGGCTGGAAAAAGATTGAAAAACATTGGTCTAATTGCTAACCCTGACACTCGGAAATGTTGTCAGTGTATGTGGGTACCAGCATGTTTAAGATATGAAAACAGTGATTCTACTTCACATATTTGACTACTACCTGTTCAGGACTGCCTACAATATCTAATTTATTCCACTTCCTATGTCTTGTGTTTTTATGTCCTGTTTTTATTTAATATTTCTCTTATTTACTTTTTATACTGCATTTCCTCTTTGTCTGTACAGTGTCCTTGGGTGACATGAAAGGTGCTTTTAAATAAAATGAATTATTATTATTATTTATTACTATAGTACATGTATTTACTTAAATATTTAATTTAAGAAAATATTATACAATCATTGAAATTCATCATCACTGTCCCCTGAGACAGGCATAGAGACTTGTGATGGTGGGGTCGAAGGCGGCTCTCTTTTTCCGCTCTGACGGTGTTGCCGCCGTTAGCCTCCAGCTAGCTCCTGCCGACGTGTTTATGATAAGATAATTCATCGGTTTTGATTAGGAGGAGGCAAACAGAAACGGGCTGCTGCTTTCGGTGAAGCCCAAGACCAATCTCTCTCTCTCTCTCTTTCTGTGTCTCTCTCTCTCGCACTCTCTCGCTCGTTTTCTCTCTGCCCGCCGCGCACGAAGCAAATAGAAGAGACAGTATGCCAGAGAATTAACAGCATGACGTGACACACACGAGACTTCCCAAGTGTCTCGTCACACTGGGCGGGGCTGCAAAGATACGCAGCCAATCAGATCACAGGATGAATCCACTTGTGCTGTCATTGGTCGACATTGCACCAGAAACCAATCATGCGCCTTGAGGCAGTGGCCATTGCCTAATAGTACAGTCATGTACAAAACCTCTGAATTGTTCGGCATTTTTTTTCTGAATAAGTACTTCGGAATTTTTTTTTAAATGTGATGTACCGAACCCGCGATAAATGAAGCGCGAAATAGCGAGGGATCAATGTATAGTAATTGCGTTTTTTCGTGGTCCAGAAACGTCCCACGAAAGGTGAAAATCACGCAGTAGAATTTGTGGACTTATCATCCACTCAAAAATGTGCAATGTCGCGCTCTGTCAAGTATTAATTCCAAAAACTAATAAGCAGTCCACCACCATGAATTGGTTGCCAGCCAATCGCAGGGCATCCAAACTCATATAATCCCAACGAGATGCAAGTGGGAACACCACCCGGAGAAAACTGCAATCCATGGGATCGATGCACTGTGCCGACGTGTAACACTTTTGTCAGTTATAAAAATTAATAAACTGAACTAATATGTGATGCTATGCTTTTGAGTTTATAATCTGAACTAATCTAGCTCTTTGAGGAACCTTCATTGTAATTATAAACTAGAATTCCATGGGTGTTTTTGTCTTCTTGTGTCTTTAGATATCAGCGAAGATGCTTGTCCTGAGCGGCTGGATGCAGAGCCCTTTCACATTAAAGAGGAAGAGGACAACAAAGAGAAAGAACAGCAGGTCCTATACTTTAAAAGAGAGGAGGAGCCAAATTACCCTTGCACGAAAGATGGTGATAACACAACATCAAATGATGAGGATGAAGAGTCTGATGGTGATCTGACATGTCACACTGACAAGAAACACTGGAAATGTTCTCAGTGTGGGAAGATGTTTACTTGTCAGAGTGCTTTGAAAATACATGTGAGAATCCACACTGGTGAGAAGCCTTTTGCCTGCTTAGTTTGTGGCCAAAGATTCTCTGAGAAGGGAACCTTAAAAAGACACACCAGAACACACACTGGTGAGAAGCCTTTTGCCTGCTTAGTTTGTGGCCAAAGATTCTCTCAGAAGGGAACCTTAAAAAAGCACGGAAGAATACACACTGGTGAGAAACCTTTTTCCTGCTTAGTTTGTGGCCAAAGATTCTCTCAGACGGGAACCTTAAAAAAGCACGGAAGATTACACATTGGTGAGAAACCTTTTTTCTGCTTAGTTTGTGGCCAAAGATTCTCTCGTAAAGAACACTTAAACGATCACAAAAGAACACACACTGGTGAGAAACCTTTTGCCTGCTTTGTTTGTGGCCAAAGATTCTCTAGGAAGGGAAACTTAAAAATACACGCGAGAACCCACACTGGTGAGAAACCTTTTTCCTGCTTAGTTTGTGGCCAAAGATTCTCTCAGACGGGAACCTTAAAAATACACACCAGAACACACACTGGCGAGAAACCCTATTCATGCTCAGTTTGTGGCCAAAGATTCCCCAGGAAGGGAAACTTAAAAGAACACACAAGAACCCACACTGGTGAGAAACCTTTTGCCTGTTCAGATTGTGGCCAAAGATTCTCTCGCAAGAAAACCTTAAAAAGACACACCAGAACCCACACTGGTGAGAAACCTTTTGCCTGTTCAGATTGTGGCCAAAGATTCTCTCATAAGGAAAGCCTAATTATCCACACAAGAACCCACACTGGTGAGAAACCTTTTTCCTGCTCAAATTGTGGCCAAAAATCCTCTGACAAGAGAACCTTAAAAAAACACACCAGAACACACACTGGTGAGATATCTTTTGCCTGATTGTAGCAAAAGATTTCGTCAGAAGACACACCTAAGAGGACACACAGGAATCCACACTGGTGAGAAACATTTTTCCTGCTCAGTTTGTGGCCAAAGATTCTCGTGGAAGTCTCAGATTAAGAATCACAAGTGTGATGATGAGATGAAATTTACCACTCCCATCTAATCAGGCTTCATCAGGCAAATTGTATTTTCATCTACCTTCTTATTTAGATGCTGAGGTTTTCTTTAGCTTGAGTGCATTGAAAAGTGTTTTTTTTTTCTTTTTGGTTGTTGTAATGAATTAGAAAATTAGCATTGCTAATGATGTTAATACTTTTGGATTCTTCATTTTTATATATATATATATATATATATATTCAGGGGCGGCCCGGTAGTCCAGTGGTTAGCACGTCGGCTTCACAGTGCAGGTTCGATCCCAGCTCCGGCCTCCCTGTGTGGAGTTTGCATGTTCTCCCCGGGCTCCGGGTGCTCCGGTTTCCTCCCACGTTCCAAAAACATGCATGGCAGGCTCGTTGGGCACTCAAAATTGTCCCTAGGTGTGAGTGTGGGCGTGGATGGTTGTTCGTCTCTGTGTGGCCTGCGATTGGCTGGCAACTGATTCAGGGTTTCCCCCGCCTACTGCCCGAAGACAGCTGGTATAGGCTCCAGCGACCCTAGTGAGGATCAAGCGGTTCGGAAAATGGATGGATGGATGGCTTGGCTCTCAACGAATTTGCCACTCAGTCCATGTGCTGCCTTTGTCTAAACTTTTCCTAGCCTCCTGCCGTATTTTCAACCTCAAAACAAACATGGAATTGGTTGGCTGATCTCTCGATGCCATCGACGAATTTTCAAGGCCGTCTCGAACTGATAGGCAGCCTGCCGCCAAAACAACTAGGTGTGAGTTTGGGCGTGGATGGTTGTTCGTCTCTGTGTGCCCTGCGATTGCCTGGCAACCGATTCAGGGTGTCCCCCGCCTACTGCCCGAAGACAGCTGGGATAGGCTCCAGCGACCCTAGTGAGGATCAAGCGGTTCGGAAAATGGATGAATGGATATATATATATATATATATATATATATATATATATCCATTATACACATGGCTCTGAGTTGTGTTTTTTAAATGTAATTTGTTTTAACTTTCTTGCTTGGCTCTCAACGAAGCTCGCCACTCAGTCCATGTGCTGTCTTTGTCTAAACTTTTCCTAGCCTCCTGCCGTATTTTCAACCTAAAAACAAACATGGAATTGGTTGGCTGGTCTCTCGATGCCATCGACAAATTTTCTCGGCGAGAAGAGCAGGCAGTGGGGAGCCTACTTGCCCCTCAGGGACTTTTGCTGCTCGGTGCACCCTAGGTCCCTGGAGGAGGTGGAGAATGGTGTGCCTGTCAACATTGTCCGTTGAGGATGTGGAAGTTATCTACATTATCAGCCTTCTGATAACAGGTATGCTGCTGTTTGGCGTTAGCAGTTTATTGATTTATCGAAAAATTCAACCGACAGGAGTGGCTATATTGGAAGACGCTGCCGGTCTAAGGATGGCAAAGTGCGGATGTCCAACACTCAGACTCAGACTGTGCTCAGCCGCAAACTGATGCGGCTTTGAGCAGCGCTGCACGATGTGCAACAACGTGGTGAAACTAGAATCCGTGCTCAAATATTGAAAGAAATCGTGGATTTGGCTGATCGGCGCCATTTGGAGAGTCAAGCCACAGAGTCTCAAGGCTGTCTTGAACTGATAGGCAGCCTGCCACCAAAACATCTGCGATCTCAACCTTCCCCTGATGAAAGTACGCATGGAAGCTAGTGCCCTACCATCACCCCCTCCTTCTCGGCCATAGACTGATAAGCAAGGGCTGTAATCATGAGGTGATCTTGATGTAGCAGCTGTGGTCTGACACGCCCACACAAACAGACAATCACATTCGCATACATTCCCTTGTATCACCGCCTTCATTGTTTATGTCTTGTGACCTTTTGTAATTGTCATATGCTCTTGCTGGAGTTTTTTTTTTGCCTAACTCAAACTATCCTCAAAATGAGGATAGCTCGAGCGTGTTTTTTTTTCTCCCCCTCTCCTTCCTTTGTGCTTTCTTCCGACTTCCGGGCTGAGTGAACGCTGGCGCGTTTGGCTGCCACTGCTCAACCCATACTGTGTTTTATTGTTTTGTTCCTGATTGTAAAGTGTCCTTGGGTGTCTTAAAAGGCGCTTATAAACAAACTGTATTATTATTATTATAAATGGAAAAAAAAATATGGAGCTACTTAATAGGGCTATGACGATGAGCAATTTCAAAGGAGGTCTAGTAAACAAGCATTTGGCATTGGTACAAGAGTTGAGAGCAAGGCGAATTATCCGACAATTGGCGATAGCTTGGCAGTGTCTTTTAACAGGTGACAGATAATGACATGAGGAACAGGTGAAGAATGGCAAGGAAAGAACCTCCACTGCCAGCTGCGGGAGACTAAACAAAACCATGATGGTTCCCGCACCACCCCGCCAAAGGACGCCTCCTGGACTACCTGTACCACTCTACTTCGGAAATTAATGTACATCTCAGTTCCCAAAAATCAGATTTTTCTGGCTATTCCATAATGGGTCAAGCATTAAAGGGTTAATTGGCTCTGAAATTTTTTTGTTTGTATCTTGAAATTTCTTTCATAACTAGAGGTAATATTTTCCTGTTGAGGTGTTGCATAACTTGAAAATTTCGGATAAAGAGATGTTCTTAAGTAGATGTACCACTGTACAGTATTCTATATACATGAGCAGAATTGAAATAAAATATCGAGAACCTAATTTTTTTTGCATTATTTTGTGTACACAAGCAAAGAATACAAACTGATTGCACGACTACAAAAGTAAAGTCCTAAAATACAAATAAATTTGTAATGATTTTTTAAATAAGAAAATTTTAGTTGGCACCAAATACCCGAATTAATAAAAATAAATAATCATAAAAAATCATAATAATTAATGCCAAAACAATTCATGTAAATAATTCATGTAAACAGGCTTGGGGCTTCCAACACGTTGATTTTTTTTGTAATTTTATGCCATTATTTATAACCCTGTAAAGCACACATGGAATAAAATATGACTTGTACAACCATGACAGAGTGGAAGAGTTTCCTTTTTTTCACAGCACAAGATTACCAACAGAGAGTAGGGAATGTCCCCAAGTAAATTTTGAAAGTTAAAATCTTATCCAAATTGTCAAAATTAATCTTTGAGGGGAAAAAAATCTGAGACTAAAATAATTGTTCTATTGCATGAATGAAACTTTTGAGGAAAAAGTATTTATTTTTCACGAAATTGTTGAGTGGCTTTGGATTCAGTAAAATATTTCCATTTTTCTTTCAAGGAATAACAAGTACAGTAAATATTCTCTAGTACGGACTCATGTTTGCGCTGTCCAATCTGTCCTTATTACAGAAATTCCTCTTTTGGGAAATGAGCATGGTACATGTCCTTTATGAACCTGCAAGTATGTTGAAAACTGCATGTGTAACAACACAAGCAATAAAATGCAAAAATATACTGTCCAAAAACTGTTTATATAACAAAAACAGCAGTACAGTATACAGTACAGGTGTAGATTTAAAAAACCACAACACAGTATAGTATGTACAGTATTTTAATGTTTATTTTTTTCAGTCTTGGGAAAAAATGTGTCTATTTTGGGTTGTTTTGTTTTGTTGGGTTCTTCCTCGTTTTCTATGCCATGATCTACAGGACGAAAGTAAATAAAGTTAAAATCGTTCGCAATTACAGTAAAACGCACGCCAATAAAAAGTCACTGACACATAGTCGTTTCGAATTCGATGACATAAACGGCGAAGCAAACACGTTTCTTCCATCTTCTCCAGTTGTGTTGAGTGGGCGTTGCTTTTGAAGCTAGTGCCGCGATCAACAGGACGTAAGTGAATAAAGTTAGAAATCGTTCGCAATTACAGTAAAACGCACGCCAATAAAAACTCACTTACACGTCGTCGTTTCGAATCTGATTATCAAAAAATGCGACGTGAAAAGGTGTCTCCGTTGGTGTCTTTCCGCGTATCGGGTGGAGCGTTGCGTGTATTTAAGCTCCCGCTGCATGACGTCTCCATCCGGGTTACGGCTAGTGGAATTTCCGCTTACGTAGTTCCGGTAACATGTAATATCGTAGTCAAAATGTTAATGCATAGGTTTTTATTACGGGTGAAGGATATTCCTTTTCATAGAATTCCGGGGATGGGAATGTTTACTGTATTTCTGTTTTATTCAGAAAACAATTTTTTGAAAGCAGGACCAGTTCCACAAATAAACAGCGCCCTCCAGTGACATCTACGGGCATGCCCGCCTCCCTCCTCAGGCGATGACCCTCCTGTGGTTGTCTGCAGCGGTGGTGGGGATGCCCAACCCGAGTCAACGGGACCTGCTGAAAGTGCTGATGCGCCTGGAGGTGTCCAGGCAGACGGGCGGCGACGCTGCGACGCGGCACTCACACCAGCCAACGTGTCAGTCTATTTTGGCCCCCGAGAGAGAAAACCTGGAGCCGTCCCTGCTGTCAACAAAGTGCGACCGTGCAGTGCGTCAAATTGTGCACCTTCATTGTCGCATAAACAGACATTCAGTTCTGACAGCAATTTAACGGTGCAACGGGGACCTCGTGTGGACAAATGGTGGTACAGGCATTCGGACAGTTCTGGCCTCTTGTGACATCATTGTTGTCTTCCGCGAAGGAAAAAAATCCCCCCAAATTCTTATGAAATACGTTGGAAATAACGTTTGGTTTCATTTGATTTATTTTTGGGGGGGTGCATATCGATGTATTTTCAAAACATGTCCAGAAGTGTTTGTGCCGAACATTGCGCTTGCGTTGAACTGAGAAGAGTCGGCAAGCGTCCACTTTGGGGGATAACACACGTGAGCTAGTCAAGCACCAAACATTGTGCATTGACGTGTCCAAAAGCAGGTTGCCGTCCCATTCGGGATTGCGTCTTCGGTGTCCAAAAGCTCCTCGATGATGTTCTGCAAACAAAAACAGAAAAGGTGAGTCACTTTTTTTTCTCCATTCCAAAAACGTGGACATTTTTTCGATTTAAGTTGGAATGCTTGGGGGGTTAACGATGCATGTTGGTTGTGTTTTGTCATAATATTACAATATTAAGTGCCACATAAAGACTAAAAGGGTTCAAACATTCAAATTCCAAGTGTGATGATCGTCCATGATCCACGACACTTGCGGCGCAGTGCAGAGATGAGGCCATATAACAGGAGTGTCTCTCCAGTCAATATTTCCTCACGTTGCCGTCTCATTTTCGTTCGAATCATAATCGTTATCTTCGTGAGTAAAAGTTCTTGGGTGCCTTAATGCTTCGCGATCAAACTTGGGGGAGTCTCCCTTCTCGGTCCATGAGGTCTCTGTTGTGCTGATGTTGACTCTTCCTTCGGGAGGAGGAGTTGTCCTGTCATTTGGTTCACAGACATCTTTGGTCCCGCTTGGAAAGTGGCGTGTGATATTAATTTGAAATTTTCTTCAACTATTTTCCACTAAAATAAACGTAGTCGGTATTTGATGCTAGCTCACAAGAATTAAAAAATAATAATAATTAAAAAGAAAACCAGCCAATGATCGGCATAATGGATGCTACTCCGGTCTAGAAACCCGCAGTCTAGAAAAATTTGAAAGCGGTGAAATTGAGGTATGTCATCACAGAACCTCTTCCTGCCGTGCTTTTATTTTGGAGAGTACACTTACAGGGACCTTGTGTGTCTTTTTCCCTTTACCAGGCTGGGCCCGAGGGTGCTCCCACACCTGCAGCTGATCAGCAATCACCTCCTGCTTATAAGAGCTCTGCTGATCTGTAAGCGGGTGCCAGAGGATTCTCACATTATGAGTAGTGATGGCAAAATGAAGCCTCATGAAGCAATGAAGCTTTGCAGCCAGTTGGTTTGCACATGTAGCAAAGCTTCATGGTGCTTGATTTACTCTATGGTGCCATCAAGTGGTCTCTTAAGCCCAAGAGGTCAACAGTGTTCAGAATTCAACGGCTATTTGCTTAAGACAAAGATATGAATGTGCTTGTGTTAGTAATTTAGCATGTGAACAAAATACAGCAAGTGCTAAGTATAATTTATTATTCATTTTTATTTAAAAAGAATAGCTTTCCCACAGTGGCTGGCTTAAAACAGTTTCTTTATTTGGACAATATTTCATCAGCTTTAGAAATATGATTTCACAAGGCACAGATGAAGTTGGGGTGCAGAAAAATGCGAGTGCCAGTTTACATCAATTTGGGTAGGTTTGGCCCAATTTCATGGCTGTCCTTGCTCTCATGCAACGCTCACTAATGCCTTTTTTTATGTATCTGTGTGTGTGTGTGTGTGTGTGTGTTTGTTTGTGCGCGCGCTCGCGTGTGTGCGTGTTTTTAACATGTGCGTGCGCGCGATACCTCAACGTTTCGTTTTGGCACAAAGTTTGTCTGAAATGAGTTGCCGTACATCGTCACAGCGGCCTGTCCGTCCTGAGAACAAACTGTTGATACGCACTTCACTAAAAGAACAAACAAACTTGAACCCTTTAAAATACCATCCCGTTTTCTTTTAGTTACAACTGAACGGACCGAACTCTCGATGCAGTAAGTCCATTATTCCTCTATTGGACAGTAACATCATTCGCTCAAGCTTCTGGGCTTACCTTATCTTACTTAGCCTAGCATGCTAGCCGCTAACAACCCAGCAGACATCAAGTGTGAGAATTAAGTGTTGTAATGAATTGTGTGAAAATGTGTGCAGGAGGACAGCAGATTACGAGGATGATTTGCTCGGCGCAAAAGAGGACGACGACGCTGGTTTCGAGAAATTTCAAGTTGGCTCGACCAGAGCAGGTTTGGCCACGTCTCATGCTTTCGCTCGATTGCAATGTCCACCAACCGTTTTGAAAGTGAGAGCAACTTTTTTGTCCCTGATCAACGCAACCACTTTCAGACACAATTCTGCAATAACACATTTAATCTGACTACGTTTGAATGATGTTGTAATTATGTCTCTTCACATCTGAAATGTTATCAAGGTGACTGCTGGTTAGACACTGTGCTGTCAACTCATTCCAGTGTGACAAATATCAAAATAATTTGTGATTCAGGCTCATTGTGTATATTTTTAACTAAACAAGAAAGTAGAGCTACAATTTTCAGGATTACTTGATGCCATTTTTGAATATTTTAACACTTTTCATGATGAGCTTGACAACCAGCAAAATTGAATTATGTGGAACCTCAGCAATATGTGTATGTATGTATCTCTCTCTCTCTCTCTCTCTCTCTCTCTCTCTCTCTCTCTCTCTCTCTCCCCCCCCCTCTCTTTTCTATGTATATATACAGTGGGGCAAATAAGTATTTAGTCAACCACCAATTGTGCAAGTTCTCCTACTTGAAAAGAGAGGCCTGTAATTGTCAACATGGGTAAACCTCAACAATGAGAGACAGAATGTGGGGGAAAAAACTCGGAAAATTACATTGTTTGATTTTTAAAGAATTTATTTGCAAATCATGGTGGAGAATAAGTATTTGGTCAATACCAAAAGTTCATCTCAATACTTTATGTACCCTTTGTTGGCAATAACGGAGGCCAAACGCTTTCTGTAACTCTTCACGAGCTTTTCACACACTGTTGCTGGTATTTTGGCCCATTCCTCCATGCAGATCTCCTCTAGAGCAGTGATGTTTTGGGGCTGTCGTTTGGCAACACGGACTTTCAACTCCCTCCACAGATTTTCTATGGGGTTGAGATCTGCAGACTGGCTAGGCCACTCCAGGACCTTAAAATGCTTCTTACAAAGCCACTCCTTTGTTGCCCTGGCTATGTGTTTGGGATCATTGTCATGCTAAAAGACCCAGCCTTGTCTCATCTTCAATGCCCTTGCTGATGGAAGGAGATTTTCACTCAAAATTTCTCGATACATGGCCCCATTCATTCTTTCCTTTACACAGATCAGTCGTCCTGGTCCCTTTGCAAAGAAACAGCCCCAAAGCACGATGTTTCCACCCCCATGCTTCCCAGTGGGTATGGTGTTCTTCGGATGCAATTCAGTATTCTTTCTCCTCCAAAAACGAGAACCTGTGTTTCTACCAAAAAGTTCTATTTTGGTTTCATCTGACCATAACACATTCTCCCAGTCCTCTTCTGGAGCATCCAAGTGCTCTCTAGCGAACCGCAGACAGGCCTGGACGTGTACTGGCTTCAGCAGGGGGACACGTCTGGCAGTGCAGGATTTGAGTCCCTGGCGGCGCATTGTGTTACTGATTGTAGCCTTTGTTACTGTGGTCCCAGCTCTCTGTAGGTCATTCACTCGGTCCCCCCCGTGTGGTTCTGGGAATTTTGCTCACAGTTCTTGTTATCATTTTGACGCCACGGGGTGAGATCTTGCATGGAGCCCCAGATCGAGGGAGATTATCAGTGGTCTTGTATGTCTTCCATTTTCTAATAATTGCTCCCACAGTTGATTTATTGACACGAAGCGTTTTACCTATTGCAGATTCAGTCTTCGCAGCCTGGTGCAGGTCTACAATTTTGTCTCTGGTGTCCTTCGACAGCTCTTTGGTCTTGGCCATAGTGGAGTTTAGAGTGTGACTGACTGAGGTTGTAGACAGGTGTCTTTTATACCAATAATGAGTTAAAACAGGCACCATTAATACAGGTAACTCTCTCTCTCTCTCTTTTTGTTGTGGGGCGTGCACCTATCCCAGCTGTCCTCGGGCAGATGGTCTTTCGTTTTTAGGATGCTGCTGATGGTGGATTTCGGCATCCCGAACTCCTTAGCCAACACAGGCACACGCACACCTGACACATATTTCGCGATCAAATCTTTCTTAAATTCTATAGTTTTGCGCACTATTTTCCTCTTTTCTTCACCAGGTTTACTGTCACATAATAGGCTATTATTATATGAGTAATGCTTTATGAAAGTTTGCACTGTGTACGTCATACTCCAGTTAATTGACAGGTCCCACCTGTAAGGGGGAGTTCCAGGAAGTAACTGTTCGAGTGAGCACACTGCATGTTTTACTGCTCTGCCACATTGTTATTAAAAGTCACATAAAACGTGAACCTTGCCTGCTGACCATCATTACATTTACCACTTCCACTTGCTTTCTTTGGTGCTGTGATTAGGGGCTGATACACGATGCAAAAATAACATTCCGATATTACGTAGTTCTCACCAAACACGTCTGCTTTAAAAAAAAAAAAAAAATCTTTATTGAACAATACAAACTCGTCTGCTTACAATGGACACGCTACACGAGGAAGCGAAGCCGAGAGGAGTGAAGTGACGCATTCAAGTGCGCTCAGTTAGTTCGAGAACCGAAATTTGTTCGTCATCCGAGGCATAAAAAACTTGAAATTTTTGTTCGGAAACCGAATTGTACAAGAACCGAGACGTTTGAAAACCGAGGTTTGACTGTATTACTATTGACTAGTCCAAGCTATTTTTGCCTTTAAATTTGTTGCAAAGGTTTTGCCGTACAGCGTTGTTCTCGAGCTGAGGCTGCACCTCCGCACGCCAACGACAACATGGCTTCCTTGTTCAAAAACATTATAAAAAAGAAAAAGAACTGATCTTTCTTTTTGATTTACAGCCAAACGTGCCTTAGCCTCGACGCAGGACACCCATCATTGCTTTATTTGACGAAAATATCATAATCTCAAACTTCGGGGCCTAATTTATCTTACTTAGCTTAGTTTATTTGGCCTAGCTTGCTCGCCGCTGGGTCGCAAAGCAGAGATCAAGTGTGAACGTAAAGTATCTTGATTTTCTCAAAAAAATGTGCGCAGTAAGAACAGCGGAGAACGAAGTGCAACTTTGTGAGGCAAAAGTGGACCGCGACGCTGTTTTCAAGACGTCTCGATTTGGCTCACGGACAGCAGCTTTGGTCTCTTCTCGTTCTCCAAGTCCACAAATTACCTTTCTTCCTGTCATTATTAACAATCTATAAAGCAGAAAGCTGGATTTTCTGTCGAGAGACGAAGTTTTCTCCCAATCCCCTTTCCTTCAATTGAGCACTACATTTTTACTGTTTTTTTGTTTTTTTTTTTTTTTCCTGGGACGGGGTTGATTTTACGCTGCGGACAGGCCAGCCTCCTAGTGTTGGCCAAATGAAGCCTCATGAATCAATAAAGCTTTGCAGCCAATTTATTTGCACAGCTTCATAGTGCTTCATTTACTCTATGGCGCCATCAAGTGGTCTCACACCTGCAGCTGATCAGCAATCACCTCCTGCTTATAAGAGCTCTGCTGATCTCCAAGCGGGTGCCAGAGGATTCTCGCATTATGAGTAGTGAAATGTAGTGATGGGCAAATGAAGCCCCATGAGGCATTGAACCACTTGAGCCAATTGGTTCGAGAAAAGGTTCATTTCTTGATGCTTCATATGCACACAAACCCCCTGCTGGTCAAAACTTTTATTGTCATTGAACTGTGTGGGGCCTCTTAGTGCATGGGAATAATTACTGCCAACAGAAATAAAAGCCCATTCATTTAATTATGTGTGGTTCATTCATTCATCTATTTGTGTTTTGATTGATATATGGATAATACTAATAGTGGTGTTTCATTTCAATGATTAAGAAAATTAAATGGGAGGTGAGAAATTTGTGTCGTGTTTTTTTTTTTCTTTTCTTTTTTAGTAGTGTTTTCTAACAATGGGAGTGAGATAGGAGATGAATGGTGCTTGTGACATTAGTGATTGTTGTTTAAAAACAACAATTTTTCTACAGTGCTTGGACTTAGACGGTTCCTTTTTTTTGAGACAACCTCTCCAGCTTTAGAAAATATTCTTTCACAGGGTACTGAGGAGGCAGGGGTGCACAAGTAACCAACTGCGAGCCTGTAGAGGGTTGGATATATGTGCTTTTGCACTTCCCAGTAGTGGAGAGGATCCTTTGTCCTGCAGATGTTAGGCTCTGCCAGGTAGCGTTGCGCTTCATCCGTAGCATCAGCAAAAACATTTCGAGTTTTTCTTGACTCTGACACCACAGAATCCAAATGGCTCCAGAGTTTGTTTCCTGGACAGCAAAAAATTATATAAATTAGGTCAAGGTAGAATGTAAATCAAAATTAAAATACTGACCAGCTCTTTCAGCTCCAGAATCCTGTGAGGTAGAAGCTGCAGGTGGAGGTGAACGAGATGTGGACCCCATAATGTGTGCACATTCAGCAGTGAGCCTTTTTATGGCTTCCTCTGTTTTTATTGGGCAGAAGAAGCAGAGTGCCTTATATCTTGGGTCCAGTAAAGTCGCAAGAGACAGGATGCTCATGCTCTGCATTTTGTGCAGCCTCTCCCTCAGGAGCTTTATGAGAAGCTCTCCCAGTTCCCGAGCCACTGGTACTGTTGACTTTGCTGTCTCCTCCTGGATGCTCTTCTCCACCATCTTCAGCAATGGCACCACTTTCGACCCAGATACTTTTTTTTCAGCAGAGAGCTCAATTGTGGCCTCATGAAACGGGGAAAGCACTGCCAGGCACCCACACACAACATTAAAATCCTCTGAGGTCAGAGCAGCAATGTCAGTTTTTAGGCCAGCCAAAGCTGCCCCCACAGGCTCTCTGAGCTCTGCCACTCGCTCCAACATCTGGAATGTGCTGTTCCAGCGAGTTTCTACCTCTTGGATAAATTTTTTTTTGGGCTTTCCCATCAGTTCTTCTACTTGCTCCAGCTTTTCCTATAAGCATAAAAAGTAAATGTTACATATTTAGAAATATAAAACAATGTGTAAACAAAGGTAAAAAAATAAAAATGTACACACTTTGGCAGTAGACCTGCTTCTAAAATAGCCCACCAGCTTTCTTGCCTTTCCGCGAATGCTGGAGAGTGCTGGGGTTTGTTCCAGGGCCTTTTTTACCACTAAATTGAGCGTGTGAGCCACACACACAGCATGGCGGAGCTTCAGCTCTCTGCCACAGGCAATCATGTTTGAGGCACCATCCGTAACTATGGATAGATAGATGTTTTGTTATCATTGTACAACATATTTAATAAAATTAATGCACAACTCCTAGGTTGTGTCTCCAAAATACAAGATAAGCATCTCCTATAACACCACACATTTTCTCACATTCAGCCTCGCACAGTAAACTGACCTAAACATGTTACTTTTGATCTGATGCCCCATTCCTCCATAAGAGAGGATTTTACGTTAGCCAGGTTTTCTGCTGTGTGTGCCTGTGGGAATTGAACAACACTGAGCAGTGTTGACTTCAGACATGTTGTCGCATCTATATAATGGCATGTGACAGCCAAGTATGCATCCATGTTTATAGATGTCCACATGTCTGATGTCAAACTAACAGCTGCGACTTTCTGGACCTCAGCTTTGGCCTTCTCCTTCTCCTGCTGGTATCTTTCTGTCACCATGGCCTTTAAAGTCTAAAGGAAAGGTAAAAAAATATATAAGGTTAAAAGAAGAAAGAGATAATCAATAGTTGTCTGCTTTATCAACGTCATCAAGCAAACCTTTCTTGTTGGGAGGATGTAAGTTGGATCTAGTTTAGCCACAAACTCTCTAAATCCTATGTCCTCCACTACAGTGAAAGGCTGGGTATCTTTAACAATCATTGACACCAAGGCATCATCCAGGTCCTTCTTTCTGCTCACTGGGAGATAAATTAAAACGTTTTTCAAATGATATAGCATTAGTTATATTACAATTAACTATAGTTAATAACTCAGAAATTTAAAACAATGTTCATATAAATCACTGACATGGATTGGGTCCAGCTCCAGCAGGATTCTCCTCAACATTTTCATGAAAAGCACGAAAATGCCTCAACATGGATGAGGTGTTATTGTTATAACCCAATTCTTTGGCACACACCAAACACTTCACCTTAGAAAAAAGGCAAAATAATAATAATAACAAAAAATAGAGCATTGCATGAAAAATTGAAGATTATTGTTATTACTGCACTTACCTTATTAGGAGAGATCAAATCAAAATGTTCCCACATTGGGGAAAACTTTCTCTTTCTCAGAGATTCCATCGGGAAAAAAATTGTTAATGTCTATCCAACAAATCACCAACACAAACCCACCAAGAGTGAGCGGATTCATTTAGGTATTTATAGTTTTATGACTCCCGCCGATAATAGAATCTCTTCCTGAACCACTGAGGCGTCAAACGTCATCGATGACGTCACTCGCCCTAAACAACACATGCGTCGATGCGCGCTCCACTTAAGACTTCCGGGATTTCTCGACACGCGCTTCGAAGCACCGAAACGGTACGACCCATCACTAGTGAAATGAAGCCTCATGAAGCAATGAAGTCTCTTAAGCCCAAGAGGTCAACAGTGTTAAGAATTCAATGGCTATTTGCTTAAGACAAAGATAGGAATGTGCTTGTGTTAGTAATTTAGTATGTGAACAAAATACAACAAGTGCGAAGGATAATTTGTTCTTCATTTTTATTTCAAAATAATAGCTTTACCACAGTGGCTGGCTTGAAACGGTTTCTTTTTTTGGACAATATGTCACCAGCTTTAGAAAATATTCTTTCACAAGGCACAGATGAAGTTGGGGTGCAGAGAAATGCAAGTGCCAGTTTACATAAATTTAGGTAGGTATGGCCCAGTTTCATGGCTCTCCTTACTCTCATGCAAGGCACATTTTAGTGACGGTTTCCCTTGGAGGGCCATTATGAATTTGGGGAAACCACATAAATGTTTAATCCCCTCCACATATCATAGATACAGCGCACAACAAATTAATGAAGAACTAGTTTTACAATCAGAAGTCAAGAATAATGACTGTTATTGTAGATTACATATGACAATTTGAAATTTTGGTTCAGACTTTAGAATGCATCATGGAACTTGAGATGCTTGATTTGATTTCGCGGGCCACCTAAAATGATGTGGCGGGCCAGATCTGGCCCCCGGGCCTTGACTTTGACACCTGTGGTGTAGACTGCAAGGTTAAAATATCCCATCGATCAGGCTCCACAATTACCTGCACAGGCACAAAGTAACAGTCCACCCATCAGTACAATTTGAAGAGAAAAGACAAGCAAGGGAACCAGCTATTAGTGAAGGTGCCAGTGTGTCTGCAACTGTTGCTGCTGCTGCAAATGTCCTAACGGCCTAGGCGTACAACCCAGAGCTCTATGAGCCACTTTATGCAAAAAGCTATAAACCCAGCAAAACAGAACACAATTGACGAGGAACTGGGTAAAATGATTTCAAGTGATTTTCAGCCATTTTCAATCGTGGATGACAAAGGATTCAGAAGATATACTCATGCTCTCAATCCAATGGATGCAATTCCAAGCAGGAAAACACTTTCTCAAAGAATCATCCCAGGCCTATATGACAGAGAACGTGCTGCACTCCAAGAACGGGTCAAAAAAGGCACAGCTGTTTGTCTAACAACTGACTGCTGGACATCCCGAACCACTACATCCTCCATGTCAGTTACATGCCACTTTGTTGAACATTTCAAAATGGTGACTTGTCTGCTGGATTGTTTTGAGTTCAGTGAAAGACACACTTCTGAGAACAAGTGGCCAAAGACAGGGATGTGGAAAACAAAGTGGTTTGCTGCGTTAGCGACAATGCAGCTAACATCACTAACGCAATTAAAACTCTGAAATGGACCCATCACCCATGTCTTGCACACACCCTTAACCTGGTTGTAAGAGATGCTGTGAAGGTGAAGAAGCCCACTGCGGACAAATTGAAGGGGATAGTGGAATTCTTCCACCTTTCACATGCTAAAACGGGTCCTGGAGTCCAAGGATGCAGTCATCTCTACCCTGGCTGTTATCAATGCACCTGTTGATCCTCTGCACCAAGAGGAATGGGAGGTACTGCAGGAGGCGTGCACTGTTCTGGAGCCATTTGAGCAGGTCACTGTGGAGATCAGTGCAGACAGGTACAGTGTACAAATGTTATCATATTATTCTATGTTAATATTATTCAGTTATTATCACTTTTATTACTTGCTAAATTTGCATCATTAATATGAAAAGCAGATTAGACATGACCAGAAATAATAATATATACTGCTTAAAAAAAAGCATAATTTTAACACTTATTGTTGACTCTTTTTCAGCTATGTTACAGCCTCTAAAATGTTGATCCTGTGCAAGGGTCTTCAGAAAGTGACAGCTGAGCATCAGACCAGACTAACCACAGCGAAAGTGAAAGAGTTAGTGGATGCTCTTTGTGTATCCATGGACAGAAAATTCCACAGAATGGAATGGAACACTGTTCTGTCAGAAACCACCATTCTTGACCCAAGATTCAAGAAGCTGGCCTTCACTGACAATGGAGCGGTTGATGAAGCTCTTCAGAGAATAACTGCAGCAGCAGAAAGATCCAGCCAGTCAATTCCATTGCCAGGGGGCTAAGAGGGAGAAGAGCCATTAGCATCTGCTGTTTGGAGGTTCTTTGAAGAACGAGCAACTGGAAGCACTACAAAACGGAATCCTTCATCAGATGCAATTCTGGAAGTGAGATCCTATCTTGAGGAGCCCCTTTTCCAGAGAAGTGCAGACCTTTTGAGCTGGTGGGAGGCCAAGGATTCAGTGTACCCACGTCTTACACGTGATGACACGGAGGCTGTGTATTGTAGCAGCATCTGTCCCCTCAGAGAGAATCTTCTCCTAAACAGGGCAGATATTAACAGAGAGGAGAAACAGGATCAACCCCTCAAAGCTGAGGCACTTGGTTTTTCTGAATGCCAATCTTCGCTAAGGACTAGCTAAAACTTTTACCTGGATGCTGCTCTTTTCTTTTTGCTTTACAAATTTTAATTTATAATTTGTTGTGTGGTAATCAAAGCTTACTTCTGTTGTTTTACTGGAAATCGTTACAAGCTTATAAATATACACAATCAGAAATTGGAACATTTTGTTGACCTTGTTTTGAGATGGGTCTTTGTTTTTGTACTTTATAATTTATTGTTTGTAGCACTCCATGTTGAACTCCATGTTGAGTATGTTCAGAAGAATATAAATAAAGCCATATAAATAATAAATATTTGATATACTATATATTTTTTACATTAGTAATTCGTTTTACACATAATTTGACATTATTTTTGGTAGTAAATTAATTTAAGCAACAAAAAACTGAGGAGCCATTTGGGAGCCGAGCCAAAAAAACGTCTCTGTAAAAAGAGCCGGAATTCCCATCACTAATCTGTATGTTAGGGAGGGAGGAGAAGGCTCCTCTTTTTATGTTGTAATTTTGATGTTTTAATTGCACTTTTCAGTTGAACTTTTATGTTTGAAAAGTGCAATCCAAATTCACTTTGATTGATTGACCTGGCTCTTCTAATAACCTTTGTTCTAAATCCAAACCATAATTCCACATGTGTTTGTCCTCTTGTGTCTTTCAGACATCAGCGAAGATGTTTTTCCTGAGCGGCTGGATGCAGAGCCTTCTCACATTAAAGAGGAAGAGGAGAAAAAAGAGGTTTCCCACTTGAAAGAGGAAGAGGAGCAGCAGGCCCATTATATTAAAGAGGAGGAGCTAGAGCACCCTTGCACGAAAGCGGAGGTGGATGATCCTACAGGTAAGATCTAAAGCCCGAGTCCGGCCCGACCCAAATTTCGGGCCTAAAATGTCAATCATTGCTTCAGGTCAGGTCGGGCCGGGCTTCTCTCTCGCTGACTTTCTTAAAATAAATATCACTGTGATGTTGCAACCCAAACATCACAGTGCGCTGAGGTGTTTCGAGGCCGTGAATAGTTTTGGCCACGAGAGACCGTGGTTCGCAAAAAAAACAGAAGTCGCCTCATCACAACACGTACTGTACGAAACTCTTGCAATAACAATTCAAAGAACTCCTTCCTGTCTCTTGTCAATTATCCACCCATCATTGTTCTTCTTTGTCTCTGCTTCTCTTAAAGTGCCGCGCTAGATTCTTAAGGACGTACTGCTGCTGTGGTTAATGGCCCAATTTTCAACCCGTCAAAATGACGGATGGCCTTAAATTTTTCCCGTCAACTCTTAAAAAAAATCTGTCAATGATAGAAAATTGTCGGTTAATGTACCCTGTGCAGAAACAGAAATATAAAAGATGTAAATGTTTATACAGTCTTGTTTAACTTAGATTTCCTTACAAAAGACAGGCTTTATTTGTTATCATAAATCACCCCTCCTCCTCACGAGCCCTCACAAGTGAAATATGAAATTTCGGGTTTGCTTCGGGTTCGGGCCTGCAAATTAAGTTTATTGGTCGGGCTCAGGCCGCGTCGGACTTAAATACCCGCGGGTCGGGTTGAGCTGGATTTTTTGGCCCGATCTTACCTCTGTCATCCAAGAAGAGGAGGAGGAGGAGGTTATCTGCAAGGCGCCCTTTACTGGTGTCCTTCTGAAGAGTACAAATGAGGCGGACAGAGAGGCTCCAAGCAGCAGCTCATGACAACAAAAGGTATCGGAAACCACCAGGAAGAATCAAAAGCAGATGGCCTTTGAGCTCAACTATCAGATTGTGAAAACATGCGCGCGCGCGCGCGCCGCACGCACACACACACACACACACACACACACTGATGAACTATATTAAAAAAAGACATGGCAAGGCACAGAGAACTAGTGATGGGCGTCATGAAGCGTGTTGACACAATGACACACTGTGTTGATACTGTGTCGCTGATCACAGACACCTGCTGGACTTTCAAAATCCCTGCAGGCAATTCACTTGACAGACTGAATGTACTGTTTTGATGATGAAGTGTATACAATATCATTCACATCGATGCATTCATATTGTTTGATTCAGTATGTTTGAATCATGTGAAAATTATGTAAGTGAGGATGCTTTTGGGCTTTGTCTTCAGAATTTTTTATTGAGAAAAATAAATTGCTCCAGTGTTTTGAATTTCATTCTGTTGCGTTTCTTGCATGCTATTTCCCCTGCTGTGGAGAACACACGCTCGCATGGCACTGGTGATGCCAGCATACAGCGAAACAGGTATTGCTGGACCTCAGGTATAGCATCTGCTGTTGCACTTCTTCGCAGTCTCCCTACCTCATCATCCAAATGTTGCCACAGGTCATCTAAAAAAAAACAAACCTAACAAAATTGGCATTTAGAACAGTTTCCAAAAAAACAAACTAATAATGATGAGTAACATGCCAGATGTCGTTGCAGAGGTGCTTTTGTTGGTATATGATATTTCTGTATGGCAAATTCAACATTTCACCTGCAATGAAATATGTGAATAGTGAACTAAGAGTTACCTTGAAATTCATTTCAATTAGAATGGAATAAGACATGTCAAAAATCCGAGAGGCACTTGGTGAGACAAGGAGATTTGAATAAATACTTTATTCTCCAAAAGGAGATCAAAATGGCTCAACACGGCGGACAATTTGCATGTCTCCGTGAGTTGCTGCATAATATGCACGGACTGGAGCAACGCCACTCGAGTGAAGCGCGCCTCAGCAGTCAATAGTCCGCTATTCTCAGCAGGCGGCACCGTGTCGCTCGATGCACTTTCTTAGAAACACAGTTGGGCGCGCTTTTGCGGCGTCGACGCCCGCTGGACTGAGTTGACGCAGTTCATGTATTGGTCACGTGATTATCTTGAAACAGTACGAGCACCGATGCAGCGATTGCTCTGTGAGCGTCAATGTCACGTTGCATGGTGGTGGTGGACCACCATGCAACGTGACAGAGGGAGGAGCAGGGTGTAGTTGAAAGATTGTATTGATAAAACACAGAAACTATATAAACAAACAAAGTCCAAAGTATCAAACAAAAACCATGACTGATGCTCAAAACTATCAATAACAGAAATAATACCAAAACATTATCTAAACATGACAAACAAACAAACATGACAGTAGCACAAAGCAACAATGACCCGACACTGAGTGGTCGGGCATCAAGTCCTTTAAAGTGGCACTAATTATACAATGACCAACAGGTGTGCTGCTCCAGGCAGAGCCCCACAGTGCCACCTGTTGGTCACAAACAGATCCATGACAGTACCCCTCCCTCAAGGGACGGATCCCAGACGTCCCCAAGATATCAAAGGCTTGCCTCGCCGGGGAACGGGAACTAAAAGCGACGGCGACCTTCGCCTCGCCGGAGAACAGGAACAAAAGCAACGGCGACCTTCGCCTCGCCAGGGAACAGGAACAAAAGCGACTGCAACCTTCGCCTCGCCGGAGAACAGGAACCAGAAGCGATGGCAACCCTTTGGCTGGACTTGGCCTGATGTGGACGGAGCTCGACACATGGGACAGCCGGACGTGAACAGGGGCTCGGCCTGACGTCGGCGTAAACGTGGCATAGCTCGTTGTCGACGTGAATGTGACTCAGCTCAAACAGACACGTGACGAGCCTCGGCTCAACATGGACGCGGACGGGGCTCGGCCCACCGTAGACGTGGCTTGACGAGACGAAAACAGAACAGCCGCATCACCAGCGCTGCCTGAAGGGGAAAAGGGTGTCGGCCGCAGAGGTGCTCCGCCAGGCACATGGTGGAATAGGGACCAGTCTCTTGTACCTGCGGGGTCCAGGTGGTCGGGTCATTCTGTCACGATGCGTGGTGGTGGTGGACCCCAAAAAAGCAGGCAAGAGGGAGGAGCAGGGTGTAGTTGAAAGATTGTATTGATAAAACACAGAAACTATATAAACAAACAAAGTCCAAAGTATCAAACAAAAACCATGATGAAGCTCAAAACTATCAATAACAGAAACAATACCAAAACATTATCTAAACATGACAAACAAACAAACATGACAGTAGCACAACGCAACAATGACCCGACACTGAGTGGTCGGGCATCAAGTCCTTTAAAGTGGCACTAATTACACAATGACCAACAGGTGTGCAGCTCCAGGCAGAGCCCCACAGTGCCACCTGTTGGTCACAAACAGATCCATGACAGTCGACGTATCGGTGTACCTGGACTCATCACTACAAGATGCCCATCATTGCTTTATTGGACTGTAACATCAATATCTCAAGCTTCGGGGCCTAGTTTAGCTGATTTAGCTGAGCTGACTTGGCCTAGCTTGCGAGCCGCTGCGTCGCAAAACAGATCAAGTGTGAACGTTAATGTTGTGATTTTTCCCTAAAAATGTCCACAAGAGGATGGGCGAAGTACGAGGAGCAACTTTGTAGGGCAAAAGAGGACAGCGGGGCTGTTTTCAACAAGTCTCGATCTCGATTTGGCTCATGCAGAGCAGGTTTGGTCATTACTAGTTCTTTATGTATAGGTCACAACTTACTTTTCTTCCTGTCATCATTAACCATTCTACGCGACGTCTGTGATCCACTATTGGTGAAAGGACACTTTGATTCTTTCCTCTTCCATCTCAAACTGCTTTAAACAACAAAAAGTGTGTGAGGGAAAAGTGGTTAGGATTGCACGACTGTCCGTGTTTAATATTATGTGTTGTGTTTATTATCTTACTTTATGTTAACTGTTTTGTTAAGCGCTTTGTTACAGCTGCAGATGTTGTAAAAGCGCGATATAAATCAGGATGTATTGTTTTCTGTCAAAAGCGGTCAAGAGAGCCAAATTGACTTTTTATTTATTTTCTCCCAGTTATCTTTCCTGAATGTGAGGACTGCGTTCTTACTTTTTGGAAACTATTTTTTTTTTTTTCTGGGAAGGGGGGTTGATTTGACGGACACGTCAGCTAGCTCCCATTGGGTGCTCTTTTCCTCATGGTTCTCTGTGCCTTGCCATGTCTTTTTTTAATGTAGTTAATCAGGGTGCGTGTGTGCGCGAGTGTGTGTGTGTGCGCGCCTGCCTGCGCAGCACGCTCTTGCACTTGTGATCTGTGATATGTATCTGTGTATCTGTGTTGATCGGGCTCTTCTAATAACCTTCATTCTAAATCTAAATCATAATTCCACATGTGTTTGTCTTCTTGTGTCTTTCAGACATCAGCAAAGATTTTTGTCCTGAGCGGCTGGGTGCAGAACCTTATCACATGAAAGAGGAAGAGGAGAAAAAAGAGATCTCCCACTTGAAAGAGGAAGTGAAGCAGCAGGCCCAATATATTAAAGAGGAGGAGCTACAGCACCCTTGCACGAAAGTGGAGGTGGATGAGCCCCCTGACATTAAAGAAGAAGAGGAGGATGAGGTTCTCTGCAAGGTGCCATTTACTGGTATCCGTCTGAACAGTACAAATGAGGCGGGCAGAGAGGCGCCAAGCAGCAGCTCATATCAATATATGACAACAAAAGGTGTTGGAAGCCACCAGGAAGAATCAAAAGCAGATGGCCTCTTAGCTCCACTATCGGATAGTGACAACACGTCGTCAAATGCAGATGATGATGATGATGAAGAGGATGAAGATGAGTCTGTAGGTGATCTGACATGTAACACAGACAACAAACCCTGGAAATGTTCTCACTGTGGGAAAATGCATGCTTGTAAAAGACACATCAGAACACACACTGGTGAGAAACCTTTTGAATGCACCGACTGTGGGCAAAGATTTTCTCACAAGGGAAACTTAAAACGTCACACAAGCACACACACTGGTGAGAAGCCTTTTGAATGCACAGACGGTGGGCAAAGATTTTCTCACAAGGGAAACGTAAAAAGTCACACTAGAACACACATTGGTGAGAAACGTTTTGACTGCACAGTTTGTGGCCTAAGATTCTCTCAGAAGGAACACTTAAAAAATCACACAAGAACACACACAGGTGAGAAACCTTTTGAATGCACCTACTGTGGGCAAAGATTTTCTCACAAGGGAAACTTAAAATGTCACACAAGAACCCACACTGGTGAGAACCCTTTTACATGCACCTACTGTGGGCAAAGATTCTCTGAGAAGGGAAGATTAAAATTACACACAAGAACTCACACTGGTGAGAAACCTTATGCCTGCTTAGTTTGTGGTGACAGCTTCTCTCAAAAGGGACGCTTAAATGTTCATAAAAGAATACACACTGGTGAGAAACCTTTTGCATGCACCGACTGTGGGCAAAGATTCTCTGAGAAGGGAAGCTTAAAACGTCACACAAGAACACATACTGGTGAGAAGCCTTTTGCCTGCGCAGTTTGTGGCCAAAGATTTTCTGAGAAGGGAAGCTTAAAAATACACACAAGAACACACACTGGTGAGAAACCTTTTGCCTGCACAGTTTGTGGCCAGAGATTTTCTCAAAAGGGAAACTTCAATGCACATCAAAGAAATCACACTGGTGAGAAACCTTTTGACTGCGCAGTTTGTGGCCAAAGATTCTCGTGGAAGTATCAGCTTAAGAATCACAAGTGTGATGATGTGACAAGCAGTCATCATTGAAGTTTTCACTTCTCATCTGAGCAGGTTTCAGGTTTGCGTGTGCCAAGGCTGATTGTATGTTATGTACCTTACTGGTGCTGAAATTTTCTTTTCCTTGAGTGCATTGAAAAGTTTGTTTTTTTTGGTTGTTGTAATGAATTAGAAAATCTAGCGTTTTCATCAGGGTTATCATACTTTTGGAATCTTCATGGGAGTTAGTTTTCATTTGGTTGTGTATTGTGGTTTTTAAATGTAGTTTGTTGTATTCAGAGGAGGTATTAGTTCTTGTTTTTTTTTCCTCCTCAAAACTCAACAGTCGTATGAAATGTATTTTGTCTTCAATTTTGCTACACGTGCTCATTTATCCCCACCCATTTGCTGTCAATCACCTTTGGAGGTGCTCAGAGTCGAACGGCCAGTTGGGATGTGGAGTATTTTTTTAATGAGCAATGAAACAATATTAATCTAATCTGTGCACAAAATGCTCATTTGTGTTTATTTGATATACATGTTAGTATCTCTATCCTGTTTCATTTGGGCCAAGAATAAAATATTACAAATGTCAGTGTAATTACTTTTTGCATATCATGCTTTAAAAAAAATAGTCAAACTGAATATTCACTCACTTTGTCTCAGTGTGAACTTTTCTGCGTTCAGTTTAATTGTCTTTTGTCCGCACCGCTTCCTGGAAAACCCCTGGACTGTGTGCTCAAGGTCTGGAAGCTCCTCTTTAAATAAATGCTTTGTCGTGTGTCAGAGATTTTTCTCGGACAAAGCTAAAGAAATGACTCGGCACACAGGAAAATTGTCTTCAATATCGACGGGAGCGGATCTCTGAGAGCGAACGACGGTTAGTTGCTCCGCGATCACACTCAGAGCCCCGCCCTCCATGAGTTCAACCTTTTATTGTGACATATGCAAAATACAAGAAATAACACTGCCCCCGACATTTGCATACCGCACCCCTGGTCCGGCCCCTCGGTAGTGATTGGTTACCTTGGTTTGAGCTTTGAACCACCGGTACATTGACACCTTTGCATTTGGCCTACGCTGAATCAACATGTTGCAGACTTGCGGACGACAAATGTCGCCTGGGCGCGATGGGTGTTCTCAAATCGTCTTTTGATGTTGAACCGCAGTTCCCGAATTATTGCTTCCCCCTTTGTGACCGGGTCTATCCTTATCTCCTCTGTTCGCCCCCCTCTGCATTGACGTGGTAATTGTGGACTTCAAAAGCCCTCCGACCGGCTGGCCTTTGCCTTTGCCTTTGTGCATAGGCATTTGGGGGTGCTGGATACGCACCCAAACGTTTAGATGTGCTCAAATTAAATGAAACTTTAAACATAATACAATTTCGCTCATAGATTTCTCTGTCATTCTCTCCCACCCCTCACACTCTCCGCATCACCTCTGACAGAAATGAATAATATCTGCGTATTTGTCAGTTTTTTTTTTTTTTTTTACAGCATATTTAGCAAAAATATTTTCCAAAATAGGCCAGCCCGGTGGTCCAGTGATTAGCGCATCGACCTCACAGTGCAGAGGTCGTGGATTCAATCCCGGCCCCGGCCTACCTGTGTGGAGTTTGCATGTACTCGCCAGGCCTGCGTGGGTTTTGTTCAGGTAGTCCGTTTTCCCCCCACATTTCAAAAACATGCATGGCAGGCTGATTGAACAATCAAAATGTGTCCCTAGGTGTGAGTGTGAGCGTTGATGGTTGTTTGATACAGAAAAAAAAGTTATACTCTATATCTGATTCATTTGCATTGCGTTCACTGCGCTGGATAGGTTTTCATGTGCGCTGATAGTGTGCGACCAGTGTGCAGTTGCGCAGCTTGGTGCCGTTGCATCTCAGGTAAAAGTAAATCTAAATGAAAGCTATGGCAAGCCATTTGAACATTTATTCCACATCCCTGATGTCAGATATTTGTGTGTTACACTAGTTCGGTCTTCTACAGCACTAGTTGGACAATCAGCCGCACGAGTGATGCACTTTGTCGTACTAGTTTTATATAAACTCTGACTAGTCATTCATTTTCGGCAACTTTTGCCACTTTTGTCCAACTCGTGCTGACAAAATTTGAACTAGTGAGACATAGATCAGCTCAGTGGGACATAGATCTGATAGTCATCTGCATAGCAGTGGAAGGAAAACATGGTATTTCCTTCCACTTCTCTTGTTCCTCTTTTGATGTCAAACGTGTCCTATGGAGAGGTCCTAAAAGTGGTGGGGGTCGAGGGGCACTAAAGGTGATTGTAATCACATTGAGCAGTAAATACCTTCAACAACATTCTACATTCTTTGTTTTCGTGTTTGAACAGAACCAACACCAGAGTGGGGCTGAATAAAATCAGAGTAAGGAATAAATTCCTAAACAGACAGGAGAATCGAGCCAATCTCTGTTTTTCGTTAATGGATGGATAATACAGCTTCTTGTTGCTTTCAACAAGCTTAGCTTGTAGCAGACGTGTGCACATTCCAGCATGATGTCTTTGATCCACTGGTAAAAAGGACACTTTGATTCGCTCCTCTTTCATCTATTACTGCTTCAAACAACAAAGTGAATGGAGGAAAAGTGGTTAAGATGGCACAACTGTTTTTTGTGTTGTGTTGTATTATTTTGCCATGGGATCTTATCGGCCAAAATCACAAGGGGTCACAGGACACATCGTGGTACAGAAATCGCAACAAAGAAATGAATTCAAGAAATTTCATCTGTGCTGC
This sequence comes from Hippocampus abdominalis, assembly GCA_018466805.1. Lineage (NCBI taxonomy): Eukaryota > Metazoa > Chordata > Actinopteri > Syngnathiformes > Syngnathidae > Hippocampus > Hippocampus abdominalis. Next base: position 12,464,194 of record CM031704.1, on the reverse strand, counting down.
ATATGCAGCACATTTAACAATAAAATTGTACTTGATTTGACTTCTGTGCCTTACATGCCGAAACCCAGGGTTGCACCAGTGAGCTTTAGATCTTGAGTGTAACGCTCTCCCAAATGAGCAATTTTAGCCTATTGTTCATTGGACGTATGCCTTTTCACCAGTCAATTAATGGGAAGTTATTGGTAAAATGACAACAGTGAGTGACAAGACACATCGTCGTGCAGTCATCATATCAACAAAATAATCTCTGTGCCTTACATGCAGGGTTGAACCACAGACCTTAATAGTTTGAGTGTGACACTTCCTCCCTGAGCTATTTCTTTCTGTTGGTGTACTAAGGATGGCCCACAGTTGGTCAAAAGACACAGTTAAAAGCATGTGGTCCTCTCACAGATCCCTGAGGAGATGGTCATCCAATCCTGTAACTCTTACATGGAAGCTGAGCTTGCAGCGCCTCCTCTGGGTGAGCTGGGTAAGATATGCCAGTATGACGTAGAGGAAGTGGACGAAGAAGACGAGGAGATCGATGAAGGATGCAACCATGCTTACGTGGAGAAGCTGATCCACAACCTGCTGAAGGAGACCAAAGACAAAAGCAAAGCGTGGATATGTCGACCGGCGGGAAACTATATGGAACTGGCCTATAAAAAGGTTCTCACTTCATCCATACTCATGGCGCACACTGGACTAGAAAGAGTGCTGTGGTGCAAACGAATCACAGCACTCAACGAAAAATGATCAACATCAATAGACAAAGGACTTGTGTGGAGGAAACACATACGTGTGTGTTTAACACTGAAACCCAGGAGCAAACCAAGGACCCTTATGTCCTCAGTCTCATGCTTTCCTAGCTGATTGATTTCAGCCTGAGCCAGGTTCTGTGGTCACGGTGATACTTCCCGTCATGTCCTGGCATTCGGACCCAATTAAAGGCTGGTGTGCACTGGTGTGAGTGTCGGGGGATCACGACGACGGACGTCGGTGCGGGGCGAGAATCAGCACAGGGTCCAACATTGACGGTGGACCGATGGACCTGGACCATGATGCATTGTGTTGGGCCACCCTGGGAATTCCAGATGTTGGCTTGGTAGGTGCAGCACAAATTGTATTAATAAATATGTTGAAACTGAAGAATTATTGCTTTTAAACAAAATATTGTATGATCTGAAAATTGTTGTGGAGTTGTGAGCAGTTCGGTGAGGCAAGAAAACAGTGTGAAAAAGTAATTGCCTTCATGTCGGACCCTGTACTATTTCACGGTACCCAGGAGTATTACTTACGGCCACCTGGTAACACCAAGTTAAATGTGAATATTGTTAGGTTTATGCTGGTAATCTGACACAAAGAATACATCAGGAACAGGAAGACTCAGGAGGCAGGCATGGTTGTCTTTCTTGCAAGAGAGAGTGTGCTAAAACATGTCTCGGTTCACAATCTCGGAGCAGCTCTCCAGCTGGCTCTGCCATGTAAACCATTACAGGTCCCGGGGCAACTTTGAAGAGACCACGTTTGTCTCCTTGCATTTCTTGAAAAGATGTCCCTGACACACGATCTTCTAATGGGTGTGGGGAGTATTTGCACATTTCACAACAGTTTCAGTTGAGGAGACTTTTAATGAGAACACACAGTTCATTCCTGTGGTCTCAGGTGGCTCCTGCTGGAGTTCGGTGGTCCGCGAACACAGCTGTGGATGTCCCTCACATGGTGTCCTGGGGTTGATGTTATCTTCTCACAAGCAACAGTTAATTTGATCAGAAGCCGTGAACTGAACAAAAGGATGTTAACTTGCTGAGCTCTCACAGGCCGATAAGTCTCCCATAATAAACCTACACCATTGCAAATGAGGTATTTGCGAAGTCAAACTCTATAACAAAGGTTTTGTAATTATACTGAGAGCAAATATGGGACAACAGAATTACATTTAACAATAGGCTCCAGCACACCCGCGACCCTTGTGAGGATGAAGTAGATCAGAAAATAGATGGTTGGAGGATGTTTTGCGATTCAGTCTTCATCTCCATTGGGATCCTCTCTTTTGAGTGAATTTGGGAACTTTTCTTTGCTGACTTCACGGCTCGGACCGCCAAAGGGCGTTCAGGAATTCCATTCTGACCTTATTTGAAACATGTTACAATGATGGTCCACATTTAAATACAGGCAACCTTCTGTTTTTGGGCTCCTATTTTTATATCTCACTCAAGGAAAATAGTGCCTCACCAGTCATGAATCTCAAAGATATTGAGGTAGGGATATTGAAGAAGACATGGCTGATCCAAGCTTTTTGAGCAAAGAAAACTTTATTCGCCAGAAAGCAACACACAGTTTCAAACACATTTCATGACAAAATAGAAAATGTCCATTTTATTCAGGATCGCATCCAATAAAAGACGATGAAAAACATATCACAACATGTGGGGTGCTGCGCAGTCAAGGACGGGACAGTATAAAAAAAAAAGAAAAAGAAACAAAGCACAAAGAACGAAATCAACCAACCAAACCTCCTCTGAAAATGAGATAAAACAAATTACATTTAGGGCGGCCCGGTAGTCCAGTGGTTAGCACGTCGGCTTCACAGTGCAGAGGTACCGGGTTCGATCCCAGCTCCGGCCTCCCTGTGTGGAGTTTGCATGTTCTCCCCGGGCTTGCGTGGGTTTTCTCCGGGTGCTCCGGTTTCCTCCCACATTCCAAAAACATGCATGGCAGGCTGATTGTGAACTCTAAATTGTCCCTAGGTATGAGTGTGAGCGTGGATGGCTGTTCGTCTCTGTGTGCTCTGCGATTGGCTGGCAACCAATTCAGGGTGTCCCCCGCCTACTGCCCGAAGACTGCTGGGATAGGCTCCAGCACCCCCCGCGACCCTAGTGAGGATCAAGCGGTTCGGAAAATGGATGGATGGAAATTACATTTAAAAACCACAACTCAGAGCCAAATATATACAGTGATCCCTCGCTATTTTGCGGTTCGTTTATCGCGGCTTCGGTGCATCGCGGATTTTTTTTCAAACATATTCATAAAAAATAAAAAATATTTTTTTGTTTTGTTTTTAAAGTCCGCAAACGGTCCGCGAGAAGCAGCGAAAGTCAGCAAAACAACAGTGAGTCATATAGAGCAACATATACAGTACATGTGGGGTGAGGTCGGGGCTTAGAAGATGTAAAGTCATGTTGATTGGCTGTGCATCTTCTTTCTGTCTTAGCACATGGGTTACTCTTTGATCTTTAATCAGTGTCTCAGTGTTGCTTACGATGCTGCTAGTGTGTGTGTTACTGCGCTTTGCTCAAGCGCAAAGGCCCACGTGGGGCATTTTTTTTATATATATATATGTTAATTGGTCGCTACTTAGCGGATTTTCGTTTATCTCGGGTGGTTTTGGTCCCCATTAACCGTGATAAACGAGGGATTACTGTATACATATACATATACAGTAAACATTCCCATCCCCGGAATTCTATGAAAAGGAATATCCTTCACCCGTAATAAAAACCTATGCATTAACATTTTGACTACGATATTACATGTTACCGGAACTACGTAAGCGGAAATTCCACTAGCCGTAACCCGGATGGAGACGTCATGCAGCGGGAGCTTAAATACACGCAACGCTCCACCCGATACGCGGAAAGACACCAACGGAGACACCTTTTCACGTCGCATTTTTTGATAATCAGATTCGAAACGATGACGTGTAAGTGAGTTTTTATTGGCGTGCGTTTTACTGTAATTGCGAACGATTTCTAACTTTATTCACTTACGTCCTGTTGATCGCGGCACTAGCTTCAAAAGCAACGCCCACTCAACACAACTGGAGAAGATGGAAGAAACGTGTTTGCTTCGCCGTTTATGTCATCGAATTCGAAACGACTATGTGTCAGTGACTTTTTATTGGCGTGCGTTTTACTGTAATTGCGAACGATTTTAACTATTTACTTTCGTCCTGTAGATCATGGCATAGAAAACGAGGAAGAACCCAACAAAACAAAACAACCCAAAATAGACACATTTTTTCCCAAGACTGAAAAAAATCAACATTAAAATACTGTACATACTATACTGTGTTGTGGTTTTTTAAATCTACACCTGTACTGTATACTGTACTGCTGTTTTTGTTATATAAACAGTTTTTGGACAGTATATTTTTGCATTTTATTGCTTGTGTTGTTACACATGCAGTTTTCAACATACTTGCAGGTTCATAAAGGACATGTACCATGCTCATTTCCCAAAAGAGGAATTTCTGTTATAAGGACAGATTGGACAGCGCAAACATGAGTCCGTACTAGAGAATATTTACTGTATATATATATATGTATATATATACACATACATATACATATACATATATATATAAAATGAAGAATCCAAAAGTATTATAACATCATTAACATTGCTAATTTTCTAATTCATTTACAACAACCAAAAAAAAAAACAAAACATGTTTCAATGCACTCAAGGAAAAGAAAACTTCAGCATCTAAATAAGAAGGTAGATTCAACAGCATGTAGAAGGTGTTAAAGGTAGAATTTGCCTGATAAAGCCTGATTAGATAGGAGGGGAAAATGTCATTGATAACTGTTTATCTCATCATCACACTTGTGATTCTTAATCTGAGACTTCCACGAGAATCTTTGGCCACAAACTGAGCAGGAAAAAGGTTTCTCACCAGTGTGGGTTCTTGTGTGTTTAATTAGGCTTCCTTTCTGAGAGAATCTTTGGCCACAATATGAACAGGCAAAAGGCGTCTCACCAGTGTGGATTCTTGTGTGGTTAATTAGGCTTATCTTATGAGAGAATCTTTGGCCACATTCTGAACAGGCAAAAGGTTTCTCACCAGTGTGGGTTATTGTGTGTACTTTTAAGTTTCCCTTCTTGGAAATTTTTTTACCACAAACTGAGCATGAATAGGGTTTCTCGCCAGTGTGTGTTCTGGTGTGTATTTTTAAGCTTCCCTTTTGAGAGAATCTTTGGCCACAAACTAAGCAGGAAAAGGGTTTCTCACCAGTGTGGGTTCTCCCGTGTATTTTTAAGATTTCTTTACGAGAGAATCTTTGGCCACAAACTGTGCAGGCAAAAGGTGTCTCGCCAGTGTGTGTTCTGGTGTGTATTTTTAAGCTTCCCTTTTGAGAGAATCTTTGGCCACAAACTAAGCAGGAAAAGGGTTTCTCACCAGTGTGGGTTCTCCCATGTATTTTTAAGTTTCCTTTACGAGAGAATCTTTGGCCACAAACTGTGCAGGCAAAAGGTGTCTCAGCACCAGTGTGGTCACCTTCAGACTCATCTTCATCCTCCTCCTCATCATCATCATCTGCATTGGACGACGTGTTGTCACTATCTGATCGTGGAGCTAAGAGGCCATCTGCTTTTGATTCCTCCTGGTGGTTTCCAACACCTTTTGTTGTCATGTGTTGACATGAGCTGCTGCTTGGAGCCTCTCTGTCCGCCTCATTTATACTCGTCAGAAGGAAACCAGTCAATGGCACCTTGCAGATAACCTCCTCCTCCTCTTCTTTAATGTCAGGGGGCTCATCCACCTCCACTTTCGTGCAAGGGTGCTGTAGCTCCTTCTCTTTAATATATTGGGCCTGCTGCTCCACTTCCTCTTTCAAGTAGTAGATCTCTTTTCTCTCCTCTTCCTCTTTCATGTGATAAGGCTCTGCATCTAGCCGCTCAGGACAAACATCTTCGCTGATGTCTGAAAGACACAAGAAGACAAACACGTGTTGCATTATAGTTTAGGTTTAGAATGAAGGTTATTAGAAGAGCCCGATCAACACAGAAACACAGATACATATCACATATCACAAGATACCTATGAGCATGTGCTGCGCGTGCGCGCACAAACACAACACACACCCACACACACACACACAGCCTGATGAATTACATTAAAAAAAGACATGGCAAGGCACAGAGAACCATGAGGAAAAGAGCACCCAATGGGAGCTAGCTGACATGTCTGTCAATTCAACCCCCCTTCCCCGAAAAAAATAAAATAGTTTCCAAAATGTAAGCACGCAGTCCTCAAGTTCAGGAAAGATAACTGGGAGAAAAGAAATAAAAAGTCAATTCGGCTCTCTTGACCGCTTTTGACAGAATACAATAGAATACATCCTGATTTATATAGCGCTTTCACAAAAGCTGCAGCTGTAACAAAGTGCTTAACAAAACAGTTAACATAAAGTAAAATAATAAACACATAAAACACGGACAGTCATTCAATCCTAACCCCTTTTCCCTCACACGCTTTGTTGTTTAAAGCAGTTTGAGACGAAAGAGGAGAGAATCAAAGTGTCCTTTCACCAGTGGATCAGAGATGTCGCGTAAAATGGTTAATGATGACAGGAAGAAAAGTAGGTCGTGACCTATAGATAAAGAAAGAGACTTGTTGAAAACAGCCCCGCTGTCCTCTTTTGCCCTACAAAGTTGCTCCTCGTACTCCGCCCATCCTCTTTTTTGCATGTCTCCGTGAGTTGCTGCATCACGCCACTGATGGCCAAGTCAACAATAAGTGTTAAAATTATGCTTTTTTTTTTAAGCAGTATATATTATTATTTCTGGTCGTGTCTAATCTGCTTTTCATATTAATAATGCAAATTTAGCAAGTAATTAAAATGATAATAACTGAATAATATTAACATAGAATAATATGTATTAAACATTTGTACACTGTACCTGTCTGCACTGATCTCCACAGTGACCTGCTCAAATGGCTCCAGAACAGTGCACGCCTCCTGCAGTACCTCCCATTCCTCTTGGTGCAGAGGATCAACAGGTGCATTGATAACAGCCAGGGTAGAGATGACTGCATCCTTGGACTCCAGGACCCGTTTTAGCATGTGAAGGTGGAAGAATTCCACTATCCCCTTCAATTTGTCCGCAGTGGGCTTCTTCACCTTCGGAGCATCTCTTACAACCAGGTTAAGGGTGTGTGCAAGACATGGGTGATGGGTCCATTTCAGAGTTTTAATTGCGTTGGTGATGTGTTAGAATAGAAATTACAATGTTGTCATGTTTTAAAGTTTCATCTTGTTACATGCTTGATTGACCTCGAAGTGCTTGTGTCCAGAACATCTTGCACACATTGTAAGCAGAGAATCAGGGGTCAGTTTGAGGTCAAGGGACCCGAGCGCATGGTATCTCAGAGAGAAAGATTTAAGCCTCACTAGTAGACACACTGGTGCCTGTTAACCAACAACTTGGATAGGAAGATTTAACTTAGGACGGAAGTGCTTGTACGCTCCATAAGGCTCCACAATGACAAACGGTCACGTTGTCACGGGCCAGGGTTCTGGCATATCAATTCAGGGCAGGCACCGCTCGTTAAAATGTCTGTGTCTGTCAATTTATGGATGTTGGTGCTGAATCCATGGGAATGCTTTGTTTTTGGGGTCTACTGAGGGACGACCCTATGGGACCGCCCAGGGGTGAGACATGTTAATGAAGATGGGAGTGTTTTTCTGATGTATTCCTTGTCATTTGCATATACAGTCAATAAAAAGGCCGGCAGAGGTTGCAGAGGTCGGGTGTCAGGTGGGAAGCTCACGGTGAGTGACTTCCTTGAAACTGCACCTCCTGCCGGCAGAGAAAGACAATCTGTTCCTGTGTTCGAGCCTTTGTTGACCGTCCGAGCGAACATCTCTGACATTACTTGGGGGCTCGTATCCGGGTGGCAAAGCCTCTCCTGCGGCTGGCGATCTGCGGCGACTGAACCAAATCGGTGCACCGTCGCAGCCTACTGGGGCTTCGAAGGCTCTTTTCTTGGGGCCAGGAGCCGGGTCGCCTGCCGACGGAGACGCGAACGCCAATCCAACGGACCTGGGCGGGCTGGTTCACCAGGACGGATTGGGGGAAAACTAAGGTCAGTCTGACGATAATTGTGCCCCGGTGGCTCTAGAAGTGGGTACCAGTTTCCACATTAGTGACTGCTTGAACTGTGCTGGTTTAGGCTGTCACTGGGCTTAGCCCGGAAACTGAAATTGGCTCCTGCAACGAAGTGGGTACCAGTTTCCACATTAGTGACTGCTTGAACTGTACTGGTTTAGGCTGTCACTGGGCTTAGCCCGGAAACTGAAATTGGCTCCTGCAACGAAATGGGTACCAGCTTCCACATTAGTGACTGCATGAACTGGATCGATTTGGGCTGTCACTGGGCTTAGCCCGGAAACAGAAATTGGCTCCCGCAACGAAGTGGGTACCAGCTTCCACAGTAGTGACAGCGTGTACTGGATTGGTTTAGGCTGGTGGTCACTGGTCCTCGCTGTATGCCCGTTGAAACACCTGAAGATCAGATGGCTCCCTGCATTGACCTGCTCATTTGAATCAGGTGTCTTGGATCATTCCTATGGTTTAGGCTGACTGGGCTTAGCCCGGAAACTGAAGTATTCTGATGTGTGAGTGTGTATGTGTATGTGTTTGTGTCTGTGCGTGTTGGAGTGAATGTCACGAGCTTGACGTGTGTGTGTCGCGCGCTGTTCCTCTGTGTGTGCGTATGTCTGTTTGGGGGTTACGATACCGTGCAGTGCCATAACCCATATAATAGGCAGTGGGATTGTAAACAGCAGACTGTCGTGGAGGCTTTATGCAAGAAAATCCCGCCCATTGGGTTGAAGAGGATTTTACCACGATTGTGATTTTGACTTGCTGTCCCACTGATGAAATCCAGTTTTTAGTGTCCGCCCTATGCGGTTGTAAACTGGACCAAATTGGGATAAACCACTCACAAAAACAAAACAAAACAAAAAAAGAGGGGAGGGAAGTTGCGAATATTGAACTAGAATAATTCGCTCCGGTTCGAAAGTGATCGTGAATGTTCAATTCGGCGCGGGTACGTAGCATTTTATTTTGACAGAAACATACTGGAGCGAGAGTGCGACTTCCTGTAAATTCTCGTGAATACAGTACTTTCAGTCGTTGCTAGGCACAACATGGCGACGTGGTCTTCCCGTCGCTGGGGATGACTTAAAAAACACATGACGACAACGCGTCACGATGAAGAAGCATTGTTTGAAAAAACACGGTTAGCTGGAATAGACATTGACGGAGCGATCTGACTTGTGCAAGTAATTAATGTTTATTACGCCGAGGGAAACCAAAACACCAAAAGTCCTCGAAAAAACAAACAAACAAACAAACATAGGAAGCCGTTTGATTCCTCCAAATTCACTTCTGAGGAACTAAGGCTTTTGAAAGAGGGTAGATGTTTTCGTTGTGGCAAAAAAGGCCACGTAAAGAGACTATGCAGACGTGGACAGAATGAGGAGGCGAAAAAAGAAAAAACAACGGACCTACACGCGGCTTCGGGATCCTCAGACTTCAGGCAGTCTTAGGGGCCCCGCATTAAAAAAAAAAAAAAAGGCGACGACACCCTTGTTTCTGCTTTGGCGGGCGAAGTGTCGGAATGTGGTGAAGTCCAACAAGGACCGATCAAATCAAACTGCCCTGAGTCTGGAGGTGCCGAATTAACGAAAATAAATAAATGCTCGTCGGTGGCAAATACCAAATCAATAATGTGATGTAAATCGTATTTGATTATTTATTCATGAAACAGAATACATTTAGTCTGACGGCGATGTTTATTGAACTATATGTTTGTTAAACTATAAGGATTAAGCGAAAGGAAAATTTGATATAATATGGCGTATGATAACACTGTAAACTGGTGAGTCTTAAGTTGGATAGAGGCCTGAAGGCAAGGAAACTGTCGAAAATGTAGTTGGACGGTCGCAGACCGCGTGGAAGGGAATGCTGGACGGTCCAACTGTTGAGTAGGTATTGATTTGAAAGGTAAAGTCAAGGTACATATGAGTAATGATGATAATTCTGTATTTTGTATAATAAAAGGAGAGAGACTGATAATCATATTATAATAATAATAATAATAATACATTTTATTTGTGGGCGCCTTTCTCAGAACTCAAGGACACCTTACAACAAGCAGTTAAAAAACACAAATACAATGTTAAAAACAACATCAAATGGAATAAATAAAATAAAACAAAATAGAGACAATAGATTTATGGTCGGAGTGAATAAGCTTTTCTGAACAGATGTGTTTTGAGGCTGGATTTGAAATGATTTAATGAGTCTGTGTTACGAAGGTCAGCGGGGAGTGTGTTCCAGAGCTGGGGAGCAGAGCGACTGAAGGCTCTGTTTCCCATGGTGACGAGGCGAGCAGGGGGGACAGTGAGGAGGAGAGAGGAGGAAGAGCGAAGAGAGCGGACAGGTGTAGGAATATGGATGAGGTCAGACAGGTATGGAGGGGCAAGGTTATGGATGGCTTTGAATGTGAAGAGCAGGATTTTATATTGAATGCGGTGTATAATGGGGAGCCAGTGGAGATGTTGGAGGACAGGTGTAATATGGTTTATGGATGGTGTGAGCGTGATAATGCGAGCGGCTGAATTTTGGACCAGCTGAAGCTTATGGAGGGTTTTCTGAGGGAGACCGAGCAGGAGGGAGTTACAATAATCAAGTCGGGAGGTGACGAGGGTGTGAACAAGTATAGCAGTAGAGTGAGGGGTGAGAGAAGAGCGGAGCCGGTGAATGTTTCTCAGATGATAATATGCAGAACGAGTGATATTGTTGATATGTGAGGTGAAGGAGAGGGTGCTATCAAGGATGACACCCAGACTCTTGACCTGAGGGGAGGGGGAGATGGAGGAGCTGTCAAAGGGAATGGAGAAATTGTTTATTTTGTTTAGGGTGGATTTAGTGCCAACGAGGAGGAGTTCAGTTTTATTGCTGTTCAGTTTGAGGAAGTTTGAGGTGAACCATGACTTTAATTCCTGCAGACAGTTGGTTAGGGAGGATGGTGGAAGTATGGTGTTTGGTTTGGTACAGATGTAGAGCTGGGTGTCATCCGTGTAGCAATGAAAGTGAATGTGATGTTTCCTGAAGATATTACCAAGGGGGAGAAGATAGATTAGAAACAGCAAGGGGCCAAGAACAGAACCCTGAGGAACACCTGAAGTGAGAGGAGAAGGGTGAGATCTAAAACATTTGAGCTGGATAAACTGGGTGCGGTCAAAAAGATAGGAACGGAACCAGGAGAGGGGGGTGCTGGTGAAGCCAATGGAGGAGAGTCTGTCAAGGAGGATGGAGTGAGAGATGGTGTCAAAGGCTGCACTAAGGTCAAGCAGAAGGAGGATGGCAAGTGAACCGGAATCAGCAGAGAGAAGAAGGTCATTGGATATTTTGAGGAGGGCAGTTTCAGTACTATGGAGGGGACGGAAGCCAGATTGAAATTTTTCGTAGAGGTTATTGGAGGAGAGATGGGTGTGAAGTTGGGCAGCCACTGTTTTTTCTAGAAGTTTGGAAATGAAGGGGAGGTTTGATATGGGACGGAAGTTGTTCAGGTCGGAGGGATCAGAGCCAGGTTTCTTTAGAATGGGAGTGACAGCAGCAGTTTTGAGATGGGAGGGTACATTGCCGGTAGAGAGGGAAGTTTGAATAATGTTCGTGATGAGAGGGGAGAGGGCCGGGATAGAGGCTTTGACTAGAACAGTCGGGAGAGGGTCAAGTTGACAAGTGGAGGTTTTGGTCTTCTGAATTAAAATGGAAATTTGGTGGACAGATGGAGAAGTGAAAGCAGAGAACAGCTGGGTAGGAGCCGGGGAGAATAAAGAAGGAGGGTTGGGAGCAGATGAGGGGGTGAGTTGCTGGTGGATACGTTGAATTTTGGACGTAAAAAATGAGGCCAGAGTATTACAGAAATCGGTAGAATAGAGATGTGATGGAAGAGTGTCAGCAGGTTTAGTGAGCTTAGAAATGAGTGAAAAGAGTGTTTTGGGGTTACCTTCATTGGAACTGATTAAACAAGAGTAGTAGGTTGATTTGGCTTCGGAAATTGAGTCCTTGTAATGGAGGAAGTGGGTAGTGTACATTTCTTTATGAATTGCGAGTCCAGTTTTCCTGTATAATCTTTCGAGTTGACGGCCTTTTGATTTAAGTTGTCTGAGGGTAGGGGTAAACCATGGTGCTGTTTGGTTGAAGGAGACAGTTCGGGTTTTGAGTGGGGCCAGGGTATTGAGAATGTTATGGAGGTTCGAATTGTAGTGTGTCAAAAACTCATCTGTTGTAGAAAGACAGTCAGTACTGGGGAGATTGTTGATAAGTGATACTAAATTGTCCGGATTAATGTCCTTGATTTTACGGAAATGTATAATGCGTTGTGGGTTGGATTTGAAAAAGGGCAGGTTAACATTGAATGAAAGCAGTAGATCAGGGGTCTCAAACTCGCGGCCCGCGGGCCAACTGTGGCCCCCGGGACGATAATTTGCGGCCCCCGTCTTAATATTAAATATTCATGTTCGTGCGGCCCGCAAGATTGATATGAATGACACTTGTTGTGTTCGGAGCTGAATGAACCAATCACGGTGAGGTATACGGCTCTGGAGGGCGGGACATCGGCCGGGCTGTCCAGTGCCTCGCTCACTCACTCATTCATTCCTCCAATCAGCTGGGCGGAGGAGAAGCCGTGAAGCCGATCACTCCGCTCGGCGCGCACAGTCCTCCGCTGCTCTCAGCATAGAACTGAATGAGGCGCTATGATCCGTGATCCAGCCTGTGTCTGTGTCTGTAGCCATCTCCGCGAGTGAAACTGAAACTTTACAGTAAGTGCGTTAACATGACACTTGAGAAATTCGGAGAACTGCCGTATCCAATACGATCGGAGAGCGAAAGTGCGCATGCGCCACAGACCCGCGCGACTGAAAGCTAAAGTTCAACCCGAGAGCTATGTGAGAAGAAGCGCTGCCAGGTCTCTAGCAGCAAGAAGTAGGCAAGAGAAGCCGTGTTCAGAATATTTCATGTTCAATGTTCCATTAAAGTTCAGAAAGTTAAAGGTTAAAGAGCTGTTAATACAGACATTTGAAACGGAATAAAAATAATTAGTTTTCTCTACTTAGCCAGCCAGTGTATATCTACAGTATGCTCATTATTATTCATTCATTCATCTTCCGAACCGCTTCATCCTCACTAGGGTCGCGGGGGGTGCTGGAACCTATCCCAGCTGTCTTCGGGCAGTAGGCGGGGGACACCCCGAATCGGTTGCCAGCCAATTGCAGGGCACACAGAGACAAACAACCATGCACGCTCACACTCACACCTAGGGACAATTTAGAGTGGTCAATCAGCCTGCCATGCATGTTTTTGGAATGTGGGAGGAAACCGGAGTACCCGGAGAAAACCCACGCAAGCCCGGGGAGAACATGCAAACTCCACACAGGGAGGCCGGAGCTGGAATTGAACCCGGAACCTCTGCACTGTGAAGCCGACGTGCTAACCACTGGACTACCGGGCCGCCCCTCATTATTATTATTTATTTTTTTATTACTGATTGATTTATTTTTTATTCATCTTTAAGTTAATTTATTTAATTCATTATTTTTTGTTAAAAAATAAAGATATTTGATAACGTTGGAATGTTTTATCAGCGCTTTTCTTGTGGAAATCCTGATGCGGCCCAGTCTCACCCAGACTCTGCCTCTAGCGGCCCCCAGGTAAATTGAGTTTGAGACCCCTGCAGTAGATGATCTGTGTATGGGAGGAGATCGGTTTTACAGTTTGTTGGTGATATCCAAGGCAGCAGATTAAGTCCAGAATATGTCCTTTACTGTGTGTGGGAAAGTTGACAAACTGTTGAAAACCAGAACTGTCCAGACAGGAAGTAAAGTCTTTTTGAGTGAGTTATTGATATTGTCCATGTGGATATTAAAATCTCCAGAGGAGAATCACATTTGGTGATCGAGTGTATAGATGAGTGAGGAATGTAGTGATGTCGGTGATAAAATCCTTGTTTGGTTTTGGTGGTCGGTAGACAGTGGCAATCAGTGTGGGAGTTGATCCAGAGAGCTGTATAGCTGCAGCTTCAAATGATAAAAAAGTAGGCACATTTACGGGGGCAAATTTCCAATTCTCACGCAATATCATTGCGAGGCCACCTCCTCTCCCAGCAAAGCGAGGCACAGAATGACAAACAAAGCCCGGTGGAGTAGCTTCACTGAGAGAACTATAGTCATTAGGCTGCTGCCAGGTCTCAGTTAGACACAAAATGTCAAACTCACGGTCTGTCAGGAGGTCGTTGACGAACTGGCCCTTACTCGTAAGGGAGCGGATGTTCAGCAGGCCGATGTTGACAGCAGTGCAGCTGCTAGCGACCGCGACGCTATCCGACCTCGGGACGCGGCTCAACACAGAGGCATCCGCACGGCGTCCGGTGTTCTTCCGTGGGCGGCGAGCGGTGGACCACAACGACCTGATGGAGCTGGAGTTGTCGTATTGGTAGTTTCCGCGTGAGCCCCGGTGAGTGCATCTTCGCCGGGGCACGCAAAGGAGGTCCGGGTGTTGGAGCAGAGCAGTCGGTGGTGGACCGTGTGAATTAAAGAGTTTGAACTATGTGGCTGTATACAGGTGAAGCGCCGCCGATGAACGGTGGAAAACAGACAGGACGAGCGAGCACAAAGCTAGCCACAAACAGCTGATCCACATAGCTGAGCTGGAGTAGTGAAGCCGAAAAGTAGCAGCAGGTAGCAGGTAGGCTAGCCGCTAGTCGCAACTCAATGACACCTCGGCACTCTATGATGGGAAATGACAGTTAAACCGATCGAGTGTGGACTGATCGCCGTTCACTCAGTGACCACAAAAAACAGGTCCACAAAATATACAAAGCCCAAAAAACAACTCGAAAAGTCACGGGGGAGCAGCGGCGGCCAGAAAACCCGCCAGCGTTCACTCCGAAATACGCACCCTTAAGCAAGAGCAATCAACCATTCGTGGTTAATGGCGTTCTGTTGGAATCCTCATGTGACATTGGCACAAGCAGAACGTTTCTTATTAGAGAAAATATACACTAAAGTGAAGTAAGCAGCGTAATGAGTAGTCAGAAATTGTTTTCTGATCTTGGCATGTTATTTGTGCACATTATTTGTGTTTTTGCTCTGATGGCCTGTAATATTTTATATACAGTATATATGAGGATGTTTGACTGCCTCGATGAGGGGCCAGGATGTAGGGAGAAGAGAGAAACGTGTTGAGTATTCCGCAGTCCCCCAGAGGGAGGGGGGCTGGGTGGATGTAGTGCTCTTCTTGCAAATAGAAGTGTGAAGAGAATTGTTGTTTTTGACTCAAGTCAACTTGTTGCCAGATGTGCTCTTTGTGTGCTGCAATTTCTCTCTTCTCAATCACAGGGGGAAGAGAAAAGCAGTCTTGTCCGTTTTTCTGCATACACCTTGTTTTTGAAGCAGTTGTTGACGAAAGAGGAGAGGAACAGAGTCTCCTTTTCGACAGAGGATCAAAGATGTGCACATGTCTGCAACAGGCTAAGTTTGAAAGAACACAGAAGCTGAGATTTGTTCTCAAGTGGTGAGTACTGAGGGGTTCGGAAATTGAAGATGAGCTCAGCAGACCATGGATTGAAGAAGATTTTTTTTTAAGAATAAAGCAAGAGTTTGAAAAAATTAATGAACAATGCCAATTAGAATGCAATTGAGGCTATATTGCGTTCAGAGGACGGCTTGACCATTGCTGTCCACATTTGAAAGAAAAATGATTGATAAAGTAACAAGAACGAAGTTATGGTAATCAAGGCAGCACGGTTCCTCCTCCACCGCATGGAGGGGGGAGCGTTGAATTCAGTGCCACCCTTCACATAGGCAAGGCAGGAGAATTAGGAGCGGATGGCCTGCGCAGGAGGCCTGCACCGGACACATGAAGAATGTGTCTTTAGTTTGCAAACACTATCGCAAGTTTTAAGGCATTGCATGAATTCAGAAAATATATACACGGTGTTTATAAACAGAGGGGCACTCTAATCACTGTGTGAGCTCTGCTGGGACCCTCCATTCAAGTCGTAAACCGCATGGAAAGGGGGGGGGGGCACATTCAAGCAATTCAGCAGCCCCCACCCAATTCCACTGTGGGATGAGCTCTCTCAGTCTGCCCAAGACAAGTTATCGACAATTGATAATATTAGGAAAAATGCAAAGGAAAGAATGAATGAATAAATAAAAATAGTATTTTCGAACTGATGACTGCCATACTACTGTGGGATCAGGGACTGACCGAGGCTTTATGAACTTGATTCAATTTTTGACTTGACTATTGTTAATCTGTGGCTACCAATTTCGATTTGTGTAGCACAAACTGATGTTTGAAAAATTATGGCTAATTCTCCCACTTTTTCCCCACCATAGATGACGCGAACTGGCAAATTTATTTCTTATTTTATGTGCAGCAATTTCGAATCAAAAGCCGAGACAGTGACTGAGAAATCATCGAAGCTACAGAATGACGACTGCACTTACAAGAGGCCAAGGGTCTCCAGTAGTGCATGCAAAATAAAAATTTAAGAAAAGGAGAAAATTGAGAAATGTAATTGAATATGGATCAGTGTCTCTGTACAGCATAGGTGTCAAACTCAGGTCACCAAGTCTCCCTGTTGCTGATTCAAATGATCAGATCATTCTGCGGAAGCCTGACATTGAACCTGCTCACTTGAATCAGGTGTGTTGCAACAGGGAGACTTGGAAAACATGCAGGACTGGGACACCTATGCTGTACAGGCTCCACCATGGCTGACCCTTCCCCCACCCAAGCTCCAGGCCCGCTGGGAGGCCAAGATGGCATAGCTGTGGAGGGGGGGGGGGGGGGGGGGGGGGGGGGGTTAGGAGGTGATGTGGGCCAGTGCGGGGGTCATTGGGGACCAAGCTGACTCCTCCACTGTGGTGAGATAAAACGGACATTGGAATGCCTGCGCTCCTCCATCTGCCTGTCCGGCAATCAGACTCTGATTTACAAGCTCCGACTCCTCCGACGTAGCCTGTCCACTGATAAGCCACGCCGCCCACACCTGGATGAGGCCCAACTGCCACATGGGTACTCTGACGCCCCAACAACGGGGGTCACCACTGGCTTCACCGAAAGACTGTCCGCTGAACTGAACATGCTGGATCGCAACTTGCTCGCCAAAGCCAAAAGTCTCCAGGCTTGCTGCTCAGATGACGGAAAGTCACACTGCCGAATGAACAATTCTCACCGCCAACACAAAGCTGACTGTTGCTAACGTCAGTAAATGATCCACCACCGAACTCTGTGACCAGTGTCAGCCTTGGGCCTCCATGGTTCTTCCCGTACTGCCCTACAGTCCCGAATGACCCCACCCCACTGCACAATGCTTTTGATAGACTAGAGAACAAAATTTAATCGCATGGCCTGGTTGGTTGAAACACATGGCAATTTATTTAACGTTCCCTATTCCTAAATTGTCATAGGTTCAGAGGAGGGTGTGCCAGCCGGAGTGGACCTGTCAGAGGATCTCATTGACTGGTATTGTATTGCATGACCACAAAACACATTTTTCTCGCATTGAGTCCTACTCATCTAGCTAAGGAATTGGAACCAATGGTAAAGAGGGTAGGCACGTTCTCAATTGGAAATTGTTTGAAATTCCTAACGTTATGTGTTTGCCGTCTACTCAAATGAATGAAAATGTTTTTCGCAGACATTTTTTGAAAATCGTTTTTTTGCATACATTTTCCCATGGTGAACTTGACCAACACATTTTTCCACATTATGCTTTCAGAATCATATAGGGGGATTTCTCATTCACTCGTCTTGGTGGTAAAATACTTAATGTGTTAATAGTTAATGTGTTTCCAAAATATATATATTTTGTTTTTTAGTCAAGTAGCTGCGCATCGCTTCCCAACTTCCAAACGGCGTTGTACTCATTCAGTACACTGATGATCTTCTTGCGACACCTTTTGAGGTTTGCTCTTCGGAAGCCACTAGGTGGCTCATTTAACTTTTTTGCGGTTTCAAACGGAAAGGTAAATTTACAATGTGCACGCCGCCGTTATATTTTTGGGAGATTTGCACAGCGATGTCGGTTTTTCTCGTGCGGCCTGATTGCTTCAAGCTGCTTTATTTGGATATTTTTGACGAAGAAACCCTATTTCTACTGTTATTTTTCAGGAAAGAGAGGGGGAAAAGTGGATGACGGATTTTGACCTACGTCAGCATGCAATTGGACCCAAATCAAACAAGAAAGATTCAGCATGCGTCGGACGTACGGCAGCATTAGGCAAATTTTTACAAAACGTTGATCACATTGTGTTAGACAGTCCCTTAAAGTGGTCCCTACTTGTCACAGTGGCTGCATTTGTCTGTTCGAAAATGTTTACAATGTCAGTAGAACGAACTGAGAAATTAGACAAGACCATACATAAACCCAATCTGACATATGAATCAGAAGGGATCAGTGCAGCGGATGGAATGGTTGAAGGCTAACCTCAACACCTCATTGCTGCGCTGCCCTTTTCCGCTTTATAAAAAAACAACAACAACAAAACGGGGGAATAGACTCAGAGATGATTAGTATGCCACGGTAATATTTGAACCAGATTATAGCGAATTCAGACAGTTATCGCTTTAGACATTTAACAGAAAGGCTGATTTGACTCATTTGGTAGTATGACGATGGCCATCCATCGAAACAATTACAGGTCCAAAAAACTCGAAACTTAAGAGACAACAGATAGCCCAGGGAGTTGGTAGCAGTTCGGAGGACACTTGAAAGGGCGTAGTGGTTGGAGGTTAATACCGACATTGATTCAGCCGAATTTTTTACGGATTTACAATTTTTAGAGGAAAGATGGTAGAATGCATGTTTTCCACCCTAACCACCTTCTTGCAGACCAGGAGAGGGCATCTCCTAAGGAGGAGAACTCCAGATGGAGTGGCAAGGAATGAGACTGACGTATCCCGAGCAGGAGTATGTGAGGGTCCTAAAGCGGAAGTGGCACCAGCCGAGATGGATGGGACCCAACAAACTGACGGAAGGGACCGGTCATGCTGTCCGTCTGAGAGGGAAGCACAGCCCCAGGAGCATCTCCGACTTCAAAGTGAAATTCGGAAGGACGACTGGACGTGAAACCAAGACAACG
This sequence comes from Hippocampus abdominalis, assembly GCA_018466805.1. Taxonomy (NCBI): domain Eukaryota; kingdom Metazoa; phylum Chordata; class Actinopteri; order Syngnathiformes; family Syngnathidae; genus Hippocampus; species Hippocampus abdominalis. The sequence goes on along the minus strand of CM031704.1, from coordinate 12,445,256 downwards.
CTATCAGGGGGCCCTAGCGACGCCAGTCCCACAGAGGAGAACCAGCACCCAAGTTCAAGTGCGCCCCATGCGCGCACCGTCGAAAGACCACAGTAGGAGAGAGGGCTTTCCGTGGTAAACACAACCCTCTCAGGAAAATGGAGCAGAGCCCATGAAGGGCAGTCAAGTGTTGCTTATGCATCATCATCATCAGGGGGCTAAATTCAGTTCCGGTGGGTACAGAGGCCCACAAATGGGATAAATTGTCACATGAGGCCCAACGCCGCGAGGCAGGGGACAACGAACGCACAGGAGGAAGAGACATTGCAACCTTTGTTAAAAGAAGATACCTGTGTAGGAAAATTTAGTCTCACTGCAAGACCTATTGGTACCACACTCCCACATGAACATCTGTTTAAACTCGTAAAACATAGAATGAAGTGTGGTGTTTCTATCTCCCTCTCCCTTGAGTGATTAACAGCGATCTTTTGTGACCCCACCAAGTCACGAGGAATTTCTGTCTGGGTGTTGCCATCATGCGAGGATCGAATGGCATCAACCTTCCTTTGTTTCAGATTTTTACACAAGGGGCCGAAATGCCCGCCTTTTGTGATCATATTATTCCTATATTAATATGAGTCAGTGTCTCTTTCCCGACGAAAAAAAAAAAAGGGGGGGGGGGGTGAAATGAGAAGTTTTCTGTTCTACTTGTTTGTGAGCTAAGGTTAATAATGTTATGTTGAACCATTATGACTGTCCTAATAGTTGCTCCAGGCCCATGATGAGAATTCAACACTTAAAGTTGAGCAGAGCACACATGTGGATTTACATGTTTTTCAGAAAATACTTTTTTATAGTATGTCATTGCTGACGTGTCTTCAAAATGAGTTTAACTGTTCACAAGTGCCGGTGATGTTTTGGAAACTTTCGGGAAAGCATTATGTGAACGCATAACCACGTTTTGTATTCCGTCTGTAATTAGAAGTGACAATGGGAACACATTTTGTGAATGGTTGATGTTTCCGGGTTTATTTTTATTTTTTATTCTTATACATGTATTGGACTGAAAAAATTAGACGATATATCTTAGTTTCCCATTTTATGCGTGGCTGTTGCAAGAGAAAGGGTTTCTGTCCTGCATTTTATCCCTATATACACGATATATGCTATGCACTCCCTTGGGATGTTTCCAGGACAGTTTTTCCCCCTACTCGCGCAATCGCTGTCGAATTGATGTTTGATGTTACTTTAAAACTTGTCAAGAGGATGGAATGTTAGAATAGAAAATACAATGTTGTCATGTTTTAAAGTTTCATCTTGTTACATGCTTGATTGTGTTCAGAACATTTGGCACACATTAGAGGGACAGAGAATCACGGGTCAATTCGAGGCCAAGGGACCCGACCAAGCGCATGGTACCAGACCATGCGCTCCTTATCTCAGAAAGGAAGATTTAACCCTGGACGGAAGGGGGTGTTTGTGCGCTCCCTCACGAGAAAGGGTCACGAGCCAGGTTACCACATATCAATTCAGAGGGACACCAATCGTTAAAATGTCGACGTGTCTGTTAGTTTATGGACGCTGGTGCTGAATCCATGGGAATGCTTTGTCTTAGGGGCGGGACGTGTTAATGAAGATGGGAGTGTTTTTCTGATATATTCCTTGTCATTTGCATATACAGTCAAACCTCGGTTTTCGGACGTCTCGGTTCTCGTACAATTCGGTTTTCGAACTAAAATTTCGAGTTTTTTATGCCTCGGATGACGAACTAATTTCGGTTCTCGAACTAACTGAGCGCACTTGAATGCGTCACTTCACTCCTCTCGGCTTCGCTAGCTCGTGTAGCAACGCTACCTCGTGTAGCTTCGCGAGGTAGCGAAGCCGAGAGGAGGTAGCAAAGCCGAGAGGAGTGAAGTGACGCTCCCTCCTGTCGCCGCGCTCCCTCGTGTCGCGTCGCTACACAGGAAGCGACCATTGTGAGCAGACGTTTTTGTATTGTTCAATAAAAAAAAGCAGACGTGTTTGGTGAGGCGCTTCTGTTAGAGCGAGTGAAATCCCCCTCTTTTCATAATGGTTTGCCCTGGCAGCTGTTGAGGAAATTTCGCCTTACCATGTAAACTGTGGATACTGAACATCTGCTGAAGCACTTAAGACAAAACAAGGTAGTATTTTTGCTCTCCTCAGCTTTTTCTCCTGGGGCAACTTGACAGCCCCAAACACTTCCTCCCATCTTAATAATAATAATACATTTTATTTATAAGCGCCTTCCGAGATACCCAAGGACACTTTACAACCAGACAAAACAACAAAACAGCAGATGCGGTCTGTACTGTCACCATGCCAAGATTGAACTGCATTGACCTTTCTTTGTCTCTGATGTTTACATAAGGGGAAGGACTGCCCGCCCCGCATTTACATATTATGCCTATATAAACGTGTGACTGTATTTTGTCTGGGCTTCCTGATGAAATCTGAAACTCTCAGGAGCCCGAATCGATTCGTGTTGCGTTGTGATAAACTGAGAAAAAGACAACGTGGTGTTGGGTCTTCTTCCGCCTTACAGAGAAAGAAAAGGACTTGTGTCCAAGGAGGGCCGTAAAGAAACAGAATTCTCCCCTCCTCTACAAATGGCGTCACGAACAGGATTTCTCTGGAAAATGACCAACACCGGTTTCAAGATTTTCAGACTCAGGCAGTAATCAAGGAGCTCCACTTTAAAAAGGTAAGACACGCCGGTTCCTACGGGCAAAGTGTCAAGATTCGGCTTATGATCAAATCAAACTGCTCTGAACCTGAATGTGTTGAACCAAGTATAGTGATTGAATTTTTCGTAGGTGGCAAATACCAAATTGATAATGAGTTTTATGGGACTTATGTGACTATGGAAAAATGAAGTACTGTAATGGCTGAGTAGGACTGCCGACTGGAGATCGGGGTCTGAGTAGAGTAGGTGTGAGGTATATTCAAATTAATATACCGTCTAAAATTTGCCACTGAGTAGTAGATAACTGAATTGGCACAGTTAGTGAGGCACCACGTAGGCGGTTTAAAATTAGGTAGAACCACTGAGTCGTAGGTTTGGCTAGTAGCTGACGGGCAAAGACCAAACTGAGTTGGTAGTAAGCAATTAAAAAATTAGTGGTTAATTGCTGAGGCAGGTCCAGGTAATTTTTATTATTCTGGATGCTGTAAAAGAGTAGTACTGCCGACTGAAGATTGGGGTCTGAGTAGATAAAGAGTAGGACTGCCGACTGAAGATCGGGGTCTGAGTAGAGAAAGAGTAGGACTGCCGACTAAAGATTGGGGGGTCTGAGTAGATAAAGCGTAGGACTGCCAACTGAAGATTGGGGTCTGAGTAGATAAAGAGTAGGATTGCCAACTGAAGATTGGGGTCTGAGTAGATAAAGAGTAGGATTGCCAACTGAAGATTGGGATCTGAGTAGATAAAGAGTATTTTTAGGGCAAGTTAGGGACAGCTCCGTTGTTCCATAAGGGAGAATATTGGACGGTGAGTATGATAAAAACATGGTGAACTGTAAGATAGACGGAAAGCCTGAAGGCAAGAAAACGGGTAAAAAGCCGTAAGGAGGTAAGTAGAAAAAAAAAAAGGTGAATGCATTGCGCAGAAAGAGAAAAGGGTGAATGCATTGCGCAGGGAGGTAAGTAAAGCGACAACAAGGTTTTAAGAATAAGTGTAAGAATAAGACAAAAGTTTGGATAGTCGTGCAGCAACACGAATTTAAAAATTTAGGTTACGACTACAATTGAGAGTACGCGGAGAGCTAGGACCGCCGAAACGGAATTTAGTTTCCAGGACACAGGAATTGATCTTTCCTGTGCGGTTGTGAATGTTGCGAGCTTGATGTGTGAATGGCGCACAGACCGGTCTTTGGGTGAATGTATATTGTGATTGGGGATTACAATACCACGGGGTATCATGTCCCATATAAAATAGAGTAAAGTAGCGAACATTGAATCCAGAAACTCCAGTTTGGTGTTATGGTTGATGTTTGATGAAAATTCTACTGAGAAAGCCTTTTTGGCTATTGTAAGAAATAAATAAATAAATAAAAAATTGACAGTCACCTCTCTGATGACGTTCCGGGACCGCACAGCGGTGGATGTGCTCTTGGCTGAGGCCAATGGAGCGTGTGCGATGTGTGGATGAACAGTGTTGTTCTACCACGCCCTGAGGGCCTCGCACACTGAACCGGACCATTCTTGTCGTCAGAATTAGTGGGTAAGAACTTTGTGACATTTTAAAAAAAGCTCAGTGAAATTCAAGTTGAGTGCATTTCATGGGCGGCTTGACCACTGCCGTCGACATTGAGGAAAAAAATGAATAAACAAAGTAACACAGAGAAAGTTATGATAAACAAGGCAGCGATGATGCCTCCTCCGCCGCATGGGGCGAGGAGCGCTCAACTTATGATCCAACCACAAGCGCCGAGTGGCCATTTGAACATAGACGAAAAAAAGGGGGTAACACATTCTAGCCATTTTGCTGGTCCCCACTCGCATCCATTGTGTGCCAAGCTTCCCCCTGATTTGCCCAGGGTGGTTCATAAACAATTGGTAAAATTAGAAAAATGTATGCAAATTAAACAGGATAATGATAGCATGAGTGCTTGGGATGCGACCACTTTTATAAGTAATGAGACTGAATTGGCTAGGCAAATGTTGCTGGATTTGACTAAAATTGACTATGACATACAATTGTGGGCAATAGACTGGCTTAAGAGTAAGTATTTACCCAAAGAAATTATGGACCTTCTAGAGGGAATAGCTTCTTGTAATTTGACTAGGTTGAATGATAGAAAATCAGACGCACTGAGTTCCCTTTATCCGACTCCATTGGGTTCCCTACAACAATTGGCGTTTGAATTGTTATCTGAGGTACACCCAATGACTTATTTGGTTAATTGTATGGATGCTTGGGTGACTGCCACAGGGCAGGACCCCAATAGCCATCCATTGAATCAAGCTTTGTTCAGGCAAGCAGTGCTGGGGGGTTGTCCGTCTGATGTGCAGAAAATGATGACTAACTCTCCCACTCTCCCCACTTCAGATGACGCGAACTGGCGAACTCATTTCCTATATTATGCGCAGCATTCTCGAATGAGAGCCAAGGAAGAGACTGAGAAAACATCCAAGCTACAGAATGACTTTTTGAACTCACAAATACAAGAGGCTAAGAGAGTCGTCTCCAGTAATGCATGCAAAAAAGAGAAACTTGGGAGATCTAATCAAATGTCTATCAGTGTCTCTCAACAGGCTCCACCATGGCTGATCACACCCCCACCGCAGCTCCAAGCCCCACCTCAGCATTACGGCCTGACCCTAAGGCGGGGCCGAGACGCATGGCTGGGGGGAGGTCCGAGACGGGAAGGTGGGCATGGACGAGGAAGTCACGGGAACCCAATGGAGTCGGATAAAGGGAACTCAGTGCGTCTGATTTTCTATCATTCAACCTAGTCAAATTACAAGAAGCTATTCCCTCTAGAAGGTCCATAATTTCTTTGGGTAAATACTTACTCTTAAGCCAGTCTATTGCCCACAATTGTATGTCATAGTCAATTTTAGTCAAATCCAGCAACATTCGCCTAGCCAATTCAGTCTCATTACTTATAAAAGTGGTCGCATCCCAAGCACTCATGCTATCATTATCCTGTTTAATTTGCATACATTTTTCTAATTTTACCAATTGTTTATGAACCACCCTGGGCAAATCAGGGGGAAGCTTGGCACACAATGGATGCGAGTGGGGACCAGCAAAATGGCTAGAATGTGTTACCCCCTTTTTTTCGTCTATGTTCAAATGGCCACTCGGCGCTTGTGGTTGGATCATAAGTTGAGCGCTCCTCGCCCCATGCGGCGGAGGAGGCATCATCGCTGCCTTGTTTATCATAACTTTCTCTTGGGGTCCTGCCCTGTGTACGGGAACCAAGCTGGCTGTTTCATTTGTGGTGATGTGAATCATTGGACAAGGAAATGTCCACACCGCCGGCACCCATCTGTTCACCAATCAGGCTATGATCAACAAGCTCTGACTCCTCCTCCACGAAACTTGCAACAATGACAAGCTACGGCACCCCCACATGGACAATACCCATTTGCTCCATGGGTACCTGAATCCCGGACAATAGGAATCACTGCTGGCCTCACCGAAAGATTGTCATGAACCTGAACATGCTGGACCACACTTGCTCCCAATGACTGCTGACACCAGGCTGACTATTGCTAAAGTCAGCTGATAACCCGCCACTGAACTCTGTCTTCCAACAGTATCGGCTTTGGTTTCCTTAGATTTCCTCCATATGACCTTACCATCCGCTGATCGGTCCTTCCCACTGCACAATGCTTTTGACAGACTAGAGAACAAAATTTATTGCATGGCCTGGTTGGTTGAAACACAAGGCAATTTATTTAATGTTCCCTATTCCTAAATTGTTGTAGGTCCTGAAGGGTGTGGCAGCCGGAGTGGACCTGTCAGAGGATCTCATCTCATTGACTGGTATCGTATGCTTGACATAGCTGCACCGCACATATGGTTTTTGCCGTCTACTCAGATATACGAAAATTCTGATTCGTACACATTTTTCTGTAATTGATTTAGCAAATGTTTTTTTCCATTTTCCACTTTCAGAATCATATTGGGAAATTTCTCATTCTCTCACCTTGGAGTGATATTTCGCTACACTCTTTTGCCGCACGTATTCAATTTTGTCTTTGGGAATTTTTTTTAAGTACAATAACAGCTACTTCTACTCTTTCCAACCTCCAGATGGCGTTGTACTTATTCGGTATGGTAATGTTCTTCCCGGTGCGACATCAGGGATTTCTTGTTTGGACTACCACTAGGTGGCTCCTCTTGGATTGGCTACAACTTTATTGTCAAATGTGCTATATGTGCAACATACAGCACAGATGAAATTTCTTCCCTCTCATTGACGTTTGGCTTTTTGCGGTTTCAAACTATTGCATGGGAAAATTACAATGCGCGCTGTAATAAAATTTCGGGGAAGATTGGACACATCAGAAGGTACAGCGATGCCGGCTTCTCTTGTGCAGCCTGATCTGGCTGGTTCATTTGGATGTTTCCGAAAAAGAAGACTCTTTCCGTAGTTCTTTTTCAGAAAAGAGAGGGGAACGTGAATGAAAGGTACATGAACAACAGGGAAGTGAAAGACTAATTTTTGTTGGCATGCAATTGGACCCAATTGAACAAAAACAGCAGAAGTAACATCAATTAAGCATAGTGTGGAAAATTAATAAATTAAAAAATATATATATATATATGAGATAGGCCCCACTAAAACCAAAAGAAGTAGCTATTATTAATGCAGGGGACATATTAGAAGGAAAATAGTACAAACAACCTACATCAATCAGAGTTAAGGTGATAAATTCTAAACATTGATTATATATAATAATAAATCAGAATTAAGTTGATAAATAGAGAAAGGTACTGCAATATCCATTATGAATACAAGAAAATTGACATAAGAGTACCAGGGTGTGAAAGTATAAAGTCCCAATACGAATCAAATGTAGAAAATATATCACGGTCAAGGGTAAAAGCATGAGAATTTATGGAGACTTCTTCTTTGTTTCTCTCTTTGTTTTTTCTTTCTTTTCTGATTGATATAGAAATAATCTACTTATATACAAACATATAACTTGAGTTAGTCAGTGATGGTAGTGGAACCAAGAATGGGAAAATGTATGTTTTCCACACTAACCACCTTCTTGCAGGTCAAGAGAGGGCATCCCCTGAGGTGAAGAACTACTGGCTATCCACAAACAGGGTGGCCAGGGATAAGACTGGTTTGTATCGGCACAAAATTGACGGACGTCCAGTTCCATCAGCAGATAAATTGAAGACTTTAATTCATGAGGCACACGGTCCAGCTCATTTGGCTAAAAGGAATGTGGCAGATAGGTTAAGATCCTGGTATCATATATGAGGAATTTTCGGGGTGCGGTGTCTGTAATCGACATAATGTAAGGAATAGTCTCAGGACGGTACCTGGGGTCCAGGTGAGGAAGTCGTTATTGATTTCACTGACATGATAGATCGAATTAGAGGCAAACGATACCTTTTAGTGATGGTGGACGCTTACACTCGATGGCCTGAGGCTTACGCATGCAGTAAAGAGGATGCGATGGCTGTGATTAAAATTTTGGTAAACCACTACATTCCAACACATGGGTTTCCACGTGTGGTTCGATCGGATAATGGCACTCACTTCGAGAATAAACATCTCCAACAAGTCGAGCAGCTGTTGGGGCTAAGCATGAATTTGGCACAATTTATCATCCACAATCTCAAGGTATGTTCGAACGAATGAACCGGACGCTCAAACTAAAACTTTCCAAGGTGATGGCATCGGCAAAACTGAATTGGGTCGAGGCACTGCCGATTGCGTGGCTTGCTATGAGGTCGACCATTAATTCTGCCACAGGGTTCACACCTTTTGAGCTGGAGCATGGCCAGGAGTTCCCTGGTCCGTGGCGATCCATGGACCAGGGCACTCTTCAACAGATGATTCCCCATAAAGCATACATGGACTCATTGAGTGTTCTCGTCTCTCATTTCCAGAAGCAGTCTGAACTCCAGGGTGAGCAACCGAACGAGCCAGGCGTAAAACCACAGACGTATCCTGAGCAGGTGTATCTGCGGGTCCTTAAGCGGAAGTGGCATCAGCTGAGATGGACGGGACCCTACAAAGTGACGGAAAGGACCAATCCTGCTGTTCGCACTTTTTACGAGAGAAGATATGCAGACAATTTTGTGATCACAAGGTCGGTTGTGATCAAGACAGGGATTGTTGAGGAAATTTCGCCTTACCATGTAAACTGTGGATACTGAACTCTATAATGAATATCTGCTGAAGCACTTAAGACAAAACAAGGTAGTATTTTTGCTCTCCTCAGCTTTTTCTCCTGGGGCAACTTGACAGCCCCAAACACTTCCTCCCATCTTAATAATAATAATACATTTTATTTATAAGCGCCTTCCGAGATACCCAAGGACACTTTACAACCAGACAAAACAACAAAACAGCAGATGCGGTCTGTACTGTCACCATGCCAAGATTGAACTGCATTGACCTTTCTTTGTCTCTGATGTTTACATAAGGGGAAGGACTGCCCGCCCCGCATTTACATATTATGCCTATATAAACGTGTGACTGTATTTTGTCTGGGCTTCCTGATGAAATCTGAAACTCTCAGGAGCCCGAATCGATTCGTGTTGTGTTGTGATAAACTGAGAAAAAGACAACGTGGTGTTGGGTCTTCTTCCGCCTTACAGAGAAAGAAAAGGACTTGTGTCCAAGGAGGGCCGTAAAGAAACAGAATTCTCCCCTCCTCTACACAGCACAGGGGAGGGGGTGGGGGCGCGCGTTTGTTTACATTTCAATGCAGCGGCTCATAATGAACACTCTGGTGTCCGGTGTCTCATTATTATGCAATAATCGTACAGAAACAGCTTGTGAGCAGACGTGTTTGTATTGTTTGATTAAGAATTATTTTTTTAAAAGCAGACGCGTTTGGTGAGAACTACGTTATATTGGACTGTTATTTTTGCATCGTGTATCAGCCCCTAATCATGGCACCAAAGAAAGCAAGTGGAAGTGGTGAACCTGGTGAAGAAAAGAGGAAAATAGTGCGCAAAACTATAGAATTGAAGAAAGATTTAATCGCAAAATACGAGTCAGGTGTCTGTGTTGGCGAAGGAGTTCGGGATGCCGAAATGCCCCGCCTACTGCCTGCTGACAGCTGGGAGAGGCGCAGCCCCACGACAGATAGAGAGAGAGATGTTCCTTCAATTTTTATGTTACTATGTTAATGTTAAAATTGGTCATCTCCCATTACATTTGTACAGTTTATGGTGTGAAATGTAAAAAAAAGTTGTTTTCTTGACTTGGAACGGATTAAAACATTTTACATTGATTTCAATGGGAGACATGGTTTCGGTTTCCGAACAATTCGGTTTCCGAACAGTCTTCTGGAACGGATTAAGTACGAAAACCGAGGTTTGACTGTACAGTCAATAAAAAAGCCGGCAGAGGTTGCAGAGGTCGGGTGTTAGGTGGGAAGCTCACGGTGAGTGACTTCCTTGAAACTGCACCTCCTGCCGGCAGAGAAAGACAATCTGTTCCTGTGTTCGAGCCTTTGTCGACCGTCCGAGCGAACATCTCTGACATAATGACAGAAAGAAAGGTAATTTGTGGACTTGGAGCGTAAGAACTAGAAGAGACCAAAGCTGCTGTCCGTGAGCCAAATCGAGACGTCTTGAAAACAGCGTCGCTGTCCACTTTTGCCTCACAAAGTTGCACTTCGTTCTCCGCTGTTCTTTCTGCGCACGTTTTTGAGAAAATCAAGATATTTTACGTTCACACTTAATCTCTGCTTTGCGACGCAGTGGCGAGCAAGCTAGGCCAAATAAACTAAGCTAAGTAAGATAAATTAGGCCCCGAAGTTTGAGATTATGATATTTTCGTCAAATAAAGCAATGATGGGTGTCCTGCGTCGAGGCTAAGGCGCGTTTGGCTGTAAATAAAAAAGAAAGTTCAGTTCTTTTTCTTTTTATAATTTTTTTGAAGAAAAGAGGAAAATAGTGCGCAAAACTATAGAATTTAAGTGATGGCTAAGGAGTTCGGGATGCCGAAATCCACCATCAGCAGCATCCTAAAAACGAAAGACCATCTGCCCGATGACAGCTGGGATAGGCGCACGCCCCATGACAAAAAGAGAGAGAGAGTTACCTGTATTAATGGTGCCTGTTTTAACTCATTATTGGTATAAAAGACACCTGTCTACAACCTCAGTCAGTCACACTCTAAACTCCACTATGGCCAAGACCAAAGAGCTGTCGAAGGACACCAGAGACAAAATTGTAGACCTGCACCAGGCTGGGAAGACTGAATCTGCAATAGGTAAAACGCTTGGTGTCAATAAATCAACTGTGGGAGCAATTATTAGAAAATGGAAGACATACAAGACCACTGATAATCTCCCTCGATCTGGGGCTCCATGCAAGATCTCACCCCGTGGCATCAAAATGATAACAAGAACGGTGAGCAAAATTCCCAGAACCACACGGGGGGGACCGAGTGAATGACCTACAGAGAGCTGGGACCATAGTAACAAAGGCTACAATCAGTAACACAATGCGCCGCCAGGGACTCAAATCCTGCACTGCCAGACGTGTCCCCCTGCTGAAGCCAGTACACGTCCAGGCCTGTCTGCGGTTCGCTAGAGAGCATTTGGATGCTCCAGAAGAGGACTGGGAGAATGTGTTATGGTCAGATGAAACCAAAATGGAACTTTTTGAGAGAAACACAGGTTCTCGTGTTTGGAGGAGAAAGAATACTGAATTCCATCCGAAGAACACCATACCCACTGTGAAGCATGGGGGTGGAAACATCATGCTTAGGGGCTGTTTTTCTGCAAAGGGACCAGGACGACTGATCTGTGTTAAGGAAAGAATTAATGGGGCCATGTATCGAGAGATTTTGAGTGAAAATCTCCTTCCATCAGCAAGGGCATTGAAGATGAGACGTGGCTGGGTCTTTCAGCATGACAATGATCCCAAACACACAGCCCGGGCAACAAAGGAGTGGCTTCGTAAGAAGCATTTCAAGGTCCTGGAGTGGCCTAGCCAGTCTCCAGATCTCAACCCCATAGAAAATCTGTGGAGGGAGTTGAAAGGCCGTGTTGCCCATCGACAGCCCCAAAACATCATTGCTCTAGAGGAGATCTGCATGGAGGAATGGGCCAAAATACCAGCAACAGTGTGTGAAAAGCTCGTGAAGAGTTACAGAAAACGTTTGGCCTCCGTTATTGCCAGCAAAGGGTACATAAAGTATTGAGATGAACTTTTGGTATTGACCAAATACTTATTTTCCACCATGATTTGCAAATAAATTCTTTAAAAATCAAACAATGTAATTTTCCGAGTTTTTTTCCCCACATTCTGTCTCTCATTGTTGAGGTTTACCCATGTTGACAATTACAGGCCTCTCTTTTCAAGTAGGAGAACTTGCACAATTGGTGGTTGACTAAATACTTATTTGCCCCACTGTATACAGTATATACATAGAAAAGAGAGGGGGGAGAGAGAGAGATACATGCATACATACACATATTGCTGAGGTTCCACGTAATTCAATTTTGCTGGTTGTCAAGCTCATCATGAAAAGTGTTAAAATATTCAAAAATGGCATCAAGTAATCCTGAAAATTGTAGCTCTACTTTCTTGTTAAATTAAAAATATACACAATGAGCCTGAATCACAAATTATTTTGATATTTGTCACAGTGGAATGAGTTGACAGCACAGTGTCTAACCAGCAGCCACCTTGATAACATTTCAGGTGTGAAGAGACATAATTACAACATGATTCAAACGTAGTCAGATTAAATGTGTTATTGCAGAATTGTGTCTGAATGTGGTTGCGTTGATCAGGGACAAAAAAGTTGCTCTCACTTTCAAAACGGTTGGTGGACATTGCAATTGAGCGAAAGAATGAGACGTGGCCAAACCTGCTCTGGTCGAGCCAACTCGAAATTTCTCGAAACCAGCGTCGTCGTCCTCTTTTGCGCCGAGCACATCATCCTCGTAATCTGCTGTCCTCCTGCACACATTTTCACAACACTTCATACTCACGCTTGATCTCTGAAGGGTTGTTAGCGGCTAGCATGCTAGGCTAAGTAAGCGAAGGTAGGCCCAGAAGCTTGAGCGAATGATGTTATTGTCCAATAGAGGAATAATGGACTTACTGCATCGAGACTTCGGTCCGTTCAGTTGTAACTAAAAGAAAATGGGATTGTGTTTTAAAGGGGTCAAGTTTGTGTGTTCTTTTAGTGAAGTGCGTATCAACAGTTTGTTCTTAGGACGGACAGGCCGCTGTGACGATGTACGGCAACTTATTTCAGACAAGCTTAGTGGCAAAACGAAACGGTGAGGTGTCGCCCGCACGCACATGTTAAAAACACACACACACACGCGCGCGCACACACACACGCGCGCGCACACACACACACTGCGTAAAAGAAAGACAGCATATGAAGGATGTTCAGAAAGAGTACGAAACAAGTGAGACCAACATCGTGACCCAACCTAATCTGTGAAGAACAATTCTTGGCTGCATCCTGCGAATGGCGTCCAGCAGTTGACGTTGTCCCTTGTGGTCCTCTTTTTCTTTACAAAGTTCCTCCTTGTATTCTGATGTCCTTCTTGTGCACATGGTGCGAAAATTGCAATAACACTTTACGCTTACCATCTCCGTGCAGCGATGTGTTAAGCACGAGGGCCTCTTTGTTAGCGGTTAGCAAGCTAACCGAAGCTAAACTAGGCCGAGAAACAGCAATGTTCACCGAGACGACTTTCATCGGACGCGAAGCTTCAACGAAAGATGTTTAGGTCCAGCAAGATGATTGTGGACGCCCCGGGTGGGGGGTTGTGAACGTCGAAGACCAATTCAGGAGAATTTCCTCAAGGGTTGTCAATCCCTCAACGCGCCCCAGTTCTGTGCAGCTGTCAAGCCTGAAGCCACCAATTGTTAATACTCTGCATGACGGAAATCTGCCGAGAGCGAGCGCCGTTGACCACCTTCAAAACAAAAGCATTTCAAACCACCAGTGGTTTGAATTTAAAATAATGTTTTAAAATAATTTCTTGGCGGTCAGGCAACGACGAGTTCACCCAGAGAGAATGAAAACCACCAAGAAGAGTTCTAAATAGTGATGTGCCCAACTGTGCCGAGGCTCCGATGCGTGTGCCGAGTAAACCGGAAAAAAATCTGCGAAGGGCGCTTTGAGGTACGTGTCGATTAGGCAGTGGCCACGCCCAAAGCCTTGGAACGCGCGTTCCTATGTCCGAAGCCTCACGAGGCGGGATTCCTACGTGACCGCCAACAAATAGTGTCGTGGGTGATTCGAAATAAAACGGCGCACCGGGACGACAATGACATGTTTAAAAGACGTAAATAATTATACAGACTTGTTTAACTTAGATTTCATGACAAAAGACAGGCTTTAATTTGTGATCACAAATCATCCATCCTAGTCCCGAGTCATCACAAATGAAATAGGAAATGTCGGGTTTGCTTTGGGCTCGGGCCTGTAAATCAAGTTAATTGGTCGGGCTCGGACTTAAATACCAGCGGGTAGGGCTGGATTTTTTTTGGCCCGATCTTACCTCTACATCAAATCCATTGTATCATTTTAATCACTGTCTGTCTTGACATTTATTTTCCACATGATGGCGCAATAGTAAAAATTAAGGCTCATGATGCTTCGGCCCAGGAACGAACCAGTTGGATGGAAAGCCTCATTGCTTCATGAGGCTTCATTTTCCCATCACTAGTTCTAAAATTGCGACAGAAAATTAAGTTAACCCTCTCAAGGCAGGCGTTGCAGATTTGTGTCAAACTCAGGTCCTGGTGGGCCGCTGTCCTGCATGTTTTCCAGGTCTCCATGTTGCAACACACCTGATCCAAATGAGCAGGTTCAATGTCAGGCTTCCGCAGAGCTTGCTGATGATCTGATCATTTGAATCAGGTGTGTTGCAAAAGGGAGACTTGGAAAACATGCAGGACAGCAACCCTCCAGGACCGGAGTTGACCTAGACTTTACCTGTTACGGGAACTTAATTTGAGCCTGAGAGGGTTAATGTTAACTCTCCCTCAATTACTAAAATTTCACCTCATTAAGAAAATAGATAAATAAATTAATTCATTTTTGTTTTCCCGCAACCAGACCAGGTAGGTAGATTCGGAGATCCGGTTCCTCGAGAGCCACATCCCGCCTGTTGTTGGTGCCTCCCTACTCCAACACACCTGATTCAATTGTTTAGGCTTCGACAGAGCTTGCTGATGAGCTCATCACTTGAATTACAATCCAAAAACATGCGTGGCAGGCTGATTGAACACTCTAAAATTCTCCCTAGCTGCAAGTGTGAGCATGGATGGTTGTTCGTCTCTGTCTGCCGTGAGATTGTCTGTCACCCAGTTCAGGGTGTGCCCAATCCGTGTATCATTCGTCGTGTGATTAGTCTCCTTTTTAATTTTTTGTTTTCGATTGGCAGTTGAAAAACGAAGGAACGAATGATACACAGATTTTTGATACCTGGGGTGGCCTCGTTTGGTTCCGACATAAATTAAATTCAATTTTTCATGATTTTTTTTTCTAAATGAGGTAAACTTTTAGTCATTGATGGAAAGTTAACATTGGCTTTATCAAGTCAAGTATCAAGTACCACTTTATCGTCAAATGTTGTTTCCTCCCTCTAAAACAATGCTTCTTGGTACTATTCTGAGACGGGTTTCATTCCCCCCTGGATGAACTCATCGTTGCCTGAACGCTAAGACTTGTTTTATGACATTATTTAAAATTATTTAAAAGCCAAACCAGCAACGAGCGTGCATTATTTGAAGAGCTTTTATTCTGAAGGTGGTTAACGCCACTCGCTGGCGGCACGTTGCCGTAATGCTGAGTATTGTATTAACAATCGCTGACTTGACGGCTGGAGAGGACTGCCCGCGAGGAGGGATAGATCCCCTTTACAAAGTTCTCCTGAATTTTGTAGTCAACGTGGTCAAACCCCGACTCGGGCGTCTGCCACCACTTCGCTGGACTAAAACATCTTTCGTTGAATCTTCGTGTTCGATTAAAGTCGTGTCGGCGTACGTTGGTGTTTCTCGGCCTAGCTTAGCTTTGTTTAGCTTGCTAGCCGCTAACATAGAGACGCTCGTGCTCAATAAATTCGAGAGAGATCGTAAGCGTAAAGTGCTGTAATTTTCGTGTGAAAATGTGCGCAAGAAGGACAGCAGAATACAAGGAGGAACTTTGTGGTGAAAAAGAGGACCACAAGGGACAACGTCAACTATTGGACGCAATTGGCAGGATGCAGCCAAGAATTGTTCACAGAGCAGGTTGGATCACACTGTTACTCTCACGTGTTTAGTACTCTTGTGAACAGCCTTCATATGATGTCTTTCTTGTACACACACGCACACACCCGCACTTGTTTGGGTGCGCGCGCGTGTGTGTGTGCATGTGTGTGAGTGTGTGTGTGTGTGTGTGTGCCGGCGCTCGGCATTTTGTTGCCCAAGCATACATCAGGGGTCCCCAAACGTTTTCCAGTGAGGGCCACATAACTTTTCGCTTCTCTGATGGGATGCCGGGGCCAGTTTGTAACAGAAAATGTGTGACTGTAAAAGGACCTAAACGTAAAAATGTATTTTTTTCCAGAAACACACACCAAATCTAATAACCTTTTCTGGATTTTTCACAGAACAAAAGTCAGGAAATAAATAAATAACACTATTAATAAAATAAATAACTAAACAACACAGAAAAAAAATCCAGGAAATTAAACTACACTGTTTATGAAATAAATCATCAACTTTGTTCTGATGAAGTTTATGCATGGCATCACAATCTTCATGACAGAATGCCAAGGCAATACTTTGAAGCACAGTGCTTGCTGTTGAATTAGGCCATAGGTGTCAAACTCAGGCCCTGGAGGGCCACTGTCCTGCATGTTTTCCAAGTCTCCCTTTTGCAACACAGTTTGACACCTATGAATTAGGTAGTGAATTTGAAACCCCGTTCTTCCATCTCCTGGTTCATGCATCGGATTAAACCCCCCGAGATGCGCCCTGAGTTTGACACCTGTGGTCTAGTTGAGGACCACTGCTCTAGGTCCTAGAGCAGTGGTCCTCAACTAGAAATGCTGTAGGTCCACTTTTTTTTTTTTTTAACAAGACCAAGGTCCGGTCCCACGCACGGCGGTCATGGGGACCAGGGCTATATGCCCATTTAGTATGGTCAAGCCAAGCTTATACAAATCAACACTCCTCACAACCAACCAATAATGGGGTGCATGAAAATAACAATTATTCACTTTGCCAGTACATTACACAGCAAATAATGAGAGGTATTGTGTTGAGGCACAGGAACTCTTTTATTTTGTTAAGTTGTGCCTGCTTAATAATAGAAATAGCCCTTTTAGGGAAATAAGACATTTTTACTTTAACTTTGTTAAACAGTAGTTTTTTCCCCCTTAATTTAACAAAAAAAAAACAAAATACTAATTTTACCAAAATAAATACTAAACATGAAAACAAAAATATCCTTTTCATTTGTACAATTCCCCTTTTCACATCCCCTCTGAAATCACTGAAAAATATATCAGAAGAACCATTTTAAATACTGACACAAGGGAGCACAGGAATGTGCAGTGCTGTTCTTCCACTAAAGGTGAATGCAAGTTGCTTTATTTTGGCTGTCATTTGCTCCTTTTCTTTGCCTTCAAACATTGTGTCCATAACTTCAGTCATGCATTCTTTTATAATTTCTGCATCAGAGAATGGTTTCTTGTGCTTAACCAAAACCCAGGCCACTTTCAGTGAGCACTCTGTTGCGTTTAGTTGTTGTCATACATGTCACAATCTTCCTGCTTGAGTCTTGATATGACCTTTTCAGTTTCCTTTGTTCTTAGCTCTGAATTAGGAGGGGAATCCCGTTCAAAAGTGCTGTTCTCTGTCACATAGTGGCATTTAATATTTTGACTCTTCACCAGGGCTCTTTAGGCACATTAGACACATTGGATTGGTGCTCGACCGAGGTAGAATGAAAGCATACTTGTCAGTCCATTCTTCATTGAAACGCCCATTTTCACTGTCCACCTTTCTCTTTGTAGCAAATTTAGAGGACGCCATTGTGATGTTCCTTTACCATGTTGCCGTGTTCTGCTGTTAAACAGCTGCAAAGATCCCGGGTAGACGGGAGCAAAACTGCACACAATCGAAACCTCCCGCAATTCGTCTTGTCTAATTGTCTGTGTGCGGCTCTCCTGGACTGAAGCTGTGAGCGCACTGTGGCGCCGCGCATGCGTCTGTTTCCTGACACGATCATCCATTTTGAATGCGTGTGTATTGGGATAGACGCGTGCCGACGCTTATGTATGGGCACACCTTAAATTCAGAGGAGCCAATCAGCGCATCGTTATCGCCGACATGCCCTGCTCAGCCAGAGTCTCCAGTTAGTCAAACATTATACAACACACAGTTGCGCTGCTGCGGTCCTCTGCAATACATCTGTTAGTGCACGCAAAGAATACAACGGATAATTTTAACAAGCGATCACGGTAATGCGCAGATTATAGTCCACAAATATAAAACTTATAACGTAAAAATCACTTTATAAAAGATTATTTTATACAATTTGCCGAGGGTCCGGACAGAGGAGGTCCGCGGTCCGGTAGTGGATCGCGGTCCGCCAGTTGAGGCAGACTGACCTAGAGTCTTAGACACTGAGATCAAAGAGTAACCCACGTGATAAGACAGAAAGAAGATGCACAGCCAATCAACATGGCTTTACATCTTCTCAGCCATGTGTGTTTTGCTGACTTTCGCTGCTTCTCGCGGACCGTTTGCGGACTTTTTGCGGACTTAAAACAAAACTTAAATTAAAAAAAAATTTTTTTTATGAATATGTTCGAAAAAAATCCGCGATGCACCAAGGCCGCGATAAATATCTATATTTATATTGACTATTTATATATCTATATTCATATTGCACTTATACTGAAACATTTATTTTTGTGCATGCAAACACTTTGTTATTCTTCTTTCTACCCCCCAATTTTGCTGCTGTAGACTGTAAATTTCCCCAGTGTGGGACAAATAAAAGATATCTTAATGGGGACCGGGCCCTTGCCACGATAAGTGAAAACCCACGACGGAGGGTTTGCTCGGTGTTCGGTTGATTGTTTTTAGTTATCATACGTTTGCATATGATGAATAATAAATCGATTATGCTTGCAAAGAAGAACGCTGATGCCTGCAATTAGGAATTGATTATGCATGCAATGAAGAACACATATTTTTAATAAATACATAATTATGCTTTTAATAAAGATATGTTCACATTTACAAAAAAGAATTATAAATTCACTCTGTGATAGTTGAGTGATGCAACCACCTTTCCGAGAAAGTGGTTGGAAAGAGATAAGTATTTAAACAAAACAAGAGCAAGGTAGGACACTGCCAACGCCAGCAGCAACTTGGTGTTTTTGTCATGATTGCACACATGTACGTAATTTTCACTCACATACACACCCATAGTCTAACAAGTTCAGTGTGTCTTCTACAGCCCTCACCCTTTAGGTTGCATAAACCCCTGTATTGGATTCCCATTGAGAAGTACTTTCTGCTTGGCTATCAACGAAGGCGGATGCTTTTTGCTCAGCTCCTGTCTTCCCCCCACCCTCTCCTTGCTCGCCACTCAGTGTATGTGCTGTCTTTGTCTAACTTTTCCTAGCCTCCTACCGTATTTTCATCCTAAGAACAAACCATGAAATTGGTTGGCTGGTCTCTTGATGCAATCGACAACATTTTTTCGACGAAAAGAGCAGGCAGTGGGGAGCCTACTTGCCCCTCGGGGACATTTGCTGCCGGGCACGCCCTAGATCCCTGGAGTAAGTGGAGAATGGTGTGCCTGTCAATACTGTCCGTTGAGGATGTTGAAGACATCTACATTATCGGCCTTCTGATAACGGGTATGCTGCTGTTTGGTGTTAGCAGTTTCCTGTTCTATCGCAAAATTCAACCGACGAGAGCGGCTTTATTGGAAGTGAAGAAGCTTTCGTCTTTCTGGATGGTCTAGCACAGGGGTGTCAAATTTACGGCCCGCGGGCCGAATCCGGCCCGCAAGGAGGTTTGATCAGGCCCGCAGGATGATTTAAAAGTGAAAAAATGCATAAAAGACACGGAAAGAATATTTTTAATAAGGTGCAGTTCATGGAATATCTGTTTTGATCAGAGGAAAAGGCAACATTGTTTTGATCAGAGAAGAAGACAACCGCAGCCTCAGTCTGTCACTGAGACAGACCCAACGCAGCAGATGCTATCAAGGACACGTGAATACTTTATTCTTGACACATACAGTATTACAGCATTCTCCTTAGTTTGTAAGGTGTAGGCAGGGATTACATTTTGATTTTATATGCTCTTGTAAATGGTTTAAAAATTACTTTCTTTATAAATCTTGTTTAATCTTAAAAGTGTATTACTATATTTTTCAATACCAATTACTTGTTAAAGTTTTGTGCCTTTGTATAATCAGTGGGATCAGTTGCAATGCATATACAGTCAAACCTCGGTTTTCGAACTTAATGCGTTCCAGAAGACTGTTCGGAAACCGAATTGTTCAGAAACCGAAACCATTTTTCCCATTGAAATCAATGTAAAATGTTTTAATCCGTTCAAAGTAAAAAAAAAACCGAAATTAGGTTCGGATTCCGAGGCATAAAAAACTCGAAATTTTAGTTCGAAAACCGAATTGTACGAGAACCGAGACGTCCCAAAACCGAGGTTTGACTGTATGTGAATGATAAAAGTAAATTACACCTTTTGTTTAAGGAAATCTTAGGTGCTTCATGAAATTTTCTGTAAAAGATATGTTCATTAAATTTCAAAATTTTCAGAGTGTTCTTGTGCTTCTTTAGACCAAAACAAAGGAAATACATATTATTTTGGTTATTTATAGCAGAGTATGGTATAATTTTTAATGGTCCGGCCCACTTGACATCTACCGAGGCCGTATGTGGCCCACCATGTGAAATGAGTTCGAAACCACTGGTCTAGCACGAATGTCCAACACAAGCGGTGACTGAGCTCAACCGCAATATGGATGCGGTTTTGGAGCATCTTGGTAAGATGGAGATCAACTTGGAGAAGTTGGAATCCACGCTTCGGAAAGAAATTGCGTATTTGGCTGATCGGCGCCAGTGAAGAAATACAGGCCATGGACTCAAGGCTGTCTGAAATTGTTGGCGGCCGTCCCCCCAAAACAACGCTATCTGGACCCTTTCCCCTGAAAGGAAGTATGCATGGAAGCTAGTGCCCCCACCATCACCCCCTCCTTGGACTGAAGGCCGCCTCGCGTTCTTCTCTCTCCCTCCCCACCCTTCCCATCCATCTGCCCCCTCATTACATGTTATGTCTTGTGACTTGTTGTAACTGTCACATGCTTCTATATGTGCAGGGCTTTTTTTTTTATCCTGGACTCAAATTATTCTCAGAAGAGTATAGTTCAAGCGTGGTTTTTTTCCCTCTCCCTCCCTTCCTTTCTGAACTCAGACTGTAAATTTCCCCAGTGTGGGACAAATAAATAAATAAATATCTTAATCTTAAATTAGAGGGTGAATGGGGAGGACCTTGGGGTGACGTACAGAAAACTGAAACCTCACGCTTCTCCTCGTTTCCCCCTTCGAGTGATTGGTACCAGAATCCAGTGTGTCCTCTCCTCATTGGGTCTTTATTATGAATGTCTAATTCAGTGTTTTTCAAACCCTGTGCTGTGGCAAATGTCAGGTGTGCCGTGGGAAATTATCCAATATGTATGCCTGTGCGGTTGATCACCTGGAAGAGTAACCATGTCGTACTCTTCCATACCTGTAGGAAGCAGCAGCAGCTAGGAAATTGCCTTACGCTTCGAGACAAGCGAAATTTCCGATGCGAGGCAATACAATGAAAGGTATCTTTCATTTAGATTTACGTTTACCGGTGATGCAACAGCACCAATGTTCCCTTGAAGCGCACTGGTCGCACACTCTCTCTCTCTCGCTCTCTCTCACTCTCACTATCTCTCTCTCTCTCTCTCTCTCTCTCACACCCCTCTTTCTCGCGCTCTCTCACTGTTTCTCTCTCTGCCCGCCGCGCACGAAGCAAATAAAAGAGACAGTTTGCCACAGAATCAACAGCATGATGTGACACACACAAGACTTCCCAAGTGTCTCGTCACGCTGGGCGGGGCTGCAAAGATATGCAGGCAATCAGCTCACAGGATGAATCTACTCGTGCTGTCATTGGTCAACGTCGCACCGGAAACCAATCATGCGCCTTGAGGCAGTGCCCGTTGCCTCATACTACAGACATGTACAAAACCTCTGAATTGTTCGGCTTTTTTTTTTCTGAATACAGTACTTCGGAAAAAAAATTAAAATGTGATGTACCGATGTCAGAGATGTTCGCTCGGACGGTCGACAAAGGCTCGAACACAGGAACAGATTGTCTTTCTCTGCCGGCAGGAGGTGCAGTTTCAAGGAAGTCACTCACCGTGAACTTCCCACCTGACACCCGACCTCTGCAACCTCTGCCGGCCTTTTTATTGACTGTATATGCAAATGACAAGGAATATATCAGAAAAACACTTCCATCTTCATTAACATGTCGCACCCCTGGGCGGCCCAAATTGGGCCGCCCCTAAGACAAAGCATTCCCATGGATTCAGCACCAGCGTCCATAAACTAACAGACACGTCGACATTTTAACGATTGGTGTCCCTCTGAATTGATATGTGGTAACCTGGCTCGGGACCCTTTCTCGTGATGGGGCGCACAAACACCCCCTTCCGTCCAGGGTTAAATCTTCCTTTCTGAGATAAGGAGCGCATGGTCAGGTACCAGGCGCTCGGGTCCCTTGGCCTCAATTTGACCCCTGATTCTCTGTGCTTCTAATGTGTGCAAAATGTTCTGAACACGAGGTCAATCAAGCATGTAACAAGATGAAACTTTAAAACATGACAACATTGTATTTTCTATTCTAACAACCGAACCGGCGATAAATGAAGCGCGAAATAGCGAGGGATCAATGTATAGTAATTGCTTTTTTTTCACGGTTCAGAAATGCTCCACGAAAGTTGAAAATCACGCAGTAGAATTTGCGCTCTGGACTTATCCACCACTCAAAAATGTGCAATATGACGCTCTGTGCAAGTCTTTTTCACAAATACCCAAGGATAAAAAAAAAAATTAATAAACCACCACCATGGATAAAAATAATCAAAGAAAGAAAAATCCACCACTAAATGTGATGCTGGTCATGTCACATTTTGAGTTGTAATCTGAACTAATCTAACTCTCTGAGTAACCTTCATTGTCATTATAAACCAGAATTCCATGGGTGTTTTTGTCTTCTTGTGACTTGCAGATATCAGCGAAGATGCTTGTCCTGAGCGGCTGGATGCAGAGCCCTTTCACATTAAAGAGGAAGAGGAGAACAAAGAGGAAGAACAGCAGGTCCTATACATTAAAAGAGAGGAGGAGCCAAATTACCCTTGCACGAAAGATGGTGATAACACATCATCAATTGTTGATGAGGATGAAGAGTCTGATGGTGATCTGACATGTCACCTTGACAACAAACCCTGGAAATGTTCTCAGTGTGGGAAGATGTTTACTTTTCAGAGTGCTTTGAAAAGACATGTGAGAATCCACACTGGTGAGAAGCCTTTTGCCTGCTTAGTTTGTGGCCAAAGATTCTCTGAAAATGGAACCTTAAAAATACACACCAGAACTCACAGTGGTGAGAAACCTTTTGCCTGTTCAGATTGTGGCCAAAGATTCTCCCTTCAGTCAAACTTAAAAAGACACACAAGAACCCACACTGGTGAGAAACCTTTTGCCTGCTTAGTTTGTGGCCAAAGATTCTCTCAGAAAGAACACTTACATGATCACAAAAGAACTCACACTGGTGAGAAACCTTTTGCGTGCTTAGTTTGTGGCCAAAGATTCTCTAGGAAGAGAAACTTAAAATTACACGCGAGAACCCACACTGGTGAGAAACCTTTTTCCTGCTCAGTTTGTGGCCAAAGATTCTCTCAGAAGGAAACCTTAAAAACACACACCAGAACACACACTGGCGAGAAACCCTATTCATGCTCAGTTTGTGGTAAAAGATTCCCCCAGAAGGCACACTTAATAGAACACACAAGAACCCACACTGGTGAGAAACCTTTTTCCTGCTCAGTTTGTGGCCAAAGATTCTTGCGGAAGTCTCAGATTAAGAATCACAAGTGTGATGATGAGATGAACGGTTATCAATGAAATTTTCCACTCCCATTGAATCATCAAGCAAATTGTATTTCATCTACCTTATTATTTAGATGCTGAAGTTTTCTTCTCCTTGAGTGCATTGAAAAGTGTTTTGTTGTTGTTGTAATGAATTAGAAAATTTGCATTGTTAATGATGTGATACAGTAATGCTTTTGGATTCTTCATTTTATATATATATACATATATATATACAGTAAACATTCCCATCCCCGGAATTCTATGAAAAGGAATATCCTTCACCCGTAATAAAAACCTATGCATTAACATTTTGACTACGATATTACATGTTACTGGAACTACGTAAGCGGAAATTCCACTAGCCGTAACCCGGATGGAGACGTCATGCAGCGGGACCTCAAATACACGCAACGCCCACCCGATGCGGCGGAAAGACCAAGGGAGACACCTTTTCACTTCGCATTTTTTGATAATCAGATTCGAAATGACGACGTGTAAGTGAGTTTTTATTGGCGTGCGTTTTACTGTAATTGCGAACGATTTTAACTTTATTCACTTACGCCCTGTTGATCGCGGCACTAGCTTAAAAAGCAACGCCCACTCAACACAACTGGAGAAGATGGAGGAAACGTGTTCGCTTCGCCGTTTATGTCATCGGATTCGAAACGACTAAGTGTAAGTGACTTTTTATTGGCGTGCGTTTTACTGTAATTGCGAACTTGCAGGTTCATAAAGGACATGTACCATGCTCATTTCCCAAAAGAGGAATTTCTGTTATAAGAACAGATTGGACAGCGCAAACATGAGTCCGTACTAGAGAATATTTACTGTATATACACACGTTAGAGCTGTCAGTTTAGCGCGTTATTATCCACATTAATTTAAATGAATTTTAACGTGATTTTTCTCGCGAGACTAACGCGGCACACGTCACAGTGGATGTTACGTTGCTCTATAAATAAACCAGAAACAAAACAACAAGCACGCTGCACAGGTCCACACACGTTTGTTTTGCCAGCCACGGCAGCGCGAGACACTGAAAATGGATACTTAGAGAGTTTATGAATGGAAAGTTTACTTTTAATAAGTTGCCAGATTGTTCCACTGACAAGACCAAAGTTACCTGTATGTTTTGCAGTCGTAAACTGAGCTATCATCATAGCATGTCGAGTCTGAAATACCACTTAATGCCCAAGCACACAGCTGATGTGAGTACTCGGCCCCCTCGTCTAAGACAGACAGCTATGGATCATTTCAAAGCGAAGAAAATGGATGACACAACGAAGAACACATTTGCTGTAGCCATCGCTAAATGTATGGCTACTGTATGCAGGCCTGTCAACATTGTCCACAGCTCGACTCAAGCTGAAATCATTCGCATTGCATCTAACGACTCCACTACGGATTGCCAGTGAGAGCCTCCATTACAAGCTGTGTACAGAGATTGTACGTAGCGGAGAAGGCTAAGGTACACCAAGCGGGAGAAGACACTGTTTTGGGAGAGAAATAAGAGACTAGGTTAATGAGCCTCTGGTGAATAAAGAGCAGGTAGCCTGTCGAATACGATGTATGCCACTGGCGCGATTGTTACTTGTTTGGAACTATTTTGTGTGGAAGGTTACAGTGTTCCGTGCCCATATAAATAAAGCGGGTGGAGCTTTTCTGTGTTCGTCTGACAGTGACGGTGCTCTGAGGCACGTCGAGAATTCAGCGGTGCAGTCGTAGCGACCATACTGAAGATAAAACATCTCCAGTGTTGTGCGTGCCTCGAACCAAGTGTAGTCATCCGAAATGATGTCTCCGCAAAACCATAGAGAGACTTCCGCCCAAGAAGGACCAACAGAATCAACATAGCCTGACTGCTGTGTTCAAAGCAAACTTGAGAAAAACGAAATATGCAACCATAGCTTAAATCCACTATAGACTGAGTACTAGTTTACCTTAGATGTGCACTTTATAATTTTACATTGCTCTGTTTTGATTCCCTAAAAAGAGCTATGAAAGGAGCTGTTGTGTGGCAAAACATTTTTTCACTGTTGTTGATAGACAGTAATATTGTGTGAGAGATTATGTGTGAATAACTGCTCCAAGTGAAAAATGTTCATGTAAAATTGAAAATCGTTGTTTCAGTAAATATTTGCATTTTGCACATAGAAAACTGATCCATGATTCCATGTTGATGAGAGCATTAAAATGGGAAAAAATAAGACAAAAAATATTAAAGGAAATTCAGAAACGACCAAATAATGTGTGAGTAATCACCATTATTTTTGAGTTAATTAGAGTTAATTATGACATTTGCGTTTTTAATTTGATTAAATATTTTGATCGTTCGACAGCTCTACTAAATATATATATAAATATATATATATATATGTGTGTATATATATATATATATATATGTATATATATATATATATGTACAGTATATATATATATACATACGTACATATATATTTGGCACTGAGTTGTGGTTTTTCAATGTAATTTGTTTGAACTAATTTTCAGAGGAGGTTTGGTTGGTTGATTTCATTCGTGTTTTGTTTCCTGTTACTTGCTGGCGAATTAAGTTTTCTTTGCTCAAAAAGCTTGGATCAGCCATGTCTTCTTCATTATCCCTAGATCAATATCGGAGATATTCATGATTGGTGAGGCACTATTTTCCTTGAGTGAGATATAAAAATAGGAGCCCAAAAACAGAAGGTTGCCTGTATTTAAATGTTGACCATTATTGTAACATGTCTCAAATAAGGTCAGAATGGAATTCCTTGAAGGCCCTTTGGGCCGGGATGTCCGAGCCGTGAAATCAGCAAAAAAAGTTCTCAAATTCACTCAAAAGACAGGATCCCAATGGAGACGAAGACTGTGAATGGCAAAACATTCTCCAACTATCTATTTTCTGATCTGCTTCATCCTCACAAGGGTCGCGGGTTTGCTGGAGCCTATTGTTAAATGTAATTCTGTTATCCCATACTGTATTTACTCTCAGTATAACTACAAAACCTTTGTTCCAGAGTTTGACTTCGCAAATACCTCATTTGCAATGGGGTAGGTTTATTATGCGAGGCGCGCCAGAGGATGTGTCGGCATGAGCTTCATGGTGCAACATTGGCGGTTCACATGAATTCTGACTTGTGGTTGAGTGGGCACGGCCTTCACTTCCTGTTGCAATGACAGCAACATGCACATTCGAAGACATGTCTTCCCGAGTCACAGCACCGTACTGTGTCGTGTCGCCTGAAATTCGTCTTAGCCCCATCTGCTTCTCCTTCTTCTTACGAATAAATATTGGCTGATAAGCCATTGAGGAGGCTTCTTTGGGTCCACAGGAAGCCCCATGACACTGCATCACACAACAGTGACCTTCAAGAACCATGATGACCAAAAACAATTTGAATGTGGACTCCTCAGAGTACAGCCCACTAGGGTGGAGAAAATGTATTTTAATTTTATTTATATTTTGCAACACGACATCCAAACTTTAGGATTGGGGTTTGGAAATCTAGTTAAGCTGTTCCTCTATCAGAGGTGAGTGTGATGAGTTGAGGAGCAGGAAATGTTCTTGTAACGAGAATGTGGCGTGTGTGCCACAAATAATGTTCAACAGTTTTCTATTCAGTTTGAATTATTCGTCATTTTGTTTCAGCGTTGGTTCATGTTGCAGCCATGCAGCAGCAATGCAGCAGCAATCATGTTTAAGGTGGACATGGCAGTGAGACTGGCCCTTTCCGCTTCAGCCTGCACGTGAATGATGGTGAATGATGATCCACACACATGAAACAGGCACTTGTCCTCAACATGTTAAATGCAGCATATTTTAAATGCTTTAACTCAAAATTCTAGATGTGATTTCATATTTAGGGATAACCGACAAACACATAAACTTGCTCAGATCAATGACATCAAAAGCTGCAGTTCTCACAAGCATTTATTCACACGAGGACTCCACAGACAGAAACACTGCTTCAGCCTGTCTTCCTGAGCCAGTTTCAACTTTGGATGAAGAGTCAGCAGATGATCTCACACCTGAAGATCTTTCATCGCAAGTTAATCAGACATTGTTCTGTTGTGATGGAGGCAGCTGCACAATCAACGGGTACAGGTTGATCGTCGGTAAAATAAATCATATCACATCCATGTGTATAAAATTTTTACCTGTGGGCGTTTTTGTTTTGTTTTGTTATTTCCAAATGAGTGGACATTGTTTTTCAGACGACTTACAAGTTACTTGTAAATGAAGGCTCACTAAACTACACAAAAAAATATATATACAGTATTTATAAATATATATGCTTGTGTGTGTTGATAAACTCATGCATCTATAAAGGTGTTTTATTTTGGTGTTCATACATCAGTCTATTACGGAGCCCCTAAAGGGACATGGAAGAAAAAAAAAAAAAAGATTACGAGGGAACGCAAATGTATTGCGTTCCCTCGCAATACTTTGCGAGATCTCGCAATACTTTGCGAGATCTCGCAAAACTTTGCGAGGGAACGCAATACATTTGCGTTCCCTCGTAATCTTTTTTTTTTTTAAATGCGCGTTGATCTACTTCCGGGTCAGTGTGGCGAATGTTGATTCTCGTGCGCGGCTGATTTGAGAGACACTACACGGGGGAGGAGAGAATCATGGAGGAGGACTTGGGACTTCTTGCGATCAAGAAGTGTTCTCTCTCTCTCTCTATATAGATATAGATAGATATATCTATATCTATATATAGATATATCTATATATAGAGAGAGATATATATAGAGAGAGATGTATATATCTATACACTGTATATATATATATATATATATATATATATATATAGAGAGAGAGAGAGAGAGAGAGAGAGAGAGAGAGAGAGAGATGTATATATCTATAAACTGTATATATATATAGATAGAGAGAGAGAGATGTCTATATATATATAGAGAGAGAGAGTGAGTTGAAGCATTTCATTGGCTCTGTTGTTCATTTGCACTTTTGAGATGTAAAACATCTGGCATAGTTAACCACGTGATGGGCAGTCTGCAGTTGTATTTTCCATTTGTGTATTGTGCATTATTACAATGCAATTGATTCCATTATAATTCTCCATTCTTTCCATTTTCTGCACCACTTATTCTCATGATGGTTTCAGGTATAAGATGGGAGTTTTCAGTTTGACCCAAAGGTTTGAAGTTGATACATCATAAATGGTTACTAATATTTGCACTGTTAGAAGAAAAATAAGTGTTTTTCTAGTTTGTATTCCATTTAAATGTTTGAGATTGATGTTTGAAAGAATTTCTCAATGTGAATAAAATGTGTTCCAAGTTTTTTTTAACAAAAGACACCACCTGCTGACGAAAGTGATGAGTGACAATTACGTAATCATCAGCAGGTGAAAATTCAATTGGGATGATGTACAAGTATGCAGGAATACTCTTCAGCATCCACGTTGGTTAAGTATTTGTGGATAAAGTCAGCAACCAAGAAAGAATGTTTATTTACACCAATAATGCAAACAAACATTTTATATTGTAGATCAAATATGTTGTCCTTATACAGTAAGAAAAACAGCAGATAAACTTTTTAATTGTGATGGTGTTTTAATTATCCATTGAAAGTGTAGTGATTAAAGAAGAACAAGGGGTTGAAGAAATGGCAATGGTCAAATTCAGTCTTCAATAAATGTTACTTCTCACACCAGTTGAGGAGCCATAATATAGTTTGGCAAACACCAAGCAAAACATAGATGGCTGTAATTTATATTTACATTTTGAATATAAAATACAGTCCAACCTCGGTTTTCGAACATCTCGGTTCTGGACCAATTTGGTTTTCGACCAAACATTTCGAGTTTTTTATGCCTCGAATGACGAACAAATTTCGGTTCTCGAACAAACTGAGCGCACTTGAATTCACCATTTGACTCCTCTCGCCTTCCTTACACGAGGAAGTGATGCTTCCTCGGGTAGACGAGGATGTGACGCTTCCTCGTGTTGCTTTCCATTGTGAGCAGACGTGTTCAGTAAACATTTTGATTTTAAAAAGAGCGTGGTTTCGGTTTTCGAACAATTCGGGTTTCGAACAGCCTTCTGGAACGGATTATGGACGAAAACCAAGGTTTGACTGTAATAGAATATAAATACTATTCTAATGGTTGGTCTGCGGAAGGAAAACTACTTTCACCAACAGTTAATGTCTCTGAACCCTGAAAACATAATCTTTCTAACTTAAAGAGTTGCGGTGAGGGCCTCTCTGAGGTGCAAATACAAGTTCACAGCCTGATACGGATCTTTTGGTGGCATAAGATCGGACTGGGCCATTAAGAAAGCACACAATGCAAATACATCCGGATCACAAGGCATGGTCAAACGAAAGACACACTGGCTTTTGCACAGTTGAACTTGTTCATTGTCAACTGGGGAGAGGAAGTCCCTTGTACCATAAAGTTCAGGTAACGTATACATCACGTTGGGCCGACCACTGGGGACATTCATGTTCTTTGAGGGCCTGATGAGATGGCTGTTCCAAACGAGCGCCTTGTCATCCAACTCATCCTGTTGAAAATAATATACAGATTTAGAAAGAGCTGCACAGTCATATCAGCTTTTATGAGCAATAAATTATAGCATGAAGCTGCTTTTTTGTCTCACTCCCCCCCTCTCATGTGTACCACATATCCCCACTCCCCACTTTTCCTTCATCTTTTTTTACCTTGGTCATTTCATCTTCACCCTGTGACACCCCCCCCACCCCCCACCCCCACACACACACCATTATCTTCTTTCCTTCTTTCTTGTCCCTGTCCACTTTCCCATCAACTCACTCTCACGTCCAAAAATACACATTTAATTAGTGAGTCTATCAGAATGTATGAACTCACCTGAATAAGTCCCATGCAACAAAATTGTAGGATGCTTTTGTCCAGAAATCCACCATCAAAGAAGCCATTGTCTCTGAGGTCTGTGAAGAGGGATAACCAGAACTCCATGCACTGGCTGTCACTTCTTTCCTGACAAGAAGTCCATATTCTCTGCACTTACTGTACATCCACCTGTAACCGTGTAGTAGTCCGGAATGCTGCAATTGGTTGCGAATGAAGTCAACCAGGACCCCCAAGTCATTGACCGTTTTCCGACGAAATAGTCCTCTTTGGTTCAGCACTCGCTTCAAATGTCTTTCGCTTATTTGGAAACCGTATTTAAGATCAAGAACAGATTTAATGTCTTTGTATTTCAAGCCAATTTCAAAGTAAAATTCTATTAAACTCACGAACGGTTGAAGACGCGCCATGATTGTTGTTTTCCGTTACACGTACGATGACCCGGAAGCACATCAACAGGAATTTAAAAAAAAAAAGATTACGAGGGAACGCAAAGTATTGCGTTCCCTCGTAATCTTTTTTTTTTTTTTCTTCCATGTCCCTTTA
This sequence comes from Hippocampus abdominalis, assembly GCA_018466805.1. Taxonomy (NCBI): domain Eukaryota; kingdom Metazoa; phylum Chordata; class Actinopteri; order Syngnathiformes; family Syngnathidae; genus Hippocampus; species Hippocampus abdominalis. The sequence continues at coordinate 12,414,003 of CM031704.1, read as the reverse complement.
GGGGCTCCGTAGTCTATACTGTATTTTTCTTGTAATAAATTCATTTTCAAGACAAACTATAATTCTGCTGGGTTTTACAGTTTTACCTTGCAAGTTTTGAGTGTCCACTTGGTGAAACAGCTGCTGTATATGAAAATACAGATATAACTAAATCTAGACTACCATGTTCCAGGGATGCTTTTCCTGTAAAATTTAAAAATTACATTTAAGGATTTAAATGAAAAATATGCTGTGAGAAAGATAAACGGACACAGACACACACACACACACACACACACACACACACACACACACACACACACACACACACCTGTGTGTGTTGTGAAGCATGTTTTTATCATTTGGCGTTAGTATGGCTTTATATGTTTGTGTTTAACATGTGCATGAAGCATTGAAGAGTTACTTCCCACACAAATTGTCAACACGTTTGACTGTAAAGACTACATATCAACTGTTTCATTCATTTGTTACATTCGCAAATTGAACATTATTCTGGGCTTTCACAACATAGAATATAATTTGACATGGTAGATCTAATTCCCAAATACTTACCAGATATGAAGTGAGCACTGCAAAGACGAGCATTCTTCATTGCCTCCTCAGTCCAATTCTCACGTCATAAAGCTTGTAACCACAACTTTCCCCATTTTTTTCTTGAAGGGGTGTTTACCAGCAGGAATTCTATAAAAGACCAGATCTCTCCATGTACTCTTTCTATTCTGACAACCTACGGCAGAGCATGAGGACACCATTACTCACACGATTTTGTTCTGTTCAGCGTGTTTTCTGCCTCCGAGATGCGCGCGCAGCCAGATTTAATGTATGCATACATCACATGAAACTGGCCTGTTCACCGTCTCCTCAGTCGTTATCCCTTTCTGTTTTCCTCCCAAAAAAGACTTCCGCTAAACAAAAAATAAAGGTAGATTATTGCAACAATCTGGCGAATAAACAGGCAGATCTTACATGCAATAACATCAAATATTATAACACGAGCTGCACTCGAAACTAAATCCAACTGCATGTGAAAGCAACAGCATTCTATTTCCACCCATTTTGAAGATAAATGAATGCAACGTTCCCATCACACTTTTTCTTTTTTTTTTGCATCGACACGACTAAAAATACACCTCACATGAGCATTTTTATTTTGTTAATCTTGCAACTTTTGACTGTTTTCTGTTTTATTTGTGGGGACAGAAAAATGTTACAATGCATTCACAACGTTCGCTGTTCAGAGCTGTTTCCACATTGCGTGTCATTCTTATTCGTTCTGAAATCCGAAAGCTCCATTTGGCCACGCACGGCAAGCGCTGTACAAATACAAAGAGCCAATGTATGTGTGGCATCAGTGATGTTTTCACAGAAATAAAATCACAGGAGCTGACCAAGGTTGTGGTGACAGCAGTTTATTCCCATTATGCTGACAGCAAAATGGGGATGAGTGTCATCTACGAGAGCAAATGGCATTCTTTCGATTGAAAGATGGTATAGCGTAAACATGAGCCATTTCCACAAGGAACTTTAAAAAATGTGAACAAAACATGTCAAACATTCATTCGACTAATTAAGAGCACCGAATTAACTCAACACACACGAAGTAACTACTTGAGGCTTGCTGCATCCGTCCTTACGTTTTCCGATTCGCTTATCCTCACAAGAGTCATGGGGTGTGCTGGAGCCTCTCCCAGCCATCTTTGGGCAGTAGATGGGGAACACCCTGAACTGGGTGACAGTCAATCTCACGGCAGACAGAGATGAACAACCATCCGTGCTCACACTTGCAGCTAGGGACAATTTTAGAGAGTTCAATCAGCCTGCCATGCATGTTTTTGGAATGTAATTCAAGTGATGAGCTCATCAGCAAGCTCTGTCGAGGCCTAAACAATTGAATCAGGTGTGTTGGAGTAGGGAGGCACCAAAAACAGGCAGGATGTGGCTCTCGAGGAAGCGTATCTACGAATCTACCCCTGCCTTAGACCTGGTCTGGTTGCGGGAAAACAAAAATTCATTAATTTATTTATCTGTTTTTTTAATTAGGTGAAATTTTAGTCATTGATGGAGAGTTAACATAGACTTAGTTTTCTCTTGCAACTTTAGAACTCTTCTTGGTGGTTTTCATTCTCTCTGGGTGAACTCGTCGTTGCCTGACCGCCAAGAAATTATTTTAAAACATTATTTTAAATTCAAACCGCTGGCGGTTTGTAAAGCTTTTATTTTGAAGGTGGTCAACGGGGCTCGCTGTCGGCAGATTTCCGTCATGCAGAGTATTAACAATTGGTGGCTTGACAGCTGTACGGAACTGGGGCGCGTTGAGGGACAGACAACCCTTGACGAAAATCTCCTGAATTTGTCTTCAACGTGCTCAAACCTCCACCCACAATCATCTCGCTGGACTAAAACATCTTTCGTTGAAGCTTCGTTTCCGGTGAAAGTCGTCTCGTTGTACATTGCTGTTTCTCGGCCTAGTTTAGCTTCGGTTAGCTTGCTAGCCGCTAACAAAGAGGCCCTCGTGCTTAACACATCGCTGCACGGAGATGGTAAGCGTAAAGTGTTGTTGCAATTTTCGCACCATGTGCACAAGAAGGACATCAGAATACGAGGAGGAACTTTGTAAAGAAAAACAGGACCACAAGGGACAACGTCAACTGCTGGACGCCATTCGCAGGATGCAGCCAAGAATTGTTCTTCACAGATTAGGTTGGGTCACGCTGTTCGTCTCACTTTTTCGTACTCTTTCTGAACAGCCTTCACATGCTGTCTTTCTTTTACGCAGTGTGTGTATGTATATGTAGTACATATCAAGTTCAAGTTTATTGTCAAATTCATCCATCCATTTTCCGATGCGGGGGGGGGGGGGGGGTTGCTCGAGCCGTTCCCAGCTGTCTTCGGGCAGTTGGCGGGGGACACCCTGAACTGGTTGCCAGCCAATCGCAGGGCACACACGCAGGGAACCTTTTTGACTTAGAGAGCCATGGAAGCAAAATTTTTGGAAATGTATTTCAGTGAGAGCCATACAATATGGTGTATTTTTAAAGTGAATTCAACAAAATGTCAGTGTAATACGCTTCTGAGTGTATTCTCTTAAATAATTATGTTTGGCAGAGAAAAAAAATAGTGTGCTTCCGGTAACGGGACCGACCAAGAATGTCTGTCGAAAACGCCGACCGTGAGTTTTTTTTGTTTTTTTTCCCCCAAACAACCCTCTGCATTGTTGTGTAGAGGGTTTATATCGGTGCAAACTCTCACGATATTCACGCTGAGCGCTTGCGTCTTTTGCCCTGTCATCTGTCAACAACACAATTATGGCGGCGGCCGCGATCTCCGACGACAGTTTAAAACGCGTTTTCTGTGTTAGTCGCATGCTCGCACCATAATGTTAAGAAAATAGCATCCAGTGATGTATCAAAAAAATTCTGCGAACTATTTGATGAACACCACGGGCCGAGAAAAACCATGTGAAAATAGCACAGTGTCAATGTGCCAACGGGGAATTCTATGACATTGATGATATGGATATGTCACTGTTTCAAGTTTTAAATACTTTACCTGACCTAAGATCGATTCGATTTTATAGAAAAAAACACAAGAAAAAGGAAAAGAAAAAACACAAGAAAAAGTGGCAAAAACAGAAAGTGACGACGTATTCAATGTCATGATGAAAGCAGCACGTTCAGAAAAGGAGAAAAACAAATAATTTCAGAAGAAAACTCCAAGGTAGCTGGGTCTACAACGTGTGACTAGACTTAAAGTTATACTGTTAAATAAAAAGAATGTTTAATGGTTATTTTGTTTAAATTTTTGATGAAAAAAAAAGATTTAAAAAACAACTTTTTTCTACCTACCAACCCTATGCTTACATTTCGTGTTACCTGAAACACACTATCTTTTTTGTTTGGCCTTTTAATATTTCACCATTAGTGTCAATGGTTTTCCGTGCCTCACGATTGCTAGCAAAGCTCGCGGAATTATAATCAGCTTGACGGGTCCAAACACGGAGTTGCTGCTAGCTAGCTTGCGCCCTGCTCAGTAGATTGCACGCATCCTGTTGTCTCCTTCAGCGTGTTTTGATGCGAACATAGCACGGCGCGTGTCAAATTGCCGCTTTACATTCGACCGTTTCATCAATGGAATTTTGTCATTGCAAATTGGACACACAGCAGAACCTGTTCTCTCCACTAATAATAATAATACATTTCATTTACAAGCGCCTTTCAAGACACTCAAGGACAAGGTGAATCCTTCGTTTTAAAATGAAGCCATACTCATAATTTTTTTTTTCTTTTCACCAACTGCTTTGAGCTCATGACCGAGCAGAGTGATTCAAGGGGCGTTTACCTGTTTACCCAGCAACGGCCAAAGTAGGCCAGAATCATCCAATTAAAATTGCTCCTTGGCAGTACAGCCCTGAACAGGACATAAGCAGTGAAAAATCAATGGTTGGATTCCAAAATATAAAATATTTTGTTTTATCTGCGAGCCAGATGCAATCATCAAAAGAGCCATCGGTTCTCGACCCCTGATTTAGAGCATAGGTGTCCAAATCGTACTTAATTTTCCCAAACACCCGCAGCACTGCATTCCCCTGAATTTGTATTAAATGCACAAATATGGGACATCCAGTACTACGTTTCCAAATTAAAACACATTGTGTTGAATCTTAGTGTCCAGTTACAGTTGGCTCGCGACTCGTCAGGCCTTCTCAGCCGAGTTTAGTCCGATTTTAGCTTCCTCGCCTCGAACTAAGAGAAGCCTTTCTCAACAACACATCGCTCAGCAGAGATCAACGTGTGAATTGCTTGCTGTGTTCAAAAACAGGTTTAAAAGTCAAGAAAAAAATAATCGATAAAAATCAGATTTAAGTTGGTAAATATATTAAATGCTGTAATGCAGGGGTGACTAACTCATTTTAGTCGCGGGCCACATTGTAGTTACGGTTTCCCTTGGAGGGCCGTTGTGAATTTTGGGAAACCATACAAATCCCCTCCACATATTGCATACACAGCGCACAACAAATTGATGAATAACTAGTTTTAAAATTAGAAGTCAAGAATCATGACTGTTATTGTGGATTACATATGACAATTTGAAATTTTGGTTCAGACTTTAGCAAGGATCATGGCATTTGACATGCTTGATTTGCTTTCGCAGTCAACATAAAATGATTTGGCGGCCAGATCTGGCCCCTGGGCCTTGACGTTGACATCTGCTCTCATGTGAGGGAATATTGATTTTGAGTATGAGAGTAGATTGACGTTTTCTTTTCAGATTACGAAATGGTAAATGAACAATCTATGACAATTTTAATAAAAATCAAGTTAAAACTCACTAAAAACAACGGGTGGTACTCACTTAGGTTTTTTTTTTAACTTCTTACTTCCTTTGAACATGTAAATTGTGTTGAATGATGACTATTTGTACAATTATTTTCTTCATTATTTTTTTTAACTTCCCTTGACTTGCTGCCAAATTTCTGTTATCTGTTGCTATGTTCAATAAACAGACAACCCAAAGAAGACCCTTGTGAGGATAAGCCGATCAAAAAATGGATGGATGGATGTCCCATGCCTCAATAACAATGTTTGTAATGCATGCTTGTCGAATTTTTCTTCTTCGTGTAAAAGACCAGTCCAACCTGAAATGCGCATTACATAACTCACTGTACAGGGTGGCCTCAATTTTGGACAGTTTCCTTCCAATGTTGGCAATACAGTATTCCCTCGTTTATCGCGGTTAATGGGGACCAAAACCACCTGCGATAAACGAAAATCCGTGAAGTAGCGACCAATAAACATACTGTATTAAAAAAAAATCCCCCACGTGGCCCTTCGCGCTTGAGCAGAGCGCACTAACAGTGTTAGCGGTCTCTCTCATCCTTAATTGTCTTCATTGACTAATCATAGACACGTCTGCTGCACACGCGGGATCGCTGGCCTCTGTGTGTGTGTGTGTGTGTGTGTGTGTGTTAGACTAACACACACACAGGCCAACCCGTGTGTGTGTGTGTGTGTGTGTGTGTGTGTGCAACAGACGTGTTTATGATTAGTCAATTAAGACAATTAAGGATGAGAGATACAGTAAATATTCTCTGGTACGGACTCGTGTTTGCGCTGTCCAATTTGTCCTGATAACAGATATTCCTCATTTGGGAAATGAGCATGGTACGTTTCCTTTATGAATCTGAAAGTATGTTGACAAAATGCACGTGTAACAACACAATCAATAAAATGCAAAAATATACTGTCCAAAAACTGTTCATATAACAAAAACTGCAATACAGGTGTATCCCAAAAAAATCACAACAGTACAATACATAGAGTATTTTAATGTTTATTTTTTTTCTGTCTTTGGAAAAAATGTGTCTATTTTGGATTGTGTTGGATGCATTCCTTGGTTTATTACAATGTTTGCCTGCGTGTCATACAGTGTTCTTGCTAGTTGCAAGTAACTGTCCCATTGATCACCGATGTCTGGTGATTTTTGTTCATACTGAAGGATTTTTGTTGGCATTTGCATTGACTCCTTGCTGGATGGTGGCTTGTCACCAGGAGTTGAATCGATGCCTTGTTTTTTAAAGTTTCGTAGATTTGCGTCCTTCCGACTCCAAGTGTCTGCCGGATGCTTTTTACTTTGTGTCCAGTCTCGCTCAAACGGATGCATTTCACTCGCTCCGCTACAGTCATGACAGTTCTTCTACGTTTCGATGCCATGATCGACAATTACAGTAAAACGCACGCCAATAAAAAGTCACTTACACGTCATCGTGTCGAATCTAATGAATGAAAACGGCGAAGCGAACACGTTTCTTCTGTAGTGTCGAGTGGGCGCTGCTTTTTAAGCTAGTGCCGCGAGCTACGGGGCGTAAGTGAATACAGTTAAAATCTTTCGCAATTACAGTAAAACGCACGCCAATAAAAACTCACTTACACGTAGTCGTTTCGAATCTGATGATCGAAAAACGCGAAGTGAAAATGTGTCTCCCGTGGTCTTTCCGCCGCATCGGGTGGGCGTTTCGTGTATTTAAGCTCCCGCGGCTTTACGCTTCCATCCGGGTTACGGCTAGTGGAATTTCCGCTTACGTAAGTTACGGTAACATGTAATATCGTAGTCAAAATGTTAATGCATAGGTTTTTATTACGGGTGAAGGATATTCCTTTTCATAGAATTCCAGGGATGGGAACATTTACTGTACCTGCTTTTGTTCTTATAAGACTCCTCTCTCTCTTTCTTCAGCAACACACATACTCGCACCTGCGTACACACACACACACACACACACACACACACACACACACGTGCCCCACGTGGACCTTCGCGCCTGAGCAGAGTACACTAACATACGCACACACAGACACGCATGCGCACGTGCACACACAAGCACGCATCGTAAACAACACTTGGACACTGATTTTTGGGACTTCCCCCCCAAAAAATTTTATGAATATGTTTGAAAAAATCCGCGATGCACCACTAATATGTGATGCTGGTAATGTCACATTTTGAGTTGTAATCTGAAATAATCTAGCTCTCTGAGGAACCTTCATTGTAATTATCAACCAGAATTCCATGGGTGTTTTTGTCTTCTTGTGTCTTGCAGATATCAGGGAAGATACTTGTCCTGAGCGGCTGGATTCAGAGCCCTTTCACATTAAAGAGGAAGAGGAGAACAAAGAGGAAGAACAGCAGGTCCTATACATTAAAAGAGAGGAGGAGCCAGATTACACTTGCACGAAAGATGGTGATAACACATCATCAATTGTTGATGAGGATGAAGAGTCTGATGGTGATATGACATGTCACACTGACAACAAGCCCTGGAAATGTTCTCAGTGTGGGAAGATGTTTACTTTTCAGAGTGCTTTGAAAACACATGTGAGAATCCACACTGGTGAGAAGCCTTTTGCCTGCTTAGTTTGTGGCCAAAGATTCTCCTGGAAGAAAAGCTTAAAAATACACTCAAGAACGCATACTGGTGAGAAACCTTTTTCCTGCTTAGTTTGTGGTCAAAGATTCTCTGAGAAGGGAACCTTAAAAAGACACACCAGAACACACGCTGGTGAGAAACCTTTTGCCTGTTCAGATTGTGGCCAAAAATTCTCTCGTAAAGAAAGTTTACATAATCACAAAAGAACCCACACTGGTGAGAAACCTTTTGCCTGCTTAGTTTGTGGCCAAAGATTCTCTCGTAAACATAAATTACATGATCACAAAAGAACCCACACTGGTGAGAAACCTTTTGCCTGCTTAGTTTGTGGCCAAAGATTCTCTTGGAAGCAAAGCTTAAAAATGCACGCGAGAGTACACACTGGTGAGAAACCTTTTTCCTGCTTAGTTTGTGGCCAAAGATTCTCTTGGAAGGGAAGCTTAAATATACACGCGAGAATCCACACTGGTGAGAAACCTTTTTCCTGCTTAGTTTGTGGTCAAAGATTCTCTAAGAAGGGAACCTTAAAAATACACACAAGAACACACACTGGTGAGAAACCTTTTGCCTGTTCAGATTGTGGCCAAAGATTCTCTCAGAAGGGATACTTAAAAAATCACACAAGAACTCACACTGGTGAGAAACCTTTTGCCTGTTCAGATTGTGGCAAAAAATTCTCTGACAAGAGAACCTTAAAAAGACACACCAGAACACACACGGGTGAGAAATCTTTTGCCTGTTCATCCATCCATTTTCCGAACCGCTTTATCCTCACTAGGGTCGCGGGGGTCCCGGAGCCTATCCCAGCTGTCTTTGGGCAGTAGGTGGGGGACACCCTGAACCGGTTGCCAGCCAATCGCAGGGCACACGGAGACAAACCGTGCTCACACTCACACCGAGGGACAATTTAGAGTATCCAATCAGCCTGCCATGCATGTTTTTGGAATGTGGGAGGAAACCGGAGCACCCTGAGAAAACCCACGCAGGCCCGGGGAGAACATGCAAACTCCACACAGGGAGGCCGGAGCTGGAAACGAACCCGTTACTATATTGGCTCTGAGTTGTGATTTTAAATGTTTGTTTTAACTCATTTTCAGAGGTTTGGTTGGTTGATTTCGTTCTTCGTGTTTTGTTTCCTTTTTTTCTTGACTGTGCAGCACCTCACATGTTGTGATACGTGTTTAATCGTCTTTTATTGGATGCGATCCTGAATAAAATTGACATTTTCTATTTTGTCATGAAATGTGTTTGATACTGTGTGTTTCTTGCTGGCGAATAAAGTTTTCTTTGCACAAAAAGCTTGGATCAGCCATGTCTTCTTCAATATCCCTACCTCAATATCGGAGAGATTCATGACTGTTGAGGCACTATTTTCCTGGAGTAAGATATAAAAATAGGAGCCCAAAAACAGAAGGTTGCCTGCATTTAAATGTGGACCATCATTGTAACATGTTTCAAATAAGGTCAGAATGGAATTCCTGAACGCCCTTTGGGCCGGGAGGTCCGAGCCGTGAAGTCAGCAAAAAAAAAAAAGAGTTCCCAAATTCACTCAAAAGTGAGGACTCCAATGGAGATGAAGACTGAATGGCGAAACGTCCTCCAACCATCTATTTTCTGATCTGCTTTATCCTCATAAGGAGGAATAGGTGTGCTGGAGCCTATTGTTGGAATACATGTAATTCTGTTATCATATTTACTCTCAGTATAACTACAAAACCTTTGTTCCAGAGTTTGACATCGCAAATACCTCATTTGCAATGGGGTAGGTTTATTATGTGAGACTTGTCAGCCGGGAGAGCTCAGCCGGCTCCTGTTTTGGCACTTAAGTTAACATCCTTTTGTTCAGTTAACGGCTTCTGATCAAATTAACTGTTGCTTGTGAGTAGATAACATCAACCCCAGGACACCATGTGAGGGACATCCACAGCTGTGTTCGTGGACCACATTACTCCAGCAGGAGCCACCTGAGATCACAGGAATGAACTGTGTGTTCTCATTGAAAGTCTCCTCGACTGAAACTGTTGTGAAATGTGCAAATACTCCCCACACCCATTAGAAGATCGTGTATCAGGGACATCCTTTCAACAAATGCAAGGAGACAAACGCGGTCTCTTCAGAGTTGCCCCGGAACCTGTAATGGTTTACATGGTAGAGCCAGCTGGAGAGCTGCTCCGAGATTGTGAACCGAGACATGTTTTAGCGCACTCTCTCTTGCAAGAAAGACAACCATGCCTGCCTCCTGAGTCTTCCTGTTCCTGATGTATTCTTTGTGTCAGATTACCAGCATAAACCTAACAATATTCACATTTAACTTGGTGTTACCAGGTGGCCGTAAGTAATACTCCTGGGTACCGTGAAATAGTACAGGGTCCGACATGAAGGCAATTTGTTTTTCACACTTTTTCTTGCCTCACCGAACTGCTCACAACTCCACAACAATTTTCAGATCATACAATATTTTGTTTAAAAGCAATAATTCTTCAGTTTCAACATATTTATTAATACAATTTGTGCTGGACCTACCAAACCAACATCTGGAATTCCCAGGGTGGCCCAACACAATGCATCATGGTCCAGGTCCATTGGTCCACCGTCAATGTTGGACCCTCTACTATTTCTCGGCCGCGGTCCATCGTCGTGATCCACTGACACTCACACCAGTGCACACCAGCCTTTAATTGGGTCAAAATGCCAGGACATGACGGGAAGCATCACCGTGACCACAGAACCTGGCTCAGGCTGAAATCAATCAGCTGGGAAAGCATGAGACTGAGGACATAAGGGTCCTTGGTTTGCTCCTGGATTTCAGTATTAAACACACACGCATGTGTGTTTCCTCCACACAAGTCCTTTGTCTATTGATGTTGATCATTTCACGATCAACATGTTGAGTTTAGTAGAGCTCGGAGTGAGAAGCTCGTAGTGAGAAGCGGTGACATACACGCCCGCGTCCTCTCACCCGGGAAGTCGATATAAAAATATAAATATAAACATATAAATAATAATAATTAAAAAGAAAAGCAGCCATGATCGGCATAATAGATGTCACTTAGGTCTAGAAACTTGCAGAGGGTCGAATCGAGTAGTGCTCTTTCATTGATATTCATACTTCTATTATATTGCAAAGGAGAAGCCAATGAGGAACTTGATACTTGCCTCCCCATAATGATATAGCGTAGCTAAAAATCTTAAAGCGGTGAAATGCTAGAAAGGAGGGACAGTGAGGTCAAAGACAACACAAAAAAAGACAAGGTCCACAGGTAAAGCACACGGACTGCTTGCTTGTGCTTTTAGCAAATGCAGACAGTCATTTCGCGATTGTGTTCTGGTGCTGAATGCACAGGTGGGCACTTTGTGACAGTTCAACATTTGTGTTTCAGACAATGTCACCAAGGCACCCACATCGGTGATTGGATTTTGGATTGGATACAACTTTATTGTCAAATGTGCATACAGCACAGATGAAATTTCTTCCCTCTCAACATAAAGGAAGAAACAAGAGCATTGTGGCCATGCTTATGCACACCCACACACACACACACACACACAAACGCAGGTGCCGTTTTGTTGTCGCGCCAGAGCCTTTCAGTTACCTTTCGTTTTCCTCCAAAAGTGGAAGTGAGTCATTTGTGGAAAGTGACAAAAGAGTGCATGTTCAAGATGAATGACCGCTTGTTGCTTTGTTTTTAGCAATGTGTGACGAACAAGACATTACATGTTATGACAGACAACTTAGTGTTGCAGATCGCAGAACGGGAAGTTGCACTTGACAATGAATCAAAAAACAGGCCTATTCCTCCCCCCTCCCGCAAAGTGGTGAATGCGAACTTAAATGAGACATCGAAGAGGAGCTTGTCTCACATGATGTCGGGGAACAACACGTCCACGTCGCATCGAAACAGTGACAATAACAACCACCAAAAAGACGGGCAGGAAGGGCCAACCTTGCGCGAACCACCACATGGCGCGCAGCGTCGACGACGGACGGCGATCGAGAGAACACAGCGGGGGGGTAGAAGTGTCATTTTTCAAAACTGACCATCACGTGATTGTCTTCCTCAATAATGTCTCCACTTCTGGTCACGGTCCTCCTCCATCTTCTGCACACATGATGTGCGTGTCATCGAAACTTAATTAAACACAATGGAACGGAACCCCCAAGGGGAAGTGGGGTATAAAAACCCCAAAACAAAACTTGCGTTTCTTCGCAATCGAATGCAAAGATTTTAGGACAGAGGTGTCAAACATACGGCCTGTGGGCCGGAACTGACCCCCCAGGAAGTTCAATCAGGCCCGCAGGATCATTTATTAAAAGTGAAAAAATGCATAGAAAAGGAATATTTTTAATAAGGTGCAACTCATGGAGTATCCGCTAGGGGACACAGTTTTGATCAGACTAGAAGACATTGTTTTGATCAGAGAAGAAGACAACAGCAGTCTCAGTCTGTCACTGAGACAGACCCAACACAGCAGATGCGATCAAGGACATGTGAATTCTTTACACATTTAATTGCAACCTCCTTAGTTTCTAAGGTGTAGGCAGGGATTAAATTTAGATTTTATATGCACATGTGTAAATGGTTTAAAAATTCCTTTCTTTATCAATCTTAAATCTTAAAATGCATTACTATATTTTGCAATACCATTTTACTTGTTAAAGTTTTGTGCCTTAGTACAATCAGTGGGATCAGTTGCAATGCATATTGTTTTGTTAAGCGCTTTGTTACAGCTGCAGCTGTTGTGAAAGCGCAATATAAATCAGAATGTATTGTATTGTATTGTATATATGTGACTGATAAAAGTAAATTGCACATTTGTCTAAGGATATCTAAGGTGCTTCATGAAATGTTTTGTAAAAAATATGTTCATTAAATTTCAACATTTCCAAAACTTCTCATGCTTCTTTAGACTAAAACAAAGTAAAGACATGTTAATGTACCAATACACTCCTTCCCGCAACCTCCGCTCCTCAAACACAAACCTCCTCGCCATCCCCGTGACCAAGCTCAAAACCTGGCTGGACCGAGCCTTCTCTGTTGCCGCCCCCACCCTCTGGAACGCTCTACCACAACACATCCGCAACTGTAATGACCTCCAATCCTTCAAATCATCTCTTCAAACTCACCTGTTCCGCAATGCTTTTAACACCTTTTAATCTCTTTTACCCATTTTTTACCATTTGCTCATCTAAATGTGTTTTTGTAAATTATGTATGCTTGTTTTTAAATGCATTTTTATCCTGTGTTTTATGCTCATGTAAAGCGTCTTTGAGTATAATGAAAAGCGCATTCAAATAAAATGTATTATTATTATTATTATTAATTTGGTTATTAATAGCAGAGTATGGAACATTTTAATGGTCCGGCCCACTTGACATCTGCCGAGGCCATGTGTGGCCCACAATGTGAAATGTGTTTGACACCCCTGTTTTAGACCATAAGTCAGGAGCATGACTGAGCTTCTGAGAAAAGACACATGACAACACTGCCGTTGCCTCATCTTCTTGAAATGATAGCGTTCATAAAAATGCTGAACGGTAGGAGAGCATTTCTTAACTAGGGCTTCCATCAACAATTATTTTGCTCATCGACTAGTCACCATTATTTGACTAATGGCATCATATGTAAATCACAGCATATCGCCCGGGCACAAAGCTGCTCTGACACATAACCGTCATTATTATACAATATGAATTATTTCAGATAGGTACAAACTAAAAATAGACAATTCAGATGAGAGTACTTTCCGCTTGGATGAAACTTTGCAGCTTGTACCAGCATTCTTGATATTTGCATTTGTTTTATGTATGAGACAATGAAATCATATGAGAAATTGAAAGAAAAAAGCACAGTGTGAAATAGAACTAACGGTATTGGGTTTTATTTTCACATTTGAGTAGCAGATCGTCGTTTTTGAGTTGGTTGCCTGAGTCTTGTGAGCTTGAGAAAAGTGACCAAGTGCTGCGTGTAGACCTGCGCTTTCTTGTTGCATAATTCAAATAAAAGCATTTATAATTTATTTAAAAGCAGAATAATCCAATTATGCGACAAACTAGGGATGCGGTGATCAAATATTTTGGTGTTCGAATATCCAAGTGAAAATTAGATTCATATAATCGGGTACGGGCGGCCCGGTAGTCCAGTGGTTAGCACGTCGGCTTCACAGTGCTGAGGTACCGGGTTCAAATCCAGCTCCGGCCTCCCTGTGTGGAGTTTGCATGTTCTCCCCGGGCCTGCGTGGGTTTTCTCCGGGTGCTCCGGTTTCCTCCCGCGTTCCAAAAACATGCATGGTAGGCTGATTGTGCACTCTAAATTGTCCCTAGGTATGAGTGTGAGCGTGGATGGTTGTTCGTCTCTGTGTGCCCTGCGATTGGCTGGCAACCAATTCAGGGTGTCCCCCGCCTACTGCCCGAAGACAGCTGGGATAGGCTCTGGAGACCCCCCGCGACCCTAGTGAGGATAAAGCGGTTCGGAAAATGGATGGATGGATGGATGGATAATCGGGTACTTGGATGAAAAAAAGACTTACAATTCTTCAATTTAGACTTTAAAATTTTACCATCTTAGAAATCACAAAAATCAAAAAAATACTGCATCTGTGTACATCATGATCTCGCAGCGTCGGCACACAAATGGTACATCATTTATAAAAAGTCAGAACAGAATAGGGCCCAGGATTGAACCCTGTGTGATACCTGTGACAAGATCTTTGAATATAGATTTTTACATTTTGGAACATACCTCTACATTGTGTAACTGAGCACAGTATGACCTCAGGTTTTGGCCACAGGTTTGGCCACCTGTCTGATGTTACCCAGTGAGGTCCAAGGAATGCTCAGGGAGTTTTTGTGAATGCTCGGTCCCTGGGAAGTTCGAGTGAATGTTGCTTTCCACCATTACGTGCCTAACTCGAACCCTTTAAGATGCTCATCCATGTGCAGGAACCTGTTGGACGTGCCTTTGGGGAGCTCAAACTGGGAAGGTTGCGGGAACATGGATTGGTAAAATATCGCCAACTTGTTTTTCACTTCTTGAGCTCTTCTTCGGGTGTGGTCAAGGTCATCATTTATGCAGATGAACTTCCTATCAGAGAAAGTGCAGAAGCTATTCCAAGGCCAGGAATTGAAATGTATGCATCGCTTTTGAATGCTTTGAGGGGTCTTCTTACCTTGGTCGTTTACGAATGTCATCAAAAATGCGATCCGCCTCAGCAAAGTTATTGTGAAGCATCTTGAAATGAACCTGGTCCTCCCCCATGATCTGATATCTGTTGGAAAGTTGACTGATCAGCAGAATGGAGATTTTGTCGATCTCAACACATTGTTGGGGAGCTCTCTCTCACTTATACTTCTTCTGGTCTCGAAAGGTACTGCGAATGCGATCTATGATAGGGTTGCAGTTCATGATGAGTTCTTTAGTGACCTGAGACTGTAGACGAGGAAACCATTGAATTATCATCATTGACTGAAAAGTTATTTGGACAGGCGAGTAACTACTAAATGAGGATTTTTCGTATGACTCGAAATGCTGACCATCTTTTGGTCACGGTAGACCTCCTGACTGTGTTTCAACTCCCTGATATCATTTGGAAGAGTTTTTGAGCAGTCGATCAACTGATTCTTCAAGCTCGTCAAGTCCTAGAAGTAGCCACAGAATAACGGATGACTCATTCGTTCCAAATTACTTTTGGCCATGAAATGTCTCATGAACAGACCACCTCGGATTTGAGCGGCTGCTGGTAGATTTTCACGGCCAGAGCTTCAATCTCCCTCTCAGACAGAACGCCAGAGTGGTCCTTGTCAGCGGCGTCAAACACTTTTGAGATGTTAGCCTGGTGCTTGACGCTCATCAGGAAATAAAAGTAGGAAAAGGCATATTGCATGTCTTCTCGGTGACGCAAATGGTGGCTTGAGGTCTCGTAAAATTCTTGTGGGAATCTGCAGAAATAAGAGCAAGGTACCCTCAGCGGTCAGCACTCAAGAAGGCCTGAGATTACAACTCGTTAGCACTCACGCGTCCTGCAGCTCCTGCATCACAAGCTTGTCAATCATATAGGGCGCGTGTGAGATCGCCTTTCGGATCATGCCGCCAAACTTGAGGTTGTACAGCCTGTTTACGCGGTGCAGTGTGGCAGTAAAAGTGTCCTGCAGCTTTCGACCAATCACGGCACCATTTGTCTCATACATTAGTGCTCTTCGTAGATGATCATCTTCCTTTTACATCAAAAGAAAAGGATGGCACTTAAGATGGCATGATACAAAGTTAGAATAGGTCGCACTTACCTCAAGTAGTTCTTGAAAAGATTTGAGGAATCCCTTGAAAGAAGCAACAAAGTGTTGGACGTTCATCACCAAAGGAGGTTTCCAGTCAACCATTTCCGTGTTGATGTGTTTTTTCTCCCCATTCTGTTTGCTCTGGATATGGGGATCTCTGTTCTCATTGTCGTTTGAGAAGAAGCTCGGTGGTTTTTGTGTCAGGCCTGACTTCTGGCTTGTTGCCTGGGTCTTCTTAGCTTGAGATAGATCACCGTCACGAGTACCTCTGATAGACCTGCGGTTTCTTCCTTCAAAAGTCCAAAAACGTGTGCAATGTCTTGAAAGGCAGATGCATCCAATTGTGCGGCACGACTGTCGTTGATCACTACCTTTGCAGTCGCCTCCGTCCCATTGACAGGCGGCATTGTTGCATTGTTGATTACAAAGACCGTTGTTGACCCAGTTTCCTGGACAGCCTTTTGAACAGGCGCCTAAAGGCCAGGCCAGATAGACCTGCAGGGAAGTCCAAGGACGGTTGTGTTGGTTTGAAAAAGAAGTGTCAAAATTAATTGATATCCGTTTGATGCTCAAAGATGATGCTCGTCTATTTTGATTACTTTCTGCCCATCGGTTGGGGTGTAGAAGTCATCCAGCCATGCGTCTTTGCCAAACATCATATCATCGTTGAGGTAAAGGAACTTTTGCGAGATGCCGAGGATGCGATGAAGGTGGCTTTCGATAGCGGGCGAGTTGAAGTTGGGGAGATGGCTCATGTTCAGGAAGATTTCCTGAAATCCAGACGAGATGCAGTACCTGTATATTTGACAGAAGTGATCCGAACGCGTCCCCGCTTTGTGCCCGAGCAGTTGGGGTTTTAAGTGCGAGAGGCTCCAATGCTACCTTGTGTGTGACAATTGAAACGCGGGGGTTTTGCAGGTTGAGCCAGGAGGGAATCTGCCCGTTTGTGACGATGTAGACGTGTCGCACCCACGGCGCATGTTTCTCCATGGAGCGTAAGGAATAGAGGAGAGCACCGTTCTCCTCGAAGCGGTTGGCTGTCAGAGAGTCCCTGGTCTCTTTTTTGGGAGGGGCAGGCCGCTTCTGTGAAAACTAAGGAAAAAGGTTCGACAGTGTGAGAGAGGTTCTAATGATACATCACGTCAATTTGCGTTGTTGTCGTGACGTACGACCTCTGCGATGGCCCTCATGTCCCAGAACAAGTATACAGGGCTGATGGCCAGCTTCTTCCCATCCAGTTTCAGTCTGCTACTTTTCGTCAATTGCAAGAGAAAAGTGAAGTCCTGTGGCGTTTTAAGGTAGAGCAGAGCGATGCCGGCGTCCGGGTACAACTCAAACTGAGGAACACAAGCCCATCTGTCACATTCTTGGTCAGAAAACGACCCCACATTCGAAACAAACTTCACCGCAGTGATCCTGCTCTTTACGGTGGCCGACAATTTGCCTCGCAGCATCTCTGATACTTTGTAGGACTGCGGGAAGCCAGTCAGGTAGGCTAAGGTCTCCATTTGGATCAGACCTGGCACCTCTTTGTCTGTCGTCTGGAAAGCACAACATAACAGCCATGCGGTGACGTCATGCTGAGACACTCAGGAAAACGTCCATGAGAATCAAAATTCACCAGGTAGCATTTGGAGATTGAGAAATTCTCGATTTTGAGCGTGCCTGCCAAGGCCTCTTCAGCTGGAAGACAAACCACCAAGAAGAGACACAACATGAACTGAGTTAAAGAAGAAGCATCGGCCGTGGCGTAAATATGGCATGAATATTTCTTGGCGCAGGTCAGCCTGATGCAGAGATTTACCGTCAGCTCGTGAATGGAATACGACCACGGAGACAGTGTTGGAGGGATGCAGGGGTTTGGTGAACTGCAGCAGGGCCTTGGCAGCCGAAATGGAGGGCAAGACTGAGGGTAGCTCTTGAGTGGTCATATTGGCCGGAAGGCCAGGATCAAGCACCGCCATGGGTGCCACGATGCATTGAGACAGCGGGCATTCTGGCTTCACACTGGAAACAAGAAAGAAAATCTGTTTTTCCCTCCCCGGTGAATTTTAGACACCGTGAAAAGTTTGATTTAGACAAGGAAAAAGTTGAAAAATGAGTGTTTCCCGCTGGCATTAGCGCCTGCAATTGGCACCTCTCCGGTTTGGAAGCGTGTCGCCTTTCTGTGTTCTCATACAGTATGTGTGTCAGGCGCATATTCAGGGCGGCGTGGGAGAAGTACATTTGGGTACGGCCAGCCCCGACCTTCGGGATTGTTCGCTCATCCACAACGCCCTGTCCGGCCTTTGGTTTTGCCGCTTACGCACTTATCCCCAATCGTTCACATTTTTTAATGCATTGCATGCGGTGCATACATGCTCTCTTCTTCTGCATCCAGTTGCTCTTTGGCCACCCTCAGGTCCCTCTGTAGGTTCACGTCTGTGCCATTCACCCACGTGTACACCAGATCGATGGGAATGGGTGTACACTCTCTGCCAGAGGAGAAAAAATCAAGCCACTCGGACGATGTCTTTGTGAAGGGAGCTCTTCATGTGGTTTGACTTGTTGAATCACATTGACAGCACTCGCTGACATTGTTGTTCAAGTGCACTATTCAGTGGGGTTGAGAAAACGCTGTGGGCTCATTCCTCACCTGCTGTGGTATGATGTACATTTATCCACCTTCTTGTCCTCTTCGGGAACCTCATTCGACTGGTGAGACCAGTCCTCACTCTGCAGTTTCTCTAGCTGCAAACATGAGAGTCACGTCTGCTGACGACTTGCATTGTGATGACATCGTCCATGTGATTTCATACACTTTAACCACCTCTACTCCCTTGTAAAACACAGCAAATTAGCTGGTGTTCAACTGTAGAGTACATGTTGATATTTTTAAATGTAAATTTTGAAAGTTTTCACATACTTCGGCAATATTACGTTTCATCTCGGAACGTTTCGACTCATTTTGCTTTGGCGGATCACAAATGTCTCTTGAAAACAATGAGTTTCTTTACAAATATCCTTGCACCACAAATCATCATAACTATACGTAGATTGTTTCAACAGCCGAGAGCGCCAGTCACCGCGTCAGTTTTGGGCAACATGTCTTCAAATAAATTGACTCTGAGACATTTTGGGCCAACGAAGCCAGAGTCGACTCACCTCTGCCATGTGATGAAGGCGCAGCATCATGTGAATGAGGGCTGCACAGCAGACTACGACTTTGTATCGACGACGAAGACCGATACACGGCAGCCTCCGAAATAGCCTGCGTACCATTCGGCCGCCTGCCATGAGTGACAGAGAACTGACAGAGAACATCGTTGGATACGTCTTAACTGAACAGACACAATTCCAACAAGCATTTGACTATGAGCTTTTCATTCGTCGAGCCAGGCAGCAAACCTGAATGTCGGATGGATTACGTTACACCTGTCGCAGCGCCTCATTCAACACCAAAAGACACTGCGACACACCAACATTCACTTAAGTTGTCACACTTGACAGACCCGTTGAACATATTAAAATTAGAGCAATCTCAAATATTTTTGAACTTACCTGACTGTCTGTGCCTGGGATGCTCAAGTCAACGTTCACCTGACTGGTTTGTTGTTGGGTTTTTTTTTTTTTAAATGAGTGGCTCAGTAGGAAGCAACCATTTCTTCTCCAAAGTGGGGGTCGGGGGGCACATCGACTGACTGGGAGATACAGTAATTCTAAACATAATTTTTATGCACACTACGGAGAAAATATATGGATTTTTTTTCTTTAATAAACATTTCATATTGATAGATTCGCGGCCAACGACAGTGGTGGCAGCTGGGGTGCAGTGGCGGTTCTGGGGGGTCGGGGCCAACGGGGGCCAGTGCCCCTGTAGCACTGATTCTGGCTCCCCCTGTGAACGTAGATTACGCAGTAGCGCTGAGTCGCTGACACGAAAGGTGGACGCAAAGTGCGTTGTTTAACATTCTAGAAAAGAAAAGGTTAACACCCATTTGGAATGCAAAATACACAAGCAAAATTATTCAGAATGAGGTTCTGGATTGTTTAGCAGACATGGTTCGAACTGAAATTGCAGAAGAAGTGAAAAACAGTGACGTTTTCAGCATCATAGCAGACGAAACAAAAGATGTAAAGAAAAAAGAACAGATCTCAATTGTACTAAGGTACTACTACAATGGAGCTATCCAGGAAAGTTTCCTCCGTTTTGAATCCACAGAGAAGCTCGATGCAGCAGGTCTTAGTGAGAAAATAATCCACATATTTGAAAGTTATGGTCTAGAGCAGTGGTCCTCAACTAGAATATGCTGTAGGTCCACTTTTTTTTTTTTAATAAGACCAAGGTCCGGTCCCATGCACGGCGGTCATGGGGAGCAGGGCTATATGCCCATTTAGTATGGTCAATCCAAGCTTATACAAAGCAACACTCCTCACAACCAACCAATAATGGGGTGCATGAAAATAACAATTATTCACTTTGCCAGTACAGTACACAGCAAATAATGAGAGGTATTGTGTTGAGGCACAGGAACTCTTTTATTTTGTTATGTTGTGGCTGCTTAATAATAGAAATAGCCTTTTTAGGGAAATAAGACATTTTTACTTTAACTTTGTTAAACAGTAGTTGTCTTCCCCCCCCCCCTTAATTTAACAAAAACAAAATACTCATTTTACCAAAATAAATACTAAACATGAAAACAAAAATATCCTTTTAATTTGTACAATTCCCCTTTTCACATTCCCTCTGAAATCACTGAAAAATATATCAGAAGAACCATTTTAAATACTGACACAAGGGAGCACAGGAATGTGCAGTGCTGTTCTTCCACTAAAGGTGAATGCAAGTTGCTTTATTTTGGCTGTCATTTGCTCCTTTTCTTTGCCTTCAAACATTGTGTCCATAACTTCAGTCATGCATTCTTTTATAATTTCTGCATCAGAGAATGGTTTCTTGTGCTTACCCAAAACCCAGGCCACTTTCAGTGAGCACTCTGTTGCGTTTAGTTGTTGTGGCATACATGTCACAATCTTCCTGCTTGAGTCTTGATATGACCTTTTCAGTTTCCTTTGTTCTTAGCTCTGAATTAGGAGGGGGATCCCGTTCAAAAGTGCTGTGCTCTGTCACATAGTGGCATTTAATATTTTGACTCTTCACCAGAGCTACCGTCTTTAGGCATATTAGACACATTGGCTTGGTGCTCGACCGAGGTAGAATGAAAGCATACTTGTCAGTCCATTCTTCATTGAAACGCCCATTTTCACTGTCCACCTTTCTCTTTGTAGCAAATTTAGAGGACGCCATTGTGAAGTTCATTTACCATGTTGCGGTGTTCTGCTGTTAAACAGCTGCAAAGATCCCCGGGATACGGGAGCAAAACTGCACACAATCGAAACCTCCCGCGATTCGTCTTGTCTAATTGTCTGTGTGCGGCTCTCCTGGACTGAAGCTGTGAGCACACTGTGGCGTCGCGCATGCGTCTGTTTCCTGACACAATCATCCATTTTGAATGCGTGTTTATTGGGCTAGACGCGTGCTGACGCTTATGTATGGGCACACCGTAAATTCAGAGGAGCCAATCAGCGCATCGTTATAGCCGACATGCCCTGCTCAGCCAGGGTCTCCTGTTAGTCAAACATTATACGACACACAGTCGCGCTGCTGCGGTCCTCTGCAATACTACATCTGTTAGTGCACGCAAAGAATACAACGGATAATTTTAACAAGCGATCGCGGTAATGCGAAGATTATAGTCCACAAATATAAAATGTATAACGTAAAAATCACTTTATAAATTATTATTTTATACAATTTGCCGAGGGTCCGGACAGAGGAGGTCCGGACAGAGGAGGTCGGCGGTCCGGACAGAGGAGGTCCGCGGTCCGGTAGTGGATCGCAGTCCGCCAGTTGAGGTAGACTGGTCTAGAGTACAAAAATAACGTTGTGCTGTAGGCCAAGCTTATGATGGGGCTTTTGTCATGAGTGGGAAGCATTCCGGGGTACGGGCGAGAATCAGAGAGAGAGCAAAATAAGATCACAATACTAAAAACGTGGCCGGACAACAAAAAGGATTGTTCCGACAAAATACAAGATTATTGGAAATGCAGAGCGGAGGTTATGTTGGTGGATGACCTAGTGTTGAAAGGAAGCAAATTTGTAATTCCATCCTCACTATGCAAACAAATGCTCCATAAGATACATGAAGGTCAGCTTGGAGAAGTCAACTGTAAACGTAGGGCGAGAGAAGTGATGTACTAGCCAAGAATCAACCAAGATATTAACCAGACAACAGCAGCATGTGAACTGTGTCGCACCTACAGGCCAAAACAACAAGCGGAGCCGCTGATGAACCATCCAGTACCCCACAGACCTTACTACAAGGTAGGAACTGATCTGTTTGACCTTGATGGAAAGAGCGACATAGTAGTCACCGATTACTTTTCCAACTATCCGGAAGTTGGTGCTCTGCAGTCAACATCAAGCAAGTCAATCATCAGCTATCTGAAGGCAGTCTTCGCCAGACATGGTGTCCCGTGTGAACTGTTTTCAGACAATGGTCCTCAGTTCACCAGCCATGAGTTTGCTGCCTTTGCCAAAGAATGGGGGTTCCATCACTCCACGTCGAGCCCTATGTATCCAAGGTCCCAAGTGTTGTGTTTAATAAAACGCGTGGAGTCGGACTTTGTGCTCACTGTCGTTTTTTTTCAGTAGCCACCTTTTATTGCAATACTTCGGCAACCGCCCACTTTACGGCCGTGACGTCACGCCGTCGTAACATGACCCTGTGGCTGTGGTTATATGCCACATTCACCCCCCCCTTTTATAAAAGTGCAAAAACATTCAAACATATTAATAGTGCACAACTTCAAAGCCAGAACATGGCCAACCTATCTGGGTAAACAGGGTAGACTACCCATTTACCCGCATAGCCATGTGGTTTATTCTGCCACATAATCAGACTATGTAGTCCCTGAGATACAGGGGCTGCCGACGAGCTCGAACAGGGCGGAGCCTCGGTCCGAGGGCGTCAGCCGGCACTTCGAGTTCGGGTGGGATTCCTGGGGCTACCGGAGGGAGATCCCAGTCCCCGGCAGTGTGGCGCGGATCAGCCGCCGCGGCGAGTTCTTGTGCTGATGGTGGGTTGACGCGCCTTAGGCGACTGGCATGCCAACGGGAGCCGTCAGCAAGGAGGAAGGTAGCTGGGCCCAATTGTGCCATTATCTGTTGGGGTGAGGACCAGAAGGATAGCAGCTTGTGGGACCGATGCGGCCGGCGGATACGGACCCAGTCCAACACCTTGAGTGTGTGTCCTCTCACCCGATGTGCCCTGTCGTAGCGGTGCTTCATCCGGCGTTGCGCCTCTGCCACCATGTCGCCGACAGAGGGTCCTGCTGCTGGAGGGCCTGGAGGATCCCTGCTGGGCGGCCGTAGTCGATCCATGGGAAGTTGGAGTTCCCGTCCGAGCATCAGAAGGGCTGGGGAGCTACCTGTCGTGGCATGTGGCGGCGCTCTGTAGTGCTGTAGTGTGTTCTGCAGGGCCGTGCTGAATGGGAGACCTTCGGTCAGATGCGCTCTCAGGCCGTTCGGGGCGGTGTCTGGCGCTGAGGTGGGCGTGGCCCTGGAGAGCAGATCAGCCACAACGTTTTCTCTGCCGGGTGTGAACACTGTCGTGAAGTTGTAGGCCTGCAGTCTCTCTGACCACCGGTACAGGCGCAGCGGTTTGTGTCCCGATCCTGCCGTGGCCAGGAGGGCTGTGAGTGCTTGGTGGTCGGTCCGGAGCGTGAAGTGCCGCCCGTAAAGGTACATGTGCCACCGCTCGCACGCCCAGACGCAGGCAAGCGCTTCTCTCTCCCCCACCGAATACCTCTGCTCCGTGGGAGTCAGAGATCGTGAGGCAAACGCCACGGGACGTTCAGTCCCCCCGTGCAGCTGGGACAGGACCGCCCCTACCGCCGTGTTGGACGCGTCGCAGGTCACCAGCGTAGGGCTATGGAGGTCGAAGTGGGCGAGCACTGGAGGGGAGGTGAGCTGTGTCTTCAGCTGGCGGACTGCCACGGAGCACATGGGTGTCCAGGACCAGGGGGCATCCTGTTTGAGGAGTGCGCGTAGTGGCGCCGTGGTCTCGGAGTAGTGTGGAAGAAAACGCAGGTAGAACGCCGTCATGCCCAGGAATGAGGACAGCTGCTCGGGGCAGGAGGGCTCAGGCAGGCGTAGGATGGCTTCCACATTTGAGTGGAGCGGGCTGAGGCCGTCGGCATTCAGGCGAAACCCCACAAACTCGATGACCGGCGCGGAGAAAATGCATTTCTCGCCGTTCAGCGTGAGGTTGTGTTGGGCGAGCACCTCTAGAACCCTGGTGAGGCGGTCGTCGTGTGAGGCTGCTGTCGCGCCGTGCACCACTATGTCATCCAGGTACACAACCACGCCAGGGATGCCGGCGAAGATGGTGGCCATGATCTTCTGGAAGCAGCTGGGGGCAGAGCTAAGCCCAAAAGGCATGCGGGTGTACCTGAAAACGCCCATGTGTGACACGAAAGCGGTGAGGTTGCGGCTCTCTGGGTGCAGCAGAACCTGCAGGTAACCCTGGCGGAGGTCGAGCTTGGAGAAGACTGTGGAGCCGTGAAACTTGGCAGAGAGCTCTTCTGTAGTGGGCAGAGGATATTTATCTGGTATCACCGCTTTGTTCACCTGTCTGAGGTCGATGCAGGGGCGCAGGCCGCCCGTCTTCTTCCGTGCCACCACTAGGTTGGAGATCCATGGCGATGCGTCCACTCGTTCGATTATGCCAGCGTCCAGAAGTTTCTGCAGCTCGGCTGAAACATCAGCACGTAGGGCGAGGGGCAGGCGGCGGAGAGGCTGAATGACTGGAGTCACTTCCGGGTTCAGGAGCGGCTGGTGGTTGAAGGCGGTGAGGCAGCCCAGTCCAGCGAACAGCGAGGGCCAGCGGTGCAGCCAGGGCGTGGTGACGGTTAGTATGGTGGCGCCCATGTTGTCTGTAATGGAGAAGCCCAGGGCACAGAACAGGTCGAAACCGAGGAGGTTGGCGCCCTTGCGGGACACCTGAAAGGTGAAAGCTGGGAGAGTTCTAGCGCCATAGCGCACGGAAAA
The DNA here is from genome assembly GCA_018466805.1 of Hippocampus abdominalis. Lineage (NCBI taxonomy): Eukaryota > Metazoa > Chordata > Actinopteri > Syngnathiformes > Syngnathidae > Hippocampus > Hippocampus abdominalis. The sequence goes on along the minus strand of CM031704.1, from coordinate 12,388,719 downwards.
GGTCACAGTGCCAACCATGTCGATCTTGGTGTGTCCATAACCAAACAGGTCTTCCGTGCCAGGTTTAACAGTCATTCGTGGAAAAAGTCGCCGGACCGTGGCCTCATTCAGGAGTGACTTGGAGGCTGCGGTGTCCAGCAGAAGTGACAGACACACGCCGTCCAGCTCGACTGCGCACCACTTGAACGGCTTGCTGCAGGCGCCCACCGAGTGGATGGTGGTGGAGCCAGATGCGTTGGTTAGGTGGGGCCCGGGGTCCACAGGATTAGAAACAGAGCGGCAGACTTTAGCAAAGTGGTTCAGCCTACCGCAACGTTGGCATCTTTGTCCTAGCGCCGGGCACGCGGGCGCACGTGTGCGGTGTGATGAGGAGCCGCAGTTCCCACAATGTTGCCTCATCGTGGCGCCTCGACGTCCCGCGACGTTTACCTCCGGCTCGTCGAGAGGAGCAGTGGTGTCGGGGAGTGGGGCCGTGAGAGCAACAGTACGAGATGAAAGAGGCAGATGTGGAGCGAGGTGGGGAAGGGCTGGAGCTGGGTCCGAGGCGGCTAGCCGGGATGCTAACAGGGCCGCAGACTCGAGCTGGAAAGCCATTTCCACCGCCCTAGACAGCGACGTGTCGTCCGGCGATAAAAACAGCTTCTCCCGCAGTTTAAGGTCCGTCGTGTGTTCGGCTAGCTGGTCCCTAATCATCTCGCCCTCCAGATCTCCGAACCTGCAGAGGCTGGCTAGTCCCCGGAGGTCGGCGACGTAATGGTGGACCGACTCACCGGGCCGCTGTCGACGCTGCCGGAAGATAATCCGCCGTGCCATGACGCTCTGTGGAGCAGCGAAGTGTCCGGAGAGCAATGCCACACAGTCCGAAAATTTCGTGGCCGGTCCGAGGGTGCGAAAGATGCGTTGGCCCTCACAGCCCAGGCTATGGACAAGCATTGCCCGCCTTCGCGCGTCGCTAGCGTCGGCTAGCCCGAAGGCTTCAATAAAGGTCTCGAAGGACTCCAACCAGCGGGACCACGGGACTGGCGGCTCGCCAGGCAGGGCGAGGAACGGAGGAAGAGGCGAGAGTGGAAGCTCCATCCTTGTCGCCAATGTTGTGTTTAATAAAACGCGTGGAGTCGGACTTTGTGCTCACTGTCGTTTTTTTTCAGTAGCCACCTTTTATTGCAATACTTCGGCAACCGCCCACTTTACGGCCGTGACGTCACGCCGTCGTAACATGACCCTGTGGCTGTGGTTATATGCCACACCAAGGCTTAGCGCATTCCTCTGTAAAAACAATTACAACTATGACGAAAAAAATCACAAGACAGAGATGACTTTCAGAAAAATCTGCTGATGTACCGGAGTGCACCTCTCCAAAATGGACTGTCACCAGCTCAAATGCTGATGGGTCAGCGCATTCGTTCCAACCTACCAGTGTCGGACGACCTGCTGACACCCAAGAGAGCACACAAAGTCCAAAAGTCTAAGGAGGAGCAAAAGGCAAAACAAAAAAGGCTGTATGACCATTCAGCAAAACACCTACCTGTGTTGAAGCCTGGAGACGTTGTGCGCCTCAGGGACATTTCTACGGGGACATGGAAACAGAAGGGACAGGTGGAAGAGGAAGTTGCTCCACACTCCTACAAGGTCCTGGTGGGAAATGGTCTGACTCTCAGGAGGAATCGCACGGATCTACAACCACAGTTATCAGTGGAGGATGCTGCGGTTCAAGACACACTTCAGCAGGACACAGCTGGTTCGGGGGAGTTGGCCGACAGCGCCTCTCTGTCGGTTCATGCTGACCGTGATATGACGGCAGTGTCAACGTCACCAGCTGTTGAAAGGATGTCAAGACCGAAGAGACATGTTCAGCTGCCTAAGAGGCTAATTGAGAGTTGTTTAAAAAAAAACGTTTGTCTTGATGCTTGCAGTTCTATGATAAGGATATATTTGTTGGGAAAAAAAGCTGTAACATGACCTTGTTTTTAAGGGTAAATATTTCTTTAAAGGGGGGAAGATGTGATGTTATGAGTAAAATAACATAAGAACTACATTACCCAGCATGCCACCGTAGTGAGAGTCCAAGCGGGACGTAAAGAGTGAACGAGTTCTATCCAACACGCCTCGTCTCCTTCATTACACGATAAGAGAGACAACACAGGTTGGTTAGTTTTGTTGTTGTTGTTGTGATTATGTTTTTTTTAACTAACGCCGAGTTTGGACGTGCGAAGATCCAACTGGAGCAGTTGAACAACAATGTACGGCAACTCCGTTCGAACCAAAAAAACAAATTAACACGTCATTGAATAGTAAATTTTCTTGGTCTAGTTGATAAAACGCACTGTCATGACTCGTGCTTTCCAGTTATTTTACAACATTGGTGCGTGTATGCACTTTGTAAACAGTTCATCAGATCAGAGGCAAAACGTTTTAATACCCGATTTGCTTTGTCAATCCCAGTCACTGTAAAAGTGACACGTCAGGTATATATCTGATCTTTTTTTCTGATGGTCTAATGTCCGATTGTAAAGGTTATTGAGGGGGGAAAAACGCTGCGGGATTCCAAAAAACCCAAACTCAAAAATAACGGCAGAAAAAAATCAAGTTAACGACACTAAACTGAACTTTGCCGGGCCACTAAGTGGCACTGCAGGACCAATTCTGTGAGACCAGATCCTCCGGAAAAGCCTGTGCGGGATTGCATATTTAATCAGTAACTGTAATTGGCCCTTTTTTGCAGATAATACGAGATCCGTTTTACTTCATCTCTTTTTAAACACGTGGACGTTATATTTTACAGAGCAACATATTTACATATCGCAAACCCTTTTCCTTACTCGGAGCCGTTTTGTTTTGCTGTTATTTGTGTGTTTTTTAGTTCGCTTGTGTGTTTCTTTTGTTGTTGTTGCATTTTTGTTCACATTTGGCCGTTAGTGGCGCGTTCGGAATCAATTTGGAGCAAAATGAAATTCAATTTTAACTCAAGTAAAATTTTGAAATGTACAGTACATCTTACCAAATCCTAGTGACAATTTGAGTTTGTTGGAGAGCCATTCGAGGGAAATCTAAACAACAAAGATTGCTACTTCTGGTGATTGTTGTTCTGGTTCATCACGACACATTCTGACCTCAAGCAAACTTTCTTCGTAATTTCCCCAACTATGATAAATAATGGAATGTCGTATTTTCTTCGCAATCGCCAGTGTTGTTGGGTTTGAAAAAATATCCTCGGGAATTTGCCACATCAGCTCTTCATCACGAGTCACGTCGCTGGTTCTCTTCTTGGACTTTCATTTTTTTGCGCACCGCACTCCCAACTATTTTTTCGCCATGTTGACGCTCTCCTCACTGCCAGTCACTGTGACGATCGCTGGTAAAATACGTGCAAAATCGGAATTAAACTGAAAAAAACAAACAAAAGGAGCGTCTGGATCTCTTAATTTCCACGACAAAGTTGTGGATATGAGGGATTGATTGACTGGTTGTAACAAGCGGAGGTGTTACCCTACACACCCATCCATCCATTTTCCGAACCGCTTTATCCTCACTAGGGTCGCGGGGGGTGCCGGAGCCCATCCCAGCTGTCTTCGGGCAGTAGGCTGGGGACACCCTGAATTGGTTGCCAGCCAATCGCAGGGCACACAGAGACGAACAACCATCGACGCTCACACTCATACCTAGGGACAAGTTAGACAATTTCAACTCAATTGTAAACCCCCAAGTCTCTCCAGAGGTCGTGGCATCTCCCAATAGCTGTGAAGAGTTCTTGAAGTTTTTTATTGAGAAAATTGACCACATCAGAGCACAGTTCACACCTTCTGCAGCAGACACTCCACCCCATATCCCCATTACTACAGCTACTTTTGACAAGTTCCAAGCAGTGTCCTGCACTGATCTATGGGACATTGTAAACCACATGAAACCATCAACAGCTCCACACGATCCTATCCCTTCACAGATCACCAAAGATGCTTTTGATGCTATTGGTCCCTCCATCCAATTTATCCTCAACTCCTGCCTTGCCACCGGCACAGTTCCTATATGTTTCAAGCATGCGGTTGTCCAGCCTATGCTTAAGAAGCATAATCTGGGTGCAAAATGTCTTAATAACTTCCGGCCAATCTCAAAACTGCCATTTCTCTCGAAAATCTTGGAGAAGGTGGTGTTTACACAGCTGCTTCCATTCTTCAACTCAACAGAGATCCTAGAGCCATTCCAATCTGGTTTCAAAGCGCGCCACAGCACTGACAGCCCTGTTGAAGGTGACAAATGACCTGTTGCTCACCCTTGACTCAGGTGATAACGCCATTCTGGTCCTGTTGGATCTCAGCGCTGCATTTGACACTGTGGACCATGGCACACTACTACAGCGTCTTGAACAGTGGGTTGGCATTAAGGGTACAGCTCTTAACTGGTTTCACTCCTACCTCCACCAAAGAACTTTCTCGGTATCCATAGGCCAGTACACTTCATCATCCGCCCCTGTGTCTTATGGTGTCCCCCAGGGATCCATTTTGGGTCCAGTACTGTTCTGCCTGTACATGCTCCCCCTAGGTAACATCATCAGGAAATTCAATATTTCATTCCATTTCTATGCAGATGACTCCCAGCTGTACATCCCACTGAAGTCTGGCAATTCCATGCAGCCTCTTTTAGACTGTTTGGAAGAAATAAAAAGCTGGATGGCTAACAACTTCCTTCAGTTAAACAATAACAAAACTGAAGTCATTGTCTTTGGGCCTTCAAGATCAAAAAATTCCATCCCTGCCAACCTTGGTCCCCTTGCCCCCTATGTGAAATCCCATGCACGTAACCTGGGTATCATTTTGGACTCTCATCTCCACCTGGACAAGCAAATTTCATCTGTTGTAAAGACCAGTTTTTATCAATTAAGAATAATCTCCAAACTCAAATCTGTTCTATCTTACAATGATCTGAAAAAAGTCATCCATGCCTTCATAACCTCCCGTCTAGACTATTGTAACTCCCTCTATCTTGGTCTCCCTCTGACACTGGTGGCACGGCTTCAGATGGTCCAAAATGCAGCAGCTAGGTTGCTCACCAACACAAAAAAGCATGAACACATCACACCTGTCCTAGCCTCCTTGCACTGGCTTCCAGTCCAGTCACGAATACGATTTAAAACACTGCTGTTGGTTTTTAAAGCTCTTCATGGCCTGGCACCCACCTACATAGCTGATATCATTCACCCCCATGTAGCCCCCAGGTCCCTCAGATCCTCCAGCCAAGGCCTCCTCCATGTCCCACGGTCCCGGCTTAAACAAAAAGGTGATAGAGCCTTTTCTGTTGCTGGCCCTCAGCTATGGAACCAACTGCCACTTGATATCAGAAATGCCCCCTCAATAACACTTTTCAAAACTAAGCTCAAGACGCACCTTTTTACATTGGCCTTCCCTGTGCCCTAATTGTCTTACCCTGCCGTCTGTAATTAAGTGTTGTGTTGTTATCATCTTAGCTTAAATCACTGTGCTGTATGTGTATTTTTTTTACTTATCTATTCTATTTTTAACCTGTTTTAGCTTATGCACTATGTACAGCACTTTGGTCAGTGCAAGCTGTGGTTAAATGTGCTTTAAAAATAAACTTTACTTACTTACTTACTAGAGTGCACAATCAGCCTGCCATGCATGTTTTTGGAATGTGGGAGGAAACCGGAGCACCCGGAGAAAACCCACGCAGGCCCGGGGAGAACATGCAAACTCCACACAGGGAGGCCGGAGCTGGATTTGAACCTGGTACCTCAGCACTGTGAAGCCGACGTGCTAACCACTGGACTACCGGGCCGCCCTACCCTACACACATTTTCTTCATTTCCCCCATTGTCATTGTCATTTAAACTTTGTTAATATGGAGGACATGTAACCTGTGTATTTATTTCCACCGAAATCTGACTCGCAATTGTAACGGGTATTGAAGAAGATTCAGCTGAAAGAAAAATATTTGAGCAAAGAGAACTTATTTGTGTGTTTTTTAGTTTGCTTGTGTGTTTCTTTTTTTGTTGTTGCATTTTTGTTAACATTTGGCCGTTAGTGGCGCGTTCGGAATCAATTTGGAGCAAAATGAAATTCAATTTTAACTCAAATAAAAATGTGCGAGTGTGTCGACTTGCTGCTCTGCCAATTATTTCAAACAGGAATTAGTACTTATTCTGAGAGTTTGTTGACAATCACGGATGTGCAATTTAGCACAATAGTGAAATTGCGACCATATAACTTTACGTCGACCTAGCTCTGGAAAAAAGACGGTGAGACATGGATCTCGATACAGGTATGATATGATTCAAGGACGGTTCAATTTGGAAAATAAATAAATAAATAAGCAATAATAATACAAATGACCAAACCTCTGAAAACTAATGAAAACAAACTACATTTAAAACAAAACAAACCCACACCAAATAAAAAGTAACGACAATGAAGAATCAAAATTGATTATAAACCCGATGACAATGCTAGGTTTTCTAATTCATTATAGCAACGGCAAAAAATGTAAATGCAGGAAAGGAGAAGAAAAGTAAATAGAAGACAATCAGCCTTAAAGCATAAAGTGATGAAGCCTGCTCAGATGAGAGGTGAAAACGTCATTGATAACTGTTCATCCCATCAACACACTTGTGATTCTTCATCTCCTACTTGCGCAGGAATCTTTGACCACAAACCGAGCAGGTGCAAGGTTTATCACCAACGTGGGTTATTGAGTGTATTTTTAAGTCACAGTCTGAACAGGTGAACGGTTTCTCACCAGTGTGTGTTCTGGTGTGTAATTCCAAAGCACTTTTACAAGCTTACATTTTCCCACAGTGAGAACATTTCCAGGGTTTGTTGTCAGTGTTACACGTCAGATCACATTCTGACTCATCTACATGCTCCTCCTCTTCCTCCTCCTCCTCCTCATCATCAGCATTTGACGACGTGTGTGTGTGTGTGTGTGTGTGTGTGAGATATGGCCAGACTGTATCATCTTCTCAATCCAAATGTTTCCTGCCTTTCAGCCCAGACTTTCACAGAAGAACTCACACGTTTTTCATGCCTTCGCATTCATCCAGAAAATCGCAGCGTTTTTTATTTCTCTCTATTACATCTGACTCCTTCGTCCATGTTTTTGTTAAGTCTATTCTAAAAACGCTACTATGCAAATTTGCTGAAAAAGTATATGTATTTTCCCATTACGATGGTTTGCATACACTGTTTGAATTGGAAGAGTCAAGTCAGAAAAAAATAAATATGTGGTATGTTGAATTGTAAAAACAACTTAGAGTTATTCTGGTTGGAAGATGCCCGATACATAATTTTGCAATATGTTGTTTTATAATGCTGTGTGTTTGTTTATTTTCCCCCTTTATATAGATACAGTGTGACGAATGTGAAAGGTGGTATCACGAGCAATGCCTTGGAATGACCGCGGAGAACTTGGCAAAGGCAAAAACAGGGAATTGGTCATGCGTTGTATGTGAGCCATGAGTGTGAATTGGACACCGAGGAGACCTTCATCTATATATATATCTGAGTGTGTGTTCGTGTGTGTATGGACATTATGAATATGTACATGTACATGTACATGTACAATATGTACATTTTTTTTTTTTTTTTTTTTCCCCATGGCGGCGCGGCTACCTGCAGCGGCTTCTCTCTCTCCCCCGGCAATTCGGTGTTCTTCGTGTTCTCTATGTTCCTTGTTTTCACTGCGTTGCGCACCAAGGCGCGCATACCATCGTGAGTTTCTGCTCGCCATCGACAGAACTACAAAAACAGACAATAATCCAACGAAGGCGAACAAACTTCTTGACCGCGATCTGCTACGTGACTGCGGTCTGCTGCGCAGGCCTGCTCAATCACCGACCCCCACCCCTGCAACCAGCCCACAGTGGAAGCGCCACGGGCGGAATCTAAGGAAGCAGAAGAGGGGGAAGCGCGGAGGTATCCGGGCTAGGCTAGCAGCTAGCCCTCATCGACCGGCTATCCCGACCATCACGCTGGCCAACGTACGCTCGCTGGACAACAAAATGGACTATATCCGCTTACTTCGGACATCTTGCAGAATCGTGAGTGACTGCTGCGTTTTTGTTTTCGTGGAGACATGGCTCAACGACAGTGTCCCGGATCGGGCTATTCGGCTAGCCGGGCTAACGTGCTGCCGAGCAGACAGAGAGCTCGTCGAGGGGGGGAAGACTCGCGGCGGGGGACTCTGTGTTTACATCAACGATGCCTGGTGCCGAGACGCTGTTGTGGTTTGCAAGCGCTGCTCACCAACCTTGGAGTTTATGATTATCAAATGCCGGCCATTCTACCTGCCGAGGGAATTTAGTGCCATATTGCTGGTAGCAATATACATTCCCCCTGGCTCAACCAACAGCAGGAGTATGGCCCTGTCTGAACTCCATCAGCACATCAGTGAGCAGCAGACAGCCCACCCCGACGCCTTTCTCATCTTGGCTGGAGACTTCAATCATGCAAACCCCAAGAGCGTGCTTCCACAACTCCATGGCCACATCAACTTTCCCACAAGAGGCACAAACATTCTGGACAATGTCTACACTACAGTTAGAGGATCCTACAAAGCCCTCCCCCTCCCGCACCTTGGTGCCTCAGATCACACCACTGTGATGCTAATGCCAGCATACAGGCCACTGGTGAAAGTCATCAAACCAGTGAGGAAGCAAGTACGAGTGTGGCCTGAGGGTTCCATAGAAGCACTCCAAGACTGTTTTCTCACCACAGACTGGAGTGTGTTCAAACATGCAACGACCAACCTCAACGAGTACACGGAGGCCGTCACGTCCTACATAAGGAAGTGCACGGATGATGTCACGGTCTCCAGAACCATCACCATCCGGGCCAATCAGAAGCCATGGCTGACAGGTGAGGTCCACAGGCTCTTGAGGGCCAGGAACACTGCCTTCAGAGCTGGAAACGTGGTGGGCCTCAGGACTGCCAGGGCCAATCTGTCACGTGGCATCAGACTGGCCAAGAGACAATACTCAAGGAGGATTGCAGACCAGTTCAAAGACAGCGGAGACACCAGGAACCTGTGGCGGGGGATCCAGACCATCACGGACTACAAGCCCTCTCCGCACGTCTGCGACAGCTCCATCTCTCTGCTGAACGACCTGAACGACTTCTTCGCCCGTTTTGAGACAGACAACAACACCCCAGCACAGAAGACCCCTCCCCCTCCTGGTGACCAGGTGCTGACGCTTTCACAGGATAGTGTGAGGCGTTCCCTCAGGAGTACAAACCCACGGAAAGCGGCAGGTCCTGACAACATTCCCGGTCGCGTCCTGAGAGACTGTGCTGAGGAGCTCACAGAGGTTTTCACAGACATATTTAACACCTCACTGAGCCAGGCTGTTGTCCCCACTTGTCTCAAGACCACCACCATCATCCCGGTCCCGAAGAAGCCGTCGCCCTCCAGCTACAATGACTACCGCCCGGTCGCACTCACCCCCATCCTCATGAAGTGCTTCGAGCGGTTAGTCATGCAGCACATAAAGTCTGCCCTCCCCCCCACCCTGGACCCCTACCAGTTTGCATATCGGCAGAACAGATCGACAGCAGACGCCATCTCCACCGCCCTCCACTCAGCCCTCACCCACCTGGAGACCAAGAACTCACACGTCAGAATGCTGTTCATCGACTTCAGCTCAGCATTCAACACCATCATCCCGCAGAAGCTCATCCACAAACTGGACCACCTGGGTCTCAACACCTCCCTGTGCAACTGGCTGTTGGACTTCCTGACGGAGAGACCACAGGCTGTTCGGGTCGGCGGCAACACCTCCAGCACCATCATGATGAACACAGGTGCCCCACAAGGATGTGTGCTGAGCCCCCTCCTCTTCACATTGCTGACCCACGATTGCACTCCCTCGTCCAGCTCCAATCTGTTCGTTAAGTTTGCGGATGACACGACTGTGGTGGGTCTCATCAACAACGGCGATGAGACAATCTACAGGAGTGAGGTGAGCAGGCTGGCCTTGTGGTGTAAAGACAACAATCTCCACTTGAATGTGGAGAAGACAAAGGAGATTGTTGTGGACTTCCGAAAGACGCATCCCCAGCACGCTCCACTGACCATCAATGGTGCCACAGTGGAGAGAGTGAGCAACACCAAGTTCCTGGGAGTGCACATCTCGGAAGACCTGTCCTGGAGCCACAATACATCATCACTGGCCAAAAAAGCCAACCAGCGCCTGTACTTCCTCCGCAAACTGAGGAGAGCAAGAGCCCCTCCCCCCATCATGCAGACATTTTATACAGGCACCATTGAGAGCATCCTGTCCAGCTGCATCACTGTGTGGTATGGTGCTTGCACTGTGTCCTGCCAAAAGACTTTGCAGCGCACCGTGAGAGCAGCTGAGAAGATCATTGGTGTCTCTCTCCCCCCACTCGTGGACATCTACCACTCCCGTCTGACCCGCCAAGCCATCCAGATCGCAGGTGACCCCACCCACCCATCCCACAGCCTCTTCAGCCTGCTGCCGTCGGGAAGGAGATTGCAAAGTCTCCGTGCCAGAACCAGCAGGCTCAAAAACAGTTTCTTCCACCGGGCGGTCAGGAGACTCAACTCCCTCCCTGCTCTGCCCGCTCTCCCCACCCTCTGCCTCTGCCCAACCCCTGCCTCCTGTCACAGACTATGACCCTCCCCTCATTATCCATTATCCATCATCTGCATATTGCGAATTGCGTATTGCACAACGCACTACCTCACTTTACTTTACCACATTAGCCACAAGTGCCATTGTTTATGCCGTTGTATGTCCATATTGTCCATATCCATATTGTCTATATTGTTTATACCGCTCAGATTGTACATTATGTCTTTTATACAGTGTAGCTGCTATCTTCTCAGCTGTGTGTTTAATGCACAGCATGTTTGCATGCATATTGCACGGAGGAGTGAGAGAAAGAAATTTCATCTATGCTGCATGTCACATGTAAGCATATTTGACAATAAAGATGACCTTGATTCCTTGACCTTGATTCCTTGATGGGTGTAAAATTGTGTAAATAAATTTGTAAATGTGTGTGTGTGTGTATGGACATTATGAATATGTACATGAGTGTAAAATTGTGTAAATTCTAAATGTGTGCATATGTGTCTGTGTGTATATGGACATTATGAATATGTACATGAGTGTAAAATTGTGTAAATTATAAATGTGTGTATATGGACATTATGAATATGTACATGAGTGTAAAATTGTGTAAATAAATTTGTAAATGTGCGTGTGTGTGTATGGACATTATGAATGTGTACATGAGTGTAAAGTTGTGCAAAATAAATTTGTGAATGTGTATTAATTTGTGTTTGTGTATATGTTGAAAGCAGTGGCGGATGCGAGTCTGTAAAGGAGCGGAAGCTCAATTTTGACCAACATCATAAAATGTTTTGGGGAATTTTTTCAAAACGGTCGAAAATGTTAGGCGTTCAGGCCAACTTGTCAGAAATAAGGTCAACATGCCAGTTTTCAGGTCTTTTATTTCAAAATGCAACATCCGATCCGGACGAGGGTGGTCTGGTTGGATACCTGGAGTGCTCTAGTGTCCTACAGGTCTGGTATGATTGAGGGGTAACTGAAATTTATTTTTAAGAATCTTTTGAAATTAGGAGAGGAGGTCAAAATGTCATATTTGAGAGGCATTTTAATTGGTAGGGTTAGGGTTAGGGTTCTGAATGGCAGTACTGAGGTTGGATACCTGGGTGTCCCAAGTGTGTCGACGACCTGGTGTGGTTGTGCGATCACCCAGATTTATTTTTTGAAGGATTTTTCTTTTTTAATATCAGGTGAAATTGATGTAGAATTACCATTGACTCTATTTTCTGTCTCCACTTGAGAACGCTTTTTTGTGCTTTTCTGAGAGTTCTTGTTCTTCCGGGGTGAGCGTATTGTTAGCTGACAGCCAAGAAATACTTTATTTGATATTTTTATTAGTTTCTTTTAACCCAAACAAATGACGTTTATGGATTAGTGGAGACGCTTTTATTTTGAAGGTGACCAACGCCGCTCGTTAGCGGCAGATTACCGTAATGCACAGTATTGACAATAGCAGTGGCGGCTCACTTGACTTCGATATTGCGAGTAGAGGCTGGCTTGACCGCAGTAGGCATCCTTGACCAAACTCTCCTGAATTTGTCGTCAGCGTGCTCAAACCTCCACTTGGGGCGTCCACCATCATCTCGCTGGACCAAAACATCTTCCGTTGAAGCTTGGTGTCCGATTAAAGTCGTCTCGGTGTACATTGGTGTTTCTCGGCTTAGTTAGCTTAGCCTAGTTTGCTAACCGCTAACATCGAGGCGCTGGTGCTCAACACATCGCTCCTCAGAGATCGGAAGCGTAAAGTGTTGTTGTAATTTTCGTGTAAAAATGTGCGCAAGGACAGAAAAGTACGAGCAGGAACTTTGTGGAGAAAAAGACGACCACAAGGGACAACGTCGACTGCTGGACGCCATTTGGAGGATGCAGCCAAGAGTTGTTCTTCATAGATTAGGTTGGTTCGCACTGTTCATCTCGCTTGTTCCATACTCTTTCTTAACAGCCTTCAAATGCTGTATTTCTTGTACGCAGTATGTGTGCGTGTGTTTGTGGGTGTGTGTGTGTGTGTGTGTGTGTGTGTGTATAAATATATCTGCGATTGGCTGGCAACTGGTTCAGGGTGTCCCCTGGCCACTGCCCGAAGACAGCTGGGATAGGCTCCATCAACCCCCACGGCCCTTGTGAGGAGAAAGCGCATCGGAAAATGAATGAATGGATTAATTAATTCATTCATTTATAGAAAAAAATTATATGTATACAGTAAATATTCTCTAGTACGGACTCATGTTTGCGCTGTCCAATCTGTCCTTATAACAGAAATTCCTCTTTTGGGAAATGAGCATGGTACATGTCCTTTATGAACCTGCAAGTATGTTGAAAACTGCATGTGTAACAACACAAGCAATAAAATGCAAAAATATACTGTCCAAAAACTGTTTATATAACAAAAACAGCAGTACAGTATACAGTACAGGTGTAGATTTAAAAAACCACAACACAGTATAGTATGTACAGTATTTTAATGTTGATTTTTTTCAGTCTTGGGGAAAAAATGAGTCTATTTTGGGTTGTTTTGTTTTGTTGGGTTCTTCCTCGTTTTCTATGCCATGATCTACAGGACGAAAGTAAATAAAGTTAAAATCGTTCGCAATTACAGTAAAACGCACGCCAATAAAAAGTCACTGACACATAGTCGTTTCGAATTCGATGACATAAACGGCGAAGCAAACACGTTTCTTCCATCTTCTCCAGTTGTGTTGAGTGGGCGTTGCTTTTTAAGCTCGTGCCGCGATCAACAGGACGTAAGTGAATAAAGTTAGAAATCGTTCGCAATTACAGTAAAACGCACGCCAATAAAAACTCACTTACACGTCGTCGTTTCGAATCTGATTATCAAAAAATGCGAAGTGAAAAGGTGTCTCCGTTGGTGTCTTTCCGCGTATCGGGTGGAGCGTTGCGTGTATTTAAGCTCCCGCTGCATGACGTCTCCATCCGGGTTACGGCTAGTGGAATTTCCGCTTACGTAGTTCCGGTAACATGTAATATCGTAGTCAAAATGTTAATGCATAGGTTTTTATTACGGGTGAAGGATATTCCTTTTCATAGAATTCCGGGGATGGGAATGTTTACTGTACATACAGTCAAACCTCGGTTTTCGAACGTCTCTGTTCTCGTCCAAATCGGTTTTCGACCAAAAATGTAGAGTTTTTTATGCCTCGGATGACGACCGAATTTCTGTTCTCGATCAAACTGAGCGCACTTAAATGCGTCACTTGATTCCTCTCGCCTTCCTTGCGCGAGGAAGTGACGCTTTCTCGGGTAGACGAGGAAGTGACGGTTCCTCGTGTAGCGTTCCATTGTGAAGAGACGTGTCCAATAAAGATTTTTTTTTTTAAAGAGCGTGGTTTCGGTTTTCGAACAAATCGGTTTTCAAACAGCCTTCTGGAACAGATTATGGTCGAAAACCGAGGTATGACTGTATACAGTCAAACCTCGGTTTTCGTACTTGATCCGTTCCAGAAGACTGTTCGGAAACCGAATTGTTCGGAAGCCGAAACCATTTTTCCCATTGAAATCAATGTAAAATGTTTTAATCCGTTCCAAGTCAAGAAAACAACTTTTTTAAACCACTTATTTTTACAATTTCACACCATAAACTGTACAAATGTAATGGGAGATTACCAATTTTAACATTAACATAGTAACATCAAAATTGAAGGAACACCTCTCTCTCTATCTGTCGTGGGGCGTGCGCCTCTCCCAGCTGTCAGCAGGCAGTAGGCGGGACATTTCGGCATCCCGAACTCCTTCGCCAACACAGACACACGCACACCTGACTCATATTTTGCGATTAAATCTTTCTTAAATTCTATAGTTTTGCGCCCTATTTTCCTCTTTTCTTCACCAGGTTCACCACTTCCACTTGCTTTCTTTGGTGCCATGATTAGGGGCTGATACACGATGCAAAAATAACAGTCCAATATTACGTAGTTCTCACCAAAGACGTCTGCTTTTTAAAAAACAAATTCTTAATCGAACAATACAAACTCGTCTGCTCACAAGCTGTTTCTGTACGATTATTGCATAATAATGAGACACCGGACACCAGAGTGTTCGTTATGTGCCGCTGCATTGAAAAATGCCGGCCGTGAAAAAAAAGAAAGTCCCCCCCCCTCCCCCCGTGCTGCCAGGGCAAACCATTATGAAAAGAGGGGGATTTCACTCGCGCTAACAGAAGTGTCTCACCAAACAGGTCTCCTTTTTTTTATTGAACAATACAAAAACGTCTGCTCACAATGGTCGCTTCCTGTGTAGCGACGCGGCGCGAGGGAGCGCGGCGACAGGAGGGAGCGTCACTTCACTCCTCTCGGCTTTGCTACCTCCTCTCGGCTTCGCTACCTCGCGAAGCTACACGAGGTAGCGTTGCTACACGAGGTAGCGAAGCCGAGAGGAATAAAGTGACGCATTCAAGTGCGCTCAGTTAGTTCGAGAACCGAAATTTGTTCGTCATCCGAGGCATAAAAAACTCGAAATTTTAGTTCGAAAACCGAATTGTACGAGAACCGAGACGTCCGAACACCGAGGTTTGACTGTATATACACACACACACACACACACACACACACACACACACACACACACAATCTCACAATCTCAAGTCAAGTCAAGCTTCATTGTCAAATATGCTCTATGTGCAACAGACAGCACAGATGAAATTGCTTTCCTTTCAACCACAGTGCATTGAAACACATAGTTAAAAGTAAGGACAGAAAAACAGAACTGCATAAAAAGACAAAGGAATAAATATAAACAAATAAAACAATAAATAGCAATAAACAGACAACCAATGGCCCTTGTGATGATTGCAGGTTCACATTAGTGCATTGTTTAAGTGCAATAATCGGAAGTCAGATGATGAAGCAAGGTCACAGTCTGCGGCAAGAGGCAGGAGTTGTAGAGGGGGGGAGTTGAGTCACCTGACCGTCTGGTGGAATAAGCTGTTCTTGAGCCTGCTGTTTTTTGTTTTTGTTTTTGTTTTTTTACACGATGGCGCCGCGCGAGTGGCTGCCTCTCCAGCAGCGCATTTCCCCGTTTGAGTTTCTTTTAGTCTCGTTATTTTATTTATTATCTTTTCCCATTTTGGTTTGTGTGGTTTTGTTCCCCAAAACTACGGCGGGGAGATGGGCGCCTTCATTTTTGCTCATCTCCATTATTTTCTCGTATTTTTTCACATATCCTGTGAACGGGGATTGCACACGCGATCCCATTGTTTACAGTAGGGACCAGCTCTTAGCATTGCGGGCTAACAGCGGGCTACTGGCCGGCGACAAACCGGACGTCCCCCGCGAGTTAAAGAGGAGGAAACGAGGATGTCGGGCCGGGAAGGAGCGCTGCAGAAGGAGGAGAAGATACAGACATGTCCACCCGTCCGTCATCATGGGGAATGTAAGATCGCTCCCTAATAAGATGGACGAGCTAGCGGCGCTAACGCGACATCAAAGGGAGTACCGCGAGGAGAGTCTGCTGCTACTCACGGAGTTGTGGCTAACAATGATCACTCCGGACACACTCACCGAGTTGGAAGGCTTCCAACTCGTACGTGCGGATAGAAACGCGGGCAGTGGTAAGAGGAGAGGAGGGGGACTTGCTGTTTTTGTAAATGACAAATGGTGCAATCCTGGGCACATCACCATCAAAGAGAAACTCTGCAGTCGGGACATTGAGCTGCTAGCCATTAGCCTCAGGCCCTACTATCTCCCACGGGAATTTTCACACGTCATAGCTGTGACGGTGTACATCCCCCCATCGGCCAATGGTGATGCAGCATGTGATGCCCTGATGACTGTCGTGAACAGGCTGCAAACACAGTCCCCCAACGCCCTGCTGATCATCTCTGGGGACTTCAACCATGTCTCTCTGTCGTCCTCCCTACCAACCTTCACTCAGTACGTTTCCTGCACCACCAGATACAATAAGATTTTGGACTTGTTTTTTGCCAACACCAAGGAGGCATACACACCCTATCCCCTGCCCCCTCTTGGAAGAGCAGACCACAACATGGTGTATCTCCAGCCTGTGTACAAACCCCTGGTGCACAGGCAGCCAGCTCTGACCCGCATGGTCAGGAGATGGTCCACAGAGGCCGAAGAGGCTCTGAGAGACTGCTTCGACTCAACCAGGTGGGAGCTGTTCAGTGAGATTCATGGGGAGGATATTGATTCACTTACTGACGCCATCACGGACTATATTAACTTTTGTGAGCAAAACACCGTACCAACCAGGACTGTACGGTGTTTTTCGAACAACAAACCATGATTACTCCCGACATAAAGGCCCTTCTGAAGGAGAAGAAGAGGGCTTTTGTGTCGAGAAACAGAGAGGAGCTGAAGGCCGTGCAGATCCAACTGAGGAGAAGCATCAGGGAGGGGAAAAAGGCCTACAGGATAAAAATAGAGGATCAGCTACAGGCCAGTAATGTTACTGGTGTCTGGAGGGGCCTGAAAACCATCTCAGGCCACAAAAGCCCAAGGACAGAGACTGTGAGGGACAAGGATTGGGCGGATGATCTAAACCGGTTTTTCAACCGGTTTGACCAGACGTCTGTCCCTCCCCCCCACCACCACCAGCACCCCCTGCAGCTGCACCCACTCCCACTGTGGACTTCACCTCCCTCCCCTCCTCTTACGACCAGCTTCCAACAACGATCACCTGGCCTCTCAACCGACACTACACCCCCAAACCCCAGTCTGTCTCCTGGTTCATGCCTGTCTGTTACGACAGCGCAGGTGAGGAACCAACTGAGGAGGATAAAGGTGAGGAAGGCAGCAGGTCCGGACAACATCAGTTCCCTGCTCCTCAGGACCTGCTCTGACCAGTTGTGTGACATTGTCCAGCTCATGTTCAGCCTGAGCCTGAAGCTGGGAAGAGTTCCACAGCTGTGGAAAACTTCGTGCCTGGTCCCAGTGCCCAAAACGCCCCACCCAAAGGAGCTCAACAGCTACAGACCGGAGGCGCTGACGTCTCACCTGATGAAGACGCTGGAGAGACTTGTCCTCGCCTACCTGCGACCGCTGGTCAGCTCATCACTGGACCCACTGCAGTTTGCCTACCAGCCCGGCATCGGTGTGGAGGACGCCATCATCTACCTCCTCCACTCTGCGCTGTTACACCTGGAGAATGCCGGGAGCACTGTGAGGATCATGTTCTTTGATTTCTCCAGTGCCTTCAACACCATCCAGCCCAACCTGCTGGAGGATAAACTGCAGCACGTCGGAGTGGAGCACCACCTCACATCATTGATTACAGATTACCTCACAAACCGACCGCAGTATGTGAGGGCACAAGGCTGTGAGTCGGACAGGCTTCTCTGCAGCACTGGGGCGCCGCAGGGGACTGTCCTGGCTCCATTCCTGTTCACCCTCTACACCTCGGACTTCAGATACACCACTTCAACCTGCCACCTTCAAAAGTTCTCTGACGACTCTGCGATTGTCGGCCTCATTACAGAGGGAGATGATTGGGAGTACAAGAGACTGACGGGGGACTTCGTGGACTGGTGCCAGCAGAATCAACTCCAGATCAATCCTGGGAAAACTAAGGAGCTGGTGGTGGATTTCTGCAGGAAACAGTCATCACCTGCACCGATGAACATCAACGGTACGGACATAGAGAGGGTGACCTCCTACAAGTACCTGGGTGTTCATCTCAACAATAAACTTGACTGGTCAACCAACTCAGACGCCCTGATCAGGAAGGGACAGAGCCGCCTCTTCCTACTCAGGAAACTAAGGTCTTTTGGGGTTCAGGGGTCTCTCCTTAAGACCTTCTATGACTCTGTGGTGGCCTCGGCCATCCACTATGGCATTGTCTGCTGGTCAGGCAGCATCTCGGCCCGGGACAGAAACAGACTGGAGCGACTGGTCAGGAGGGCCAGTTCTGTCCTGGGCTGCTCCCTGGACACTGTGGAGGAGGTGGGCAGCAGGAGGATGCTATCAAAACTAAAAGCTATGATGGACAGTCCCTCCCACCCCCTCCAGCCCACCCTGACAGCACTGGGCAGCTCCTTCAGCCAGAGACTACTTCACCCGCGCTGCAAGAAGGAGCGATATCGCCGCTCATTCTTACCGACTGCTGTCAGGCTGCTCAATAAACACACATGAAAAACTGACTCAACCCATTCATACATTGTAATTAGCACAGCCACCTTATATTTTGTATTTTTTATACTGCATTCTGTACTGTGTACAGCTCTATTTTTCTTCTCGAACATTTATTTGTGCATGCAATACTTAATTTTTCTTTCTACCCCCCCTTCAATTCTGCTGCTGAAGATTGCAAATTTCCCCAGTGCGGGACAAATAAAGGTTTTCTTATTCTCTTATTTTTATTAGCACAGAGACATTGCAGTCTCCTCCCCGACGGCAGCAGGTCGAAGAGGCTGTGATATGGGTGGGTCGGATGACCTGCGATCCGGATGGCTTTGTGAGTCAGACGAGCGATGTCCACGAGTAGGGGAAGAGAGACACCAATCATCTTCTCAGCTGCTTTCACGATGCACTGCAGACTCTTTTGGCAAGACACGGTGCAAGCGTGGTGATGCAAGTCAACATGCTCTCAATGGTGCCTCTAGACCAGGGGTGGGCAATCCCAGTCCTGGAGGGCCGCTCTCCTGCATATTTTCCAAATCTCCCTGTTGCTACACACCTGATTTGAATGATCAGATTATCAGTAAACTGTGACGAGGCCTGATATTGAGCTCTGCCTTCAGAGCTGGAAACGTGGTGGGCCTCAGGACTGCCAGGGCCAATCTGTCACGTGGCATCAGACTGGCCAAGAGACAATACTCAAGGAGGATTGCAGACCAGTTCAAAGACAGCGGAGACACCAGGAACCTGTGGCGGGGGATCCAGACCATCACGGACTACAAGCCCTCTCCGCACGTCTGCGACAGCTCCATCTCTCTGCTGAACGACCTGAACGACTTCTTCGCCCGTTTTGAGACAGACAACAACACCCCAGCACAGAAGACCCCTCCCCCCCCTGGTGACCAGGTGCTGACGCTTTCACAGGATAGTGTGAGGCGTTCCCTCAGGAGTACAAACCCACGGAAAGCGGCAGGTCCTGACAACATTCCCGGTCGCGTCCTGAGAGACTGTGCTGAGGAGCTCACAGAGGTTTTCACAGACATCTTTAACACCTCACTGAGCCAGGCTGTTGTCCCCACTTGTCTCAAGACCACCACCATCATCCCGGTCCCGAAGAAGCCGTCGCCCTCCAGCTACAATGACTACCGCCCGGTCGCACTCACCCCCATCCTCATGAAGTGCTTCGAGCGGTTAGTCATGCAGCACATAAAGTCTGCCCTCCCCCCCACCCTGGACCCCTACCAGTTTGCATATCGGCAGAACAGATCGACAGCAGACGCCATCTCCACCACCCTCCACTCAGCCCTCACCCACCTGGAGACCAAGAACTCACACGTCAGAATGCTGTTCATCGACTTCAGCTCAGCATTCAACACCATCATCCCGCAGAAGCTCATCCACAAACTGGACCACCTGGGTCTCAACACCTCCCTGTGCAACTGGCTGTTGGACTTCCTGACGGAGAGACCACAGGCTGTTCGGGTCGGCGGCAACACCTCCAGCACCATCATGATGAACACAGGTGCCCCACAAGGATGTGTGCTGAGCCCCCTCCTCTTCACATTGCTGACCCACGATTGCACTCCCTCGTCCAGCTCCAATCTGTTCGTTAAGTTTGCGGATGACACGACTGTGGTGGGTCTCATCAACAACGGCGATGAGACAATCTACAGGAGTGAGGTGAGCAGGCTGGCCTTGTGGTGTAAAGACAACAATCTCCACTTGAATGTGGAGAAGACAAAGGAGATTGTTGTGGACTTCCGAAAGACGCATCCCCAGCACGCTCCACTGACCATCAATGGTGCCACAGTGGAGAGAGTGAGCAACACCAAGTTCCTGGGAGTGCACATCTCGGAAGACCTGTCCTGGAGCCACAATACATCATCACTGGCCAAAAAAGCCAACCAGCGCCTGTACTTCCTCCGCAAACTGAGGAGAGCAAGAGCCCCTCCCCCCATCATGCAGACATTTTATACAGGCACCATTGAGAGCATCCTGTCCAGCTGCATCACTGTGTGGTATGGTGCTTGCACTGTGTCCTGCCAAAAGACTTTGCAGCGCACCGTGAGAGCAGCTGAGAAGATCATTGGTGTCTCTCTCCCCCCACTCGTGGACATCTACCACTCCCGTCTGACCCGCCAAGCCATCCAGATCGCAGGTGACCCCACCCACCCATCCCACAGCCTCTTCAGCCTGCTGCCGTCGGGAAGGAGATTGCAAAGTCTCCGTGCCAGAACCAGCAGGCTCAAAACAGTTTCTTCCACCGGGCGGTCAGGAGACTCAACTCCCTCCCTGCTCTGCCCGCTCTCCCCACCCTCTGCCTCTGCCCAACCCCTGCCTCCTGTCACAGACTATGACTATGACCCTCCCCTCATTATCCATTATCCATCATCTGCACATTGCGAATTGCGTATTGCACAATGCACTACCTCACTTTACTTTGTCCATATTGTCCATATCCATATTGTCTATATTGTCTATATTGTTTATACCGCTCAGATTGTACATTATGTCCTTTATACAGTGTAGCTGCTATCTTCTCAGCTGTGTGTTTAATGCACAGCATGTTTGCATGCATATTGCACGGAGGAGTGAGAGAAAGAAATTTCATCTATGCTGCATGTCACATGTAAGCATATTTGACAATAAAGATGACCTTGATTCCTTGATTCCTTGATTCCTTGAACCTGTTCATTGGAATCAGGTGTGTTGCAACAGGGAGACTTGGAAAACATGCAGCACAGCGGCCCTCCAGGAGTGGAGTCTAGACTCTAGAGTCTAGAGAATGTCTGCATGATGGGGGTGGGGTGGGGCTCTTGCTCTCCTCGGTTTGCGGAGGAAGTACGGGCGCTGGTGTTTGACTGTATATTGTAATGCCTTTCAATGTGATCCAGGATGCACGCAGTCGCTGATACAATCTGTTCGCTTTTTAATAAACAAAAGAGGCAACAATTAAGACATTCAAAGGAGCTGCTGCTGGCCACAACTCACGCCAATGCGCTCCACACTCATACTACTGGCTGAGCCGATTTCCCCCCAACCTGGCTTGTCCCCTCTATGATCACCCCCTACTCAACTCACCCAGCCCTCAAATCGACAAATAACAAGAACCAGGTATTACACACACATTTTATATATATATATATGTATATAATATATATCATTCAGCTCGGGTCCTCTACCAGAGGCCAGGAAGCTTGAGGGTTCTGCGCAGTATCCTTGCTGTTCCCAGCACTGCACATTTCTGGACTGAGATATGCGATGTTCCCGGCATCTGTTGCAACCACTCATCTAGTTTGGGTTCACTGCCCCGAGTGCTCCGACCACCACAGGCACGACTGTCACCTTTACCTTCCAGGCTCTCTCCAGCTCCTCTCTGAGCCCTTGAAATTTCTCAAGTTTCTCGTGTTCCTTCTTTCTGATGTTTCCATCACTTGGGAGCGCTACATCCACTACAACGGCTTTCCTCTGCCCTTTATCTATGATCACGATATCCGGTTGGTTCGCCATTACCATCTTGTCAGTCTGGATCTGGAAGTCCCACAGGATCTTCGATCTGTCATTCTCCACCACCTTCGGAGGTGTTTCCCATTTTGACCTTGGGGTTTCCAGTCCATACTCCGCACAGATGTTTCGGTAGACTATGCCAGCCACCTGGTTCCATGTAGGCTTTCCCTGATGTATTCATGGAGCTTGGATGTTTCATCCTGGACAGTGGCTCTCACACTCGCTAGTCCCCGGCCTCCTTCCTTTCGGCTTGCGTACAGTCTCAGGGTGCTGGATTTGGGATGGAACCCTCCATGCATGGTTAGGAGCTTTCGAGTCTTGACTTCCGTGGTCTGAATCGCTTCCTTTGGCCACCTGATTATTCCTGCAGGGTATCTGATCACTGGCAGGGCATAGCTGTTTATTGCCCGGGTCTTATTCTTGCCATTGAGCTGGCTTCTTAGGACTTGCCTCACCTGCTGGAAGTATTTGGCCGTAGCCGCTTTCCTTGTTGCCAGTTCGAGGTTGCCATTGGCTTGTAGTATACCGAGGTACTTATAGCTGTCCTCAATGTCTGCTATTGTTCCTTCAGGGAGTGAGACCCCTTCAGTGCGGACTACCTTGCCTCTCTTAGTCACCATCCGACTACATTTCTCAAGCCCGAATGACATCTCGATGTCACTGCTGTAGATCCTGGTTGTGTGGATCAGGGAGTCAATGTCGTGTTCGCTCTTAGCATACAGCTTTATGTCATCCATGTAGAGGAGGTGACTGATCGTAGCTCCATTTCTGAGGTGGTATCAATAGCCTGTTTTGGCTATTACTTGGCTTAGGGGGTTCAGTCCTATGCAGAACAGCAGTGGGGAGAGTGCATCACCTTGGTATATGCCACATTTGATGGACACTTGGGTAAGTGGCTTGCCATTGGCTTCAAGTGTGGTTTTCCACATCCTCATCGAGTTTGCAACGAAGGATCTTAGGGTCCTGTTCACCTTATACAACTCCAAGCATTCAGTGATCCATGTATGTGGCATTGAGTCATAGGCTTTCTTGTAATCAATCCAGGCTGTGCACAGCTTGGTATGTCGGGACCTGCAGTTGTTTGGCTCCTCTGGTATCTCTACCAATGCCCTTCTGTGCTTCGCTCATGTCTTGATCCATGTGTCACTTATCTTAGCCGCAATGATGCCTGACATTAGCTTCCATGTTGTGGAGAGACAGGTTATTGGCCGATAGTTGGATGGCACTGCACCCTTTGAGGGATCCGTCATGATCAGGATCGTTCGCCCTTCAGTCAGCCATCCTGGTGAGTCCCATCCTTCAGCAGCTGGTTCATTTGTCCTGCTAGGCGCTCATGGAGTGCTGCGAGTTTCTTTAGCCAGTAGGTGTGGCCCATGTCCAGGCCTGGTGCTGTCCAGTTTTTCCATATATGAGACTCTTTCCTGTATGTCTGCCGCTGTTATGGTAACTGGGTTCTGTTCAGGGAGGTTGCTGTGCTCCTCTCTCAGGGTCACCAGCCATTGAGCACTGCTGTTATGTGCAACCTCCTTCTCCCATATGCCTTTCCAGTACCTTTCAGTTTCCAGTCTTGGTGGGTCAGCTCTGCTGTTAGGACTCTGCCACTGAGCGTACACTTTCGCAGGTTGTGTTGTGAACAGCCTGTTTATTCGTCTGGCCTCATTCTCTTTCGTGTACCTCTTTAGGCGACTGGACAAGGCTTGGAGCTTTTGTTTGGCAGTTTCGAGTGCTTCAGGTATGGTCATCTGGATGTACCTCTCAGGTATCGTTCTTTTCATCACTCTGGGCCTCCGTCAATTGACTCACATCTTTCCGAGCCGCCTTGATCTTAGCCTCCAACAGTCTTTTCCATGGTGGGTAACGTGTCTCATGGCTCCCATGGTTGCTCCTATAGCCAAGCATCTCTAGGATCACTGATGCTGAAGCATATATCAGCTCATTGGTTTCCGTGATCGTTATGGTCGGGATTGCCCTCAGTGCTGTATTCACACTTTCCATGAGACCTTCAGGTAGTACTTCACATAGCCGTTGTAATCGGTTTCTAGGTTGCCCAGCTTTCATTCTCGCCATGATCTTAGCTTTCAGGTCAGCTGCTGCCTCGCTCAGCATTTCATTTATTGGGCCTGGCCTCCCAATCTCATCGTCTGCATTCATTGGGGCTTCCCAATCTCTGGTATGACCTCCTCCTCTGAGCTGGCAGCCTGAGGCCCTTCACCATGGGACCTGTGTTGTACCTCATCAATCTCAAGTTGTGACAGCAATTGCCGTTTGTGGATGTTGGAACACTGAGCTACTAGTTGTTTCGTGGTCAACCGTGACTGTGGGTTTCGAAGTAACGATTCAGCCCGCACCCTCTACATCAGGGGTGCTCATTAGGTAGATCCTGATCTACCGGTAGATCTAAGACAGGTCCCAATTAGATCCGAGGAGTGTTGAGGAGAAAAAAAAACAAATAACCATTTATTTTTTTAAATCAGACTTTTCGCTTGACTCCTCTTAGTACAGTAAACATTCCCATCCCCGGAATTCTATGAAAAGGAATATCCTTCACCCGTAATAAAAACCTATGCATTAACATTTTGACTACGATATTACATGTTACCGGAACTACGTAAGCGGAAACTCCACTAGCCGTAACCTGGATGGAGACGTCATGCAGTGGGAGCTTAAATACACGCAACGCCCACCCGATGTGGCGGAAAATCACCACGGGAGACACCTTTTCACTTCGCATTTTTTGATAATCAGATTCGAAACGACGACGTGTAAGTGAGTTTTTATTGGCGTGAGTTTTACTGTAATTGCGAACGATTTTAACTTTATTTACATTCGTCCTGTAGATCATGGCATCGAAAACGAAGAAGAACCCAACAAAACAAAACAACCCAAAATAGACAAAAAATGTTTCAACATTAAAATACTGTACATACTAGACTGTGTTGTGGATTTTTAAATCTACACCTGTACTGTATACTGTACTGCTGTTTTTGTTACATAAACAGTTTTTGGACAGTATATTTTTGCATTTTATTGCTTGTGTTGTTACACATGCAGTTTTCAACATACTTGCAGGTTCATAAAGGACATGTACCATGCTCATTTCCCAAAAGAGGAATTTCTGTTATAAGAACGGATTGGACAGCGCAAACACGAGTCCGTACTAGAGAATATTTACTGTATTACGCTTTTGTTCAATCTAATACACCAGCGATTTTTTTTTTAAAGTATGTTTTTTTTCCCGCGAGCGTGCATGAGTGGAGACTGATGTCATCTAGTGGTCAAATTGAATAATGCATCCTTAGGCGAGTTTGAGTCTAGTTTTTAGGTCAATTTCATTTTTAACTCATTCACTTCCAAATACGTTTTAAAATATCTTTTCAGACTTGCTCCAGAATTGGCTGTTACTGAATGAGTTAACTTTATCAATCGTACCATCACTCTTACCATCAAAGGCGGGCCCTTCCGTCAACTACTTATCGCAGAGAGACAGACTTTGACTATAGCATGACCTTACTCTGAACCTTGCAACATGGCCACCACTTGAACCTTATGATGTGGCCTTGACTTAAATTGTCTTAGCAACAAAAAATAATGTTAACACCTTTTGCGGACATAGACCAGACGACGCTGTAAGTGCCTCATTTGGCTAGATTGCGGTTTCCTGCTTGCAGCTGTGTTCCAACCAAAAGTAGAGGGCCTGCGAGCAATTAGGGTTTTCGTGGAAGCCAGCATTCAGATGACTTCTAAAAAATGTTGTAACATTAGAGCACCTGTCATCATGTTATATGAAAACAAATGTCTTTCGAAAACAAAAGCATTGGATGATTAAGAAATGAAAAGAAGCCGAGAACATTAGAACATAAGAACCGTCATCCAGAAACAGAAAGGATGATGTCCATTACAGAAAGGATGGTATCCATTAGGAGTTACGCCCTGCTTAGGATATACAGTAAACATTCCCATCCCCGCAATTCTATGAAAAGGAATTTCCTTCACCCAGAATAAAAACATTTTGACTACAATATTACATGTTTTCGGAATTTACGTAAGCGGAAATTCCACTAGCCGTAACCCGGATGGAGACGGAAGGCCGCAATTTTTGTTATATAAACAGTTTTTGGACAGTATATTTTTGCATTTTATTGATTGTGTTGTTACACGTGCATTTTGTCAACATACTTTCAGGTTCATTAAGGACATGTCCCATGCTCATTTCCCAAATGAGGAATTTCTGTTATCAGGACTGATTGGACAGCGCAAACACGAGTCCGTACTAGAGAATGTTTACTGTGTAAGACTTGGATAGAGATGTTGCCTTTGCGCATTTGTGCCTTGACCACAACAATTGCTTGTATCACACTTGTGGCCTGAACATTCACTAAAGCCTCTTGCAAGAAGTTCTCCATTTCCAGCCTCTGATTTCGCACCGCACCTCAGCCTAAATCAAACGAACACGCGGAGGACCTGGGGGGAGCAGAGGACGGTTAAAGGATCCCGCCGTGTCCACAACAACCTCTCCCTCCCCCGCCGCAAACATTCTCTGTGCCTTGCCATGTCTTTTTTTAATGTAGTTCATCAAGGGTGTGTGTGTGTGTGTGTGTGTGTGTGCGCGCGTGCTCAGCACGTGCTCATAGGTATTGTTGGGGGACGAGCGGCCTTCTCTCCCCCGCTGTTCGTTGTCTTTCGGACGAGGAGAATGTTGATAATCCAAATAAAGGCTGGAGGCAATGAACAGTCATCTTCGAAGCTTTTAATTTAGTTTACTGCAGTTTACGAATCGATTCGGGCTCCTGAGGGGTCCAGATTTGAATCAGGAGGCCCAGGACAAACACGTTCATGAGATTATATAGAGACAATATGATAATGAGAGGTGGGGAGGTACGCCTCTCATGCAAATCCCGGAAACAAAGAAAGTAACACGTCATCTGACCCGGTGTGGCTGGAGGAGGTTGGGAGCGGTGAGGTGTGACCAGAACACCACTACCCACCATTTGGTGTGATAGCAAGTTGCAGACCCCCGCTGTGCATACATCCTGAGACAAAAGGTCTTCCCAGGGGTCGGGGGACAACAGGAGACACTTGGGAGCCGTTAATCGACCAAGGGGGAAGAAGATACAATCTAACACTACATACGTTGTTTTAGGTGAGCGAACAGATGTTCATGAAAGAGACTGGGATCAATCGTACTCATAGTAAGGCGCAGTCCCTCAATAGCTGCAACACAGATACTTGAGATAACAGTTGTTCTTTTGATGTTAAACAAGTCCTATGGAGGGGGCCCCTAAAAGTGGTGGGGGTCGAGGGACACTAGAGGTGATTGTAATCACAGCAAGCAGGAAATACCTCCAAAAACATTCTACATTCTTTGTTTCTTTCAAATCCAACTAACAGAGAGAAATCAAACTACAACAATCCCTCTCTTGATCACAAATAATATTGTGATCACAAAATCATCTGCGTCAAAATCTCTTGTCAAAATATACCAGAATGCACACCTCATACCCCCCTCACGGACTCGAAAGAGTCCGTCACTGAAAGCGAACGAAATCAAATAACGGTACCAGCAGCATCATCGTCGTAGGCGACTGTTGGAAAAATTGGAAGTCAACATCTCAACAAGACGCAAAAGCACACAACAATGACCACATGTTGATCGTTGAGGGATGTCCCTGTCCATGGTGTGTCAGATGTTCTCCAGGGCAGGGCCATGAATGAATCGACGAAACCGTTGTGTTGGGGAGTTGGATGAATGACAATGAGAGGGGCTGTCGTACGTGTGAAAAAGGAATGTCATGGTGTCATGGTGAGTGAGAGGGGTGGGGGTTGTGGCTCGTCAGTGATGAATTGAACTCAGGACCTTAGGGTAGACTACCCGGTCCCAGGTCGATTTTCACCGGGGTTATTTTGCCCGTATACCGTGAAATCAACCTCTGTCGAATGGTGTCACCAATAGGGGGCAGGTGGGGCTGGATCAGTAGACTTGGGTCTTTGGTCCTTGTCAGGTGGTGGGATCGCTCAGCCCAAGGTGGATCTGTGTGCAATAATTACTCCAACAAAGAAAAAGCATATCTTTTCTCTTTTTGCATAATCACATCTCTATGATAAGCGTTCTTCTTTGCAGCATAATCAATTAATGATTGCAGGCATACGCATTCTTCATTGCAAGCATAATCAATGCATCACTAATAATATGCAAATGTATGATAACTAAAAACAATCAACATAACAGTGTTCATACTACATTTGCTCATATTGTCACATAGAACCTGCCTGTCAAACTTTGTTCAGCGGAGTCATGTCAT
Source organism: Hippocampus abdominalis (assembly GCA_018466805.1). Lineage (NCBI taxonomy): Eukaryota > Metazoa > Chordata > Actinopteri > Syngnathiformes > Syngnathidae > Hippocampus > Hippocampus abdominalis. The sequence goes on along the minus strand of CM031704.1, from coordinate 12,360,232 downwards.
AGTTATACTCAGGGGCTGGAAAAAATAGGTTATCACCAGTTTCAAAATAATCAAGAAAAGAATGCAGGAAAAGATGTTTAAAAAATAATCGATGACAGTTGGATATTGAAGTGAAATCATGTCTCTATCAGCCGAGGTTTTCTATATCAGAACCTTTACCATCCAAAACTCACAGCAGAGGGTACATTCCATTCACTTTAGACGTCGTGGGCGTACCGGCCGTAGTGATAAACTGGATAAGCAGAGCCTTGATACAGGAAAGGCAGCAACATCCGCACAATGTCAAGATAGCCGACAAAAAGTCAGGTTTTTTTTTTTTTTAAACGTCACAAAGGTCTTACCCACTATTTTTGACGACGAGGGCGTGGTCATGCCCATGTGGTCCGGTTCAGTATGCGAGGCCCTCAGGGCGTGGTAGAACAACACTGTTCATCCACATATCGCACACGCTCCATTGGCCTCAGCCAAGAGCACATCCACCGCTGTGCGGTCCTGGAACGTCATCTGAGAGGTGACTGTCAATTGTTTTACTTCCAATAGCCAAAACGGCTTCCTCAGTATAATTTGCAAGCTTCTGGACACTGTAGTGGAGGTAGCTGATTCCGTCATCAACCTGGTTAACCAATTCATACCCACCCAGTACGCCACGAGGAACTCCAATTGCACCAATGTATGTGGAATCTCAAATATCCTCTGCTGTGGGCGGAAGCATAGTCATTAATAAAAATAGCATCTCAATTGTTTTCCAATTATTTTCCAATTTTTGTTTGTTTAGTAAAAAGAAAAAGAAAACCTCTGCTGTGATAATTGTCATTTGCCTATAAAATAGTCAGAAGTGTACTTCTGTATTAATAGAACCCTGATTAACATTAAAGAACAAAAGAAAGACATACAGTAACACTCACAGCAAAGAATAGCTGTATCAACATAGATTTTTAGACCATAACAGAAGAGAACCTAAACACAACAAAACAACATCAAACAAACATTAATTAGACAATAGAAACTTTTCATCCATTTTTTAAAACTATTCACCATTCTGAAAACAAAATTAAACAAATCAATAAACAGGAAATGGGGACACGCAATCATCGATATTCGAGCATATCAACAGAAACACAGATGATCTTTTACAATGTGGGTCAATCAGTGCAGCAACACTTCAGAAAGTTACAATGTTTCCTTGTCATGCTCTCCGGCAATCTCAATCTTTTTTTTTTTAGAGTTTCGAGCATGTAATCAGCCAAATTAGTTAATACAATCGAATAATATGATCACATACATATATCTTTTTGACACATTTTTACATGTAATCTCACAAATTATATAAACAAATGACCGTAGTATAATTTAACCAAATGTATGCATAGTTTCCAGGGCCTGTGTGTTTCATCCATGCATTTCTTCAAATGAATTTTAACCGTAGAACTATACCCCCCACCAATCCTGCAGATTGTGGATGGCAGGAGCAGTGGTGTCTCAAAGCAATATGAAGCATGCATTCAATTTCATCAATTACTCTGTTCACACAATGTGTTCTCGATATAGGTTAAAACCATAGGTTGTATAATGTTCCCGAACCAGAGACACCATTCCCCCTGCCAACACGTGAGGTAATCCATGACGTAAAAAGAATTTTGGGCAAAATGGGTTCATTGTCAGTGCGGACATAAACCCCATCTTGCAATGTAGTCCCCCTTTTATCTTTGATTATTGATTGGAATTTGTTTCCGCATATTAAATAGGATTCAAATTGTACAGTCAGTAATTTCTCTCCCCCCAAAAAATTTAGAAGCTGCATTCTTTGTCATCAGCACTTGTTGTGTGTGCTGTGCACTTACATATCCCAATTTGATGTGGCAACTGAGCAGCATTTGTCTTTCAGATGTAATTATTTTTCTTTTCTTCAGCCAATTCCGACAATCTGTTTCTATGTCAAACAAACAAACAAACGAACACAAACACACAGACAAACAAAATAAAGAAAAATAACTAATAATAAGAAACAAACATGACGTCATGAGTCGCGCCAAGAGTTGCGCTGATCTACACACAAGCAAAGATTAACAAAGCATACATTCTCACCACAGACATCACTCTACAGACAAACTAAAATGCTCATCTCGCAATCACTCTCAACCAAATCAAGTACAGTATCTTCAAACTTCTAATCTCACTTAACCTCATCCAAGAACGCACACACACATTGGCACATAAGGTGAGTCCAGGCCAACACACGTCTATAATAACACCCCCGCCCTTTCGTTTCCAAGTCTCCTGTCTATGTCCCCCCCACACACACACACCTCACCTGTTCACTCTGAAACACTCATTCAGAATGGTTTGGTGTTTGTTGCAAATTGAACCATTCACTTTCCCGAACAAACTCTCCTTACATTTTTGTTTTTCTTGCTCAGTCATTTTTACGTATTTTCTGGTTTTGCAGTTTTTGTATTTTCTGTTTTAATAATTTTTATTGTCTTTGGGGTTTTAATAATTTTTATTGTCTTTGGGGTTTTAATAATTTTTATTGTTTTTGGGGTAAGGTTTTAGTAATTTTTATTGTCTTTGGGGTTTTAATAATTTTTGTTTTTTGTTTTTGAGGTTTTAATAATTTTTTTTGTTTTGTTTTTGGGGTAAGGTTTTAGTAATTTTTATTGTCTTTTGGGTTTTAATAATTTTTATTGTCTTTTGGGTTTTATGTTAATCAAGGAAGGAAGTACGGAAGTACCCGATCTGGGGTACTTTCTTTCTCCACGTACTTCTGTATTCTTCTCTCTATCCTTCTCTTTTTTTCTTTCTTCTCTCTACTCTTTATCCTTCTTTTTTTTCTCTTTATACTCGAGTTGTTTAAAATAAAGTTACAATTGCGCATTACACTGTTCATCATCCAGCCACGATTTAACTTTTTGAAATGTCAATTCAAGGTAATCCTTACCTCGATCTCAGCCAACAGACAGAAGACCAATTTGGAGGATAAATGTCCTCTTACCTCTTCAATTGTTGGCGCCTGATGTTCTGTCTGTTGGCAGAAACCTCAGTCCGAAATCACGTCGGGGTCACCAAATGTTGGGGGACGAGCGGCCTTCTCTCCCCCGCTGTTCGTTGTCTTTCGGACGAGGAGAATGTTGATAATCCAAATAAAGGCTGGAGGCAATGAACAGTCATCTTCGAAGCTTTTAATTTAGTTTACTGCAGTTTACGAATCGATTCGGGCTCCTGAGGGGTCCAGATTTGAATCAGGAAGCCCAGGACAAACACGTTCATGAGATTATATAGAGACAATATGATAATGAGAGGTGGGGAGGTACGCCTCTCATGCAAATCCCGGAAACAAAGAAAGTAACACGTCATCTGACCCGGTGTGGCTGGAGGAGGTTGGGAGCGGGGGGGTGTGACCAGAACACCACTACCCACCATTTGGTGTGATAGCAAGTTGCAGACCCCCGCTGTGCATACATCCTGAGACAAAAGGTCTTCCCAGGGGTCGGGGGACAACAGGAGACACTTGGGAGCCGTTAATCGACCAAGGGGGAAGAAGATACAATCTAACACTACATACGTTGTTTTAGGTGAGCGAACAGATGTTCATGAAAGAGACTGGGATCAATCGTACTCATAGTAAGGCGCAGTCCCTCAATAGCTGCAACACAGATACTTGAGATAACAGTTGTTCTTTTGATGTTAAACAAGTCCGATGGAGGGGGCCCCTAAAAGTGGTGGGGGTCGAGGGACACTAGAGGTGATTGTAATCACAGCAAGCAGGAAATACCTCCAAAAACATTCTACATTCTTTGTTTCTTTCAAATCCAACTAACAGAGAGAAATCTAACTACAACAGTATCTTGTGATACGTATCTGTGTTGATCGGGCTCTTCTAATAACCTTCATTCCAAATCTAAACCATAATTCCACACGTGTTTGTCTTCTTGTGTCTTTCAGACATCAGCGAAGATGTTTGTCTTGAGCGGCTGGATGCAGAGCCTTATCACCGGAAAGAGGAAGAGGAGAAAAAAGAGATCTCCCACTTGAAAGAGGAAGTGGAGCAGCAGGCCCAATATATTAAAGAGCAGGAGCTACAGCACCGTTGCACGAAAGTGGAGGTGGATGAGCCCCCTGACATCAAAGAAGAAGAGGAGGAGGAGGAGGTTATCTGCAAGGTGCCATTTACTGGTGTCCTTCTGAAGCGTATGAATGAGGCGGACAGAGAGGCTCCAAGCAGCAGCTCTTGACAACAAATGGTGTTGGAAACCACCAGGAAGAATCAAAAGCAGATGGTGAGAAACCTTTTGCCTGCACACTTTGTGGCCAAAGATTCTATCAGAAGGGACACTTAAAATATTTCACAAGAACCCACACTGGTGAGAAACCTTTTGCCTGCTCAGATTGTGGCCAAAGATTCTCTCAGAGGGAACCTTAAAAATACACACCAGAACACACACCGACGAGAAACCCTATTCATGCTCAGTTTGTGGTAAAAGATTCCCCAATAAGAGACACTTAAAACTACACACAAGAACCCACACTGGTGCGATACCTTTTGCCTGCGCAGTTTGTGGCCAAAGATTTTCTGAGAAGGGAAGCTTAAAAATACACACAGGAGCACACACTGGTGAGAAGCCGTTTCCCTGCGCAATTTGTGGCCAAAGATTCTCTCAGAAGGGACACTTACAACATCACACAAAAACACACACGGGTGAGAAACCTTTTCCCTGTTCAGACTGTGGCCAAAGATTCTCTCAGAAGGAAAACTTAAAAATACACACCAGAACCCACACTGGTGCGATACCTTTTGCCTGCGCAGTTTGTGGCCAAAGATTTTCTGAGAAGGGAAGCTTAAAAATACACACAGGAGCACACACTAGTGAGAAGCCGTTTCCCTGCGCAGTTTGTGGCCAAAGATTCTCTCGAAAGGAAAACTTAAAAATACACACCAGAACCCACACTGGTGAGAAACCTTTTGCCTGTTCAGATTGTGGCAAAAGATTCTGTCAGAAGGCACACCTAAGAGGACACACAGGAACCCACACTGGTAAAAAACATTTTTCCTGCTCAGATTGTGGCCAAAGATTCTCTCAGAAGGGAACCTTAAAAATCCACACCAGAGCACACACCGACGAGAAACCCTATTCATGCTCAGTTTGTGGTAAAAGATTCCCCAATAAGGGAAACTTAAAACTACACACAAGAACCCACACTGGTGAGATACCTTTTGCCTGTGCAGTTTGTGGCCAAAGATTCTATCAGAAGGGACACTTAAAACATCACACAAGAACCCACACTAGTGAGAAACCTTTTGCCTGCGCAGTTTGTGGCCAAAGATTCTCTCGGAAGGGAAGCTTAAAAATACACACAAGAACACACACTGGTGAGAAATCTTTTGCCTGCGAAGTTTGTGGCCAAAGATTCTCTCGTAAAGAACACTTAAACGATCACAAAAGATCCCACACTGGTGAGAAACCTTTTGCCTGCGCAGTTTGTGGCCAAAGATTCTCTCGGAAGGGAAGCTTAAAAATACACACAAGAACACACACTGGTGAGAAACCTTTTGCCTGCGCAGTTTGTGGCCAAAAATTCTCGTGAAAGTATCAGATTCAAAATCACAAGTGTGATGTTGAGACAAGCAGTCATCATTGAAGTTTTCACTTCTCACCTGAACATGTTTCAGGTTTGTATGTGCCAAGGCTGATTGTATTTTATGTACCTTCTTACTGGGATGCTGAAGTTGTCTTTTCCTTGAGTGTATTGAAAAGTTTTTTTTTTTTTTTTTGTTATAATGAATGAGAAAATCTAGCATTTTCATCAGGGTTGTAATACGTTTGGAATCTTCATGGGAGTTAGTTTTCATTTGGTTGTGGTTTGTGGTTTTTAATGTAGTTTGTTGTGAGGTTTGGTCATTTGTATTAGTTCTTGGGTTTTGTTTCCCTCCTCAAAATTCAACAGTCCTTGAACCGTATAAAATGTATTCTGTCTTCAATTTTGCTACTTGTGCTCATTTCTCCCCACCCACTTGCTGTCAATCACCTCTGGAGGTGCTCAGAATTGAAAGGCCAGTTGGGAGTTTTCTTTTAATGAGCAACGAACCAATATGAATCCAATCTGTGCACAAAATGCTAATTTGTGTTTATTTGATATACATGTTAGTGTCTCTATCATGTATCATTTGGGCCATGAATAAAATATTACAAATGTCAGTGTCATTACTTGTTGCATGTTATGCTTTTTGAAAAATAAAATATAACTGAATATTCACTCACCTTGTCTCAGTTTGAACTTTTCTGGGTTCTGTTAAGTTGTCCTTTGTCCACACCGCTTCCTGGAAAACCCCTTGACTTCTTCTGATCCAATCTGTGCCACAGTCCTCAGGAATGAAAATACCTCTGAGCTCAAGGTTCGTCATGATGTTCATCATGGCGCGCGGATCACGTCACCTTGGTCATTGCCAAAGTTTCACACTTTCATCCCCTTGCATTTTGTATTCTCCAGCCAGACAACCATCTCCTGTGAACAAATCTGCAAAGTCTGTTTTTATCTGTTCCATTTTCCTTCAGTGATGTTCTCAGCCCGTTGTTAGCCCATTCGCCCGACGTGTAATCACAAGTGACACGGTTCATCAGCCATTTTGGTGCCCTCAGCATAAATGCTTTGTCGCCCCCCCTCCTCCGGCCCCCACACTCTACGCACTACCGATGACAAATGAATAATATCTGGGTATTTGTCAGTTTTGCTTTATTTTACAACCTATTTAGCAACAAAAATATTTTACAAAATAGGGCGGCCCGGTAGCCCAGTGGTTAGCACCTCGGCTTCACAGTGCAGAGGTACCGGGTTCGTTCCCAGCTCCGGCCTCCCTGTTGTGGAGTTTGCATGTTCTCCCCGGGCTTGCGTGGGTTTTCTCCGGGTGCTCCGGTTTCCTCCCACATTCCAAAAACACGCATGGCAGGCTCGTTGGGCACTCTAAATCATAGGTGTCAAACTCAGGTCCTCGTGGGCCGCTGTCCTGCATGTTTTCCAAGTCTCCCTGGTGCAACACACCTGATTCAAATGATCAGATCATCAGCAAGCTCTGCGGAAGCCTGACATTGAACCTGCTCATTTGAATCAGGTGTGTTGCAACAGGGAGACTTGGAAAACATGCAGGACAGCGGCCCACGAGGACCTGAGTTTGACACCTATGCTCTAAATTGTCCCTAGGTATGAGTGTGAGCGTGGATGGTTGTTCGTCTCTGTGTGCCCTGCGATTGGCTGGTAACCAATTCAGGGTGTCCCCCGCCTACTGCCCGAAGACTGCTGGGATAGGCTCCAGCGCCCCCCGCGACCCTAGTGAGGATGAAGCGGTTCGGAAAATGGATGGATGGATGTATTGCCTCACGCCGGAAACTTCGTTTGTCTCAAAGCATAAGGCAATTAACTCGCTGCTGCTGCTATCCACCGGTATGGAAGAGTACTACACAATTACTCTGTCAGGCAATTGACCGCATAGACATACATATTGGATCATTTCCCATGGCACACCTGACAATATCTCAGGCACACTGATGTGCCGCGGCACAGGGTATGAAAAGCACTGCAATATAGGACCCGTTCTGGTGCCCAAGCAAGCATTCCCAAGCATTCAACGCAAGTTTCACCACACATTCTTGATCATCATGCAGCCAATAAGACACAAGGCACAAAAGGTAGGCAACGTCAACATCATCTCACCATTTTCAAACCACAAAAGTAATGTAGGGTGACCCGGTAGTCCCATGGTTAGCACGTCGACTTTACAGTGCAGAGGTACCGTTCAATTCCAGCTCCGGTCTCCCTGTGTGGAGTTTGCATGTTCTCCCCGGGCCTGCGTGGGTTTTCTCCGGGTACTCCAGTTTCCTCCCACATTCCAAAAATATGCATGGCAGGCTGATTGTACACTCCAAATTGTCCCTCGGTGTGAGTGTGAGCACGATTGGTTGTTTGTCTCTGTGTGCCCTGCGATTGGCTGGCAACCAATTCAGGGTGTCCCCCACCTACTGCCCGAAGACGGCTTGGATAGGCTCCACCCTAATGAGGATAAAGCGGTTCGGAAGATGAATGGATGGAACAATGAAAAGAAATGAATTTTTTTTTTTTTGTGAGCATCCAAAACACACCAACCCCAAAACAATGGCAAGAGGAAAATGTTTTTTCATACATTTATGCCAATAAAGTGGAGACAGAGAAATTCAAGTTTACATGACAACTCCATACCTATTAATAGCTCATTCACATTGACAATAATGTTTGAATCTCAGCTCACCAGCCCAACAGCTTCCCGAGTCCGAGACGACTGTCCCTCATCGTCAGAAATAGAATTGGAAAAAAGTTGCTTCTGTCTCAAATGCTTGCACATTGCCATCGTGCTGCCATAAAGGGCAAAGTTATGTTCTTCGCTCTGACGTCTTTGTTAAAATGTTCCCAAACCTTTGATGTCCGGTGGCGGTTAGCCATGATAGCATTAGCATACTACTGTTATAAGATCCCATGGGTGGTCAACCCGCGGCTCGTGAGCCGCATGCGGCTCTTTGGCTGGTTCAATGCGGCTGCCGGGCTTTCACATGACAAGCATCGAAAACGCCCCTGCAGTGGCGCTGCCATTCAAACAACGGCGCTCAGGACATCAGAACTTACGATGTTAGCCTATCATCAATCCTATTGCTTGAATGACATATCGGACAACCAGTCAGATGACAACTGAATTTTGACCTTGACATCACCGCTAATGCGCAAACTACGGCGCTAAGGCAGCGCTGCCCAATACGTCAATCGCGATCGACCGGGGACCTTCGGATTGGTCCCAAGTCAACCGCGAGGGGTGGGAGGAGGAAATGGGGTTGGGGGGTGTCCATGTGTTTTGGTTTCATTCACGTGAGGTGGCGTTCCGGCTGTTGCTCATTGTCACGTTGCGTGCGTAGGTGTGCATGGTTGAGCGCTCGTGTGCAAGTGTGCTTGCGTGTGTGGAAGAAGTCCCTGTACTAAGCCACTGAGCAACATGCATAGTAAGAGAAAAACGTTTTTATAGAATTTTTTTGTGGACTTGGTTGAACTGAGAGTTTGTGTGTGTGCGACAGTGCACGCAATATTCCTTGTTGAAAATGACTGGCCTGTGGTCTCTTGTTGTCAATTTCTGTCATCATGTTGGTATGTGACATTTACAATAAATCTGGCTGAGAAGAGGCCTGTGTGTGTGTGTGTGTGTGTGGTTTGAGGAAGGTGTGGGGTGATGTTTATGTGTGCCCATGTGTATGATGGAACACTTTGCAATAACACATTAAAAAATGGGCTCATCGTCTTTGACTGGTTGGCCACACCCTGTAAAATCCTGTTTATTCCGACGAGTAGGCGTAATTTTTCCAGTGACATCACGGCTGGATCAACGCTACTGCGCATGTGCGTCAGCTCCAGCACAGAAAATGCAGACAGGACGGCGGGAGCAACAGAGGCCGTTTTGGGAGGAGAAACAAAACTCCAATCATAATACCGACCAGTCGACGATTTAAATTAATTTGTCGATGAAACCTCCACAGACGTTGTGTTTGGAAGGCAGTCACCTGTCGAAAACATGTGTAAGCTAATGTTAAATTATTAATTATTTTAATTTTATATTTGAGCATTATATTCCTTTATGTTATAGTTACCTAAATTATGTTTAATAATTGTTGAAAGTTTCAACAATAATGGTGATTTGCGCTTGACATTAAGTTAATTTATATTGCTTTGCCGTACATGTTATTTTTTTCCAGTGTTTTTTCTATCAATTTATTGTTTTACCGTTCATAGTTCTATGGATGATGTTTGCTCCATGCCCAGCACTTTGTATACAGCGGTGGTTGTTTGAAAGTGCTTTATAAATACAGTACTGTACAGTTGAGTTGAGTCGATTTTCCGCCAAAACTTTCTCGACACACCCCTCCACGCGCAGCACAGCATTTCCGCCCGAAGTTGACTCCAATATACCCAAGCCTTACGATCTCATCACTACTTTTCTAGACTAAAACACCGTACGTTAAATCTTCTTCTCCCTATTAAATCGTCGCGGTGTATGTTGGAGCTTCTCACTGAAATCAAGCCATCACTTTGTTGCTTGACTTCCTGTTTCCTTATATGGCCATCTGCATTGTCCTCATCTTTGAAGTGGTTTGCTTGATGTAAAAAAAAAATAAAAAAACTTGAAAAGGTGTGGTTTTTATGTAACTTTTATTTCTGCAGGGAAGGCCATTGAAATCAAATGTTCATTTGCAGCGTCGATCTGGTTGCAGTGTACAAGCAGAGTAAAACAAAGCAACATGAAGCCAAAGAGAATTAAATAGTTACATGACACATTTTATTCCAAAATGAAAAACGTTCGTTTGATTTAGGATCACAGTGCAGTTTTCAATATCATTTTTCTACAAAGTCTATTTTAATTACTGTAGTGCTTGTTAGCAGTGTTACTTCACAGCGCTTGTCGACTGACATCCATTTGTCTACCATCCTAAGAATTACATGTTTTCTTCAGCCATACACCGGCATATTTATTTCAGCAGGCAGGGACAGAGAAATGAAAAACAGCGTGCCCCTTTTTTATATGGCTAACTCCGTCCTTCACCACAAACAATGCAGAGTAGAGTTACCTTGCCCTCTGCTGGCTCAGTTGCAAAAAGGCAATCATACAACCTGAACAGTGCTTTTCTTCCTTCAAAAATATTGTGGGCGACACGGTAGTCGACCGGCTCCGGCAGTCCTGTGAGGAGATTGCACGTTCTTCCCCGTCGTCTTGGGTACTCCAGTTTCCTCCCATATTCCAAAAAGATGTACAGTGTCAAATTCAAGGCCTCGGGGACCGGGATGTATTGCTCCAATGATTTAGCACAAGTGTGAATTGTGAACACTTCCATCGATAGTCATGAATCAGTGTACCTGGGAAAAGCAGATCTTAAAGTAGCAAAATACACCTCTGTGTTGGTTGATTGATTGCACTTGTATGGCAAAAATGGGCGCATACGTACCGGCTGCTCAGCACAGACCTGACATTCCAATCTAGCTGGTCCGCTAATTAAACACAGATTTTGTGTTACAGTTTGTCTATGTATTTATTTATTTTTTATCTCTGGTGAGCAGACCGATGTGCGCATCATCACCCTTCAAGAAAAAAGCTACTTTTCAGCGCGCCTTGTTGTGTGCCCCCTTGATGTGCAGAATAATAATAATAATAACAATACATTTTATTTATAAGCGCCTTTCAAGACAATCAGGAACAAAAACAATAAAACACAATGCGGGTTGAGCAGAAACGCCCTCCCTGCTGTGAAAAGCCAGCCATTTTGGTGCCCAAAGCACAAATGCTTTGTGGTGACCCCCAACCCCCGTACCATCCCTAACAGAAACAATATCTGAGCATTTGTAAGTTTGGCATTATTTTACAAAATAAATTTGTTGTGCTCGACCCTTTGTATTCCTTCAAAAGTACTCGATACAATTCCAAACAAGAGTACTCGAACCTTAATTGAGCAAAAGTGCTCAATCCTCTTTTATTTTCAAAAGTACGTGCTACAATTCAAACAAACGTACTCAAACCTTAATTTAGCAAAAGTACTCGATCTTTTTATACATGAGGTGTTTTGATTACAATTGCGCATTTCACTGTTCATCCAGCCACAAGTTATCTTTTTAGAATATCAATTCAAAACACAATTCTTACCTTGATTACAGCAGACAGACAGAAGATCAATTGAGAGGATAATTGTCCTCTTACCTCGTCAATGTTGGCCGAAAGCTCAGTCCGAAATCACGTCTCTCTATCTCTCCTGCGCAGTCAACGACGCCCGATTGCCCTGCAGCTCCACCAAGGCTGCGCATCCGAAGCGGCGGGGTGAACCTGCTGAACATTCGCCCATTGCAACACTCTCAAATTCCACAGCCTTCGGATTACCTTGCGGCTAAAGTGTCGCTACTGAACTGCAGGTCCGTGTCTAACAAGACCTTTATTTTAAACGACTTTTTTACACAGCGAGATCTGGACATGTTGTTTTTAACTGAGACATGGATTGGCTCCGGCGCCGGTGAAACATCTGTTTTTGGCGATCTCTGCCCCACAAACTGCTCTTTCATAAGCACTCCGAGAAGTTCGGGGAGAGGAGGTGGAGTGGCTTTGATTTTTAAAAATCGGCTTAAGGTACAAACACTCTCTGCCGGGAGCTTTTCTTCCTTTGAAGTACAATGCGTAAAAGTAGAATCTGCTACTGCACCACTGATGTGCGCACTTGTTTACAGGCCTCCCAAATCAGACAGACATTTCATAAAAGATTTCTCAGACTTTCTGTCCCGTTTTGCATCATCTTATGATCGTTTGTTGATTTTGGGTGATTTTAACATCCATGTCTGTTGTCCAGGCAAACCCTTGGTTAGCGAGTTTTGCCATGTAATGGAGTCATTCGGCCTCCTCCAGCACATAAATCAGGCGACCCACGTTCATGGCCACACCCTAGATCTGATTCTATCCCATGGGTTTTCCATTGATAACATAAGCATTGAGGATGCATCCTTCTCTGACCATATGCCTATTGTGTTTGATGTTCAACTACTTAACTCACTGTCTACAGCCAGATCTTCTGGTCACTACTCTCGTCATATCAACTCTTTTACTGCAAATAAGTTCTCTGAACATTACTTGGGAAATGCTATCACTGCCTCTATCACTGCCCATGATCCCTGCTCCAGCCCTGATGAGCTAATATCCCTCTTCAACACATCTTGCTCAGCTATCCTTGAAACTGTGGCCCCTCTTAAATTCAGACACCCTAATTTTAAACCTCAACAGTGGCTTGACGACTCCACCCGCCATCTTAGGCAGGTTTGCCGAAGAGCTGAGCGCAAGTGGAAAAAAGATCATCTTCTAGTTTCTCTAGAACTATTCAGAAATTCCCTGGCTGACTTCCAAACTGCAGCAAAAAAAGCTAAGGCTAAGCATTTCTCCAACATCATAAGCAAACATTCAAATCGCCCTAGAATATTATTTAACACCATCAACTCAATTGTAAACCCCCAAGTCTCTCCAGAGGTCGTGGCATCTCCCAATAGCTGTGAAGAGTTCTTGAAGTTTTTTATTGAGAAAATTGACCACATCAGAGCACAGTTCACACCTTCTGCAGCAGACACTCCACCCCATATCCCCATTACTACAGCTACTTTTGACAAGTTCCAAGCAGTGTCCTGCACTGATCTATGGGACATTGTAAACCACATGAAATCATCAACAGCTCCACACGATCCTATCCCTTCACAGATCACCAAAGATGCTTTTGATGCTATTGGTCCCTCCATCCAATTTATCCTCAACTCCTGCCTTGCCACCGGCACAGTTCCTATATGTTTCAAGCATGCGGTTGTCCAGCCTATGCTTAAGAAGCATAATCTGGATGCAAAATGTCTTAATAACTTCCGGCCAATCTCAAAACTGCCATTTCTCTCGAAAATCTTGGAGAAGGTGGTGTTTACACAGCTGCTTCCATTCTTCAACTCAACAGAGATCCTAGAGCCATTCCAATCTGGTTTCAAAGCGCGCCACAGCACTGAGACAGCCCTGTTGAAGGTGACAAATGACCTGTTGCTCACCCTTGACTCAGGTGATAACGCCATTCTGGTCCTGTTGGATCTCAGCGCTGCATTTGACACTGTGGACCATGGCACACTACTACAGCGTCTTGAACAGTGGGTTGGCATTAAGGGTACAGCTCTTAACTGGTTTCACTCCTACCTCCACCAAAGAACTTTCTCGGTATCCATAGGCCAGTACACTTCATCATCCGCCCCTGTGTCTTATGGTGTCCCCCAGGGATCCATTTTGGGTCCAGTACTGTTCTGCCTGTACATGCTCCCCCTAGGTAACATCATCAGGAAATTCAATATTTCATTCCATTTCTATGCAGATTACTCCCAGCTGTACATCCCACTGAAGTCTGGCAATTCCATGCAGCCTCTTTTAGACTGTTTGGAAGAAATAAAAATCTGGATGGCTAACAACTTCCTTCAGTTAAACAATAACAAAACTGAAGTCATTGTCTTTGGGCCTTCAAGATCAAAAAACTCCATCCCTGCCAACCTTGGTCCCCTTGCCCCCTATGTGAAATCCCATGCACGTAACCTGGGTATCATTTTGGACTCTCATCTCCACCTGGACAAGCAAATTTCATCTGTTGTAAAGACCAGTTTTTATCAATTAAGAATAATCTCCAAACTCAAATCTGTTCTATCATACAATGATCTGGAAAAAGTCATCCATGCCTTCATAACCTCCCGTCTAGACTATTGTAACTCCCTCTATCTTGGTCTCCCTCTGACACTGGTGGCACGGCTTCAGATGGTCCAAAATGCAGCAGCTAGGTTGCTCACCAACACAAAAAAGCATGAACACATCACACCTGTCCTAGCCTCCTTGCACTGGCTTCCAGTCCAGTCACGAATACGATTTAAAACACTGCTGTTGGTTTTTAAAGCTCTTCATGGCCTGGCACCCACCTACATAGCTGATATCATTCACCCCCATGTAGCCCCCAGGTCCCTCAGATCCTCCAGCCAAGGCCTCCTCCATGTCCCACGGTCCCGGCTTAAACAAAAAGGTGATAGAGCATTTTCTGTTGCTGGCCCTCAGCTATGGAACCAACTGCCACTTGATATCAGAAATGCCCCCTCAATAACACTTTTCAAAACGAAGCTCAAGACGCACCTTTTTACATTGGCCTTCCCTGTGCCCTAATTGTCTTACCCTGCTGTCTGTAATTAAGTGTTGTGTTGTTATCATTTTAGCTTAAATCACTGTGCTGTATGTGTATTTTATTTTTTACTTATCTATTCTATTTTTAACCTGTTTTAGCTTATGCACTATGTACAGCACTTTGGTCAGTGCAAGCTGTGGTTAAATGTGCTTTAAAAATACACTTTACTTACTTACTTACGTCGGGGTCAACACATGTTGGGGGGAGAGAGGCCTTTCTCTTCCTCCGGATGTTCGTTGAATTTGGGAGGGTGAGGATGTTGGTTATCCAAATACAGGCTGGAGTCTTTGAACAGTTTCTTCGAAGCTTTTAATTTATTTTTCTGCAATTTACGAATCGATTTGGGCTCCAGACTTCAGTCAGGAAGCGTAGAAGAAACACAGTCATGAGATTATATAGAGACAATATGATAATGAGAGGCGGGGAGTTACCCCTCCATGCAAATCCCGGAAACAAAGAAAGTAACATGTCATCTGACCCGGTGTGGCTGGAAGAAGTTGGGAGTGGTGAGGTGAGACCAGACCACCACGAACCACAATTTCGTGTGATGGCAGCAACACAAATACTTGAGATAACCGTTACTATTTTGATGTTAAACATGTCCTGTGGAGGGGTCCTTCCATGCGGCTCTGGGGCCGCGTGTTGCCAAGCCCCGACTCAAGGTAACAATGCTGACTTCTCCCCTGAACAGGGTGACAATCTCTTCGACTGAGGTAATTTCCAACTGTCAACCACCACCAAGGTGGCGGGAAATTCTTGCATCTCAGGCGATTGCCACACAAAATTCCCTGTTCGGATGAGGTAGCGAACCTCCACTCACACAATTACACAGTCACTCTTAAAGCACGTTTTATTTTGGTATATTTAACATCGGCATTGTTCAATATAAATGCGGAGTTTAAATACTTACAGGACACCACCGCCCTCAACAGTTTTAAAGACTCGACTCTGTCTATCTGCCTGATAGGGACAAGTATGGCTCAGGGCTTGAAAGATTTAAAGACCACTCCGTCTGCCCCGGCGCGCCAACACTCATTCATCCTTTGAAGAGTTCCTTACCTACTAAGAGCAGTCCTCTCTTCTCCGGCTTCGCGTCAACCCTCTGCCCCCAGACGAGGAGCCGAAACCCAGTCCCGAAAAGGGTGTTTCAGCCGTGGCCACGGTCTTCTTGGCCGTCGACTCATCTTCTGGAGGCATCAGGTATACAGTAAACATTCCCATCCCCGGAATTCTATGAAAAGGAATATCCTTCACCCGTAATAAAAACCTATGCATTAACATTTTGACTACGATATTACATGTTACCGGAACTACGCAAGCGGAAATTCCACTAGCCGTAACCCGGATGGAGACGTCATGCAGCGGGAGCTTAAATACACGCAACGCTCCACCCGATACGCGGAAAGACACCAACGGAGACACCTTTTCACTTCGCATTTTTTGATAATCAGATTCGAAACGACGACGTGTAAGTGAGTTTTTATTGGCGTGCGTTTTACTGTAATTGCGAACGATTTCTAACTTTATTCACTTACGTCCTGTTGATCGCGGCACGAGCTTAAAAAGCAACGCCCACTCAACACAACTGGAGAAGATGGAAGAAACGTGTTTGCTTCGCCGTTTATGTCATCGACTTCGAAACGACTATGTGTCAGTGACTTTTTATTGGCGTGCGTTTTACTGTAATTGCGAACGATTTTAACTTTATTTACTTTCGTCCTGTAGATCATGGCATAGAAAACGAGGAAGAACCCAACAAAACAAAACAACCCAAAATAGACTCATTTTTTCCCAAGACTGAAAAAAATCAACATTAAAATACTGTACATACTATACTGTGTTGTGGTTTTTTAAATCTACCTGTACTGTATACTGTACTGCTGTTTTTGTTATATAAACAGTTTTTGGACAGTATATTTTTGCATTTTATTGCTTGTGTTGTTACACATGCAGTTTTCAACATACTTGCAGGTTCATAAAGGACATGTACCATGCTCATTTCCCAAAAGAGGAATTTCTGTTATAAGGACAGATTGGACAGCGCAAACATGAGTCCGTACTAGAGAATATTTACTGTATTGCGATCCCGGACGAGCCCCCAAAAATGTCAGGTCCATCAATTTGACATATAGAAATAAAACACAAGGAGGAGACAGGAGACTCAATTCTGGTACCAGGGGAGAACGAGGAGAAGCGTTCGGTATCAGTTCTCTGCAGGTCACCCATGGATCTACCCCCTCTCCCCCCTCGTTTATTGGAAATCTACTACATATGTGTGTCCAACCTAAAGGGTGGGGGCTGTTGAAGACACACTGAACTTGTTTGACTATGTGTGTGAATTGGAGTGTAAATTACATACATGTGTGCAATTGTTACAAAAACATAAAGTTGCAGCTGGTGTTGACAGCTCTGTCCACGTCCGACCTTGCTCCCGTTTAGTCTTAATACATATAATGCCACACAGTGCACTAAGCACGAAGCAATGTGAGTATATATTACTGTCAAACCTCGGTTTTCGTACTTAATCCGTTCCAGAAGACTGTTTGGAAACCGAAACCATGTTTCCCATTGGAATCTAAGTAAAATGTTTTAATCCGTTCCAAGTCAAGAAAACAATTTTTTTTAAACCACTTTTTTTTTTTACAATTTCACACCATAAACTGTATAACTGTAATGGCAGAGCAGGTAATATGTAAAATACTGTACAAACAAACTGTAATATACTTTATTTTCACTAGTTTTAACTTTAACATAAAAATTGAAGGAACATCTCTCGATCTGTCGTGGGGCGTGCGCCTATCCCAGCTGTCAGCAGGCAAGTAGGCGGGGCATTTCGGTATCCCGAACTCCTTCGCCAACACAGAAACACGCACACCTGACTCATATTTTGCGATTAAATCTTTCTTAAATTCTAGTTGTGCGCACTATTTTCCTCTTTTCTTCACCAGGTTCACTTCTTCCACTTGCTTTCTTTGGTGCAATGATTAGGGGCTGATACACGATGCAAAAATAGCAGTCCAATATTACGTAGTTCTCACCAAACAAGTCTGCTTTAAAAAAAAAAAAAAATCTTAATTGAACAATACAAACTCATCTGCTCACAATGGACGCTAAATGAGGAAGCTGTTTCTGTATGATTATTGCATAATAAAGAGACACCGGACACCAGAGTGTTCATTATGTGCCGCTGCATTGAAAAATGCCGGCCGTAAACAAACGCAAGCACTTCACCCGTGCTGCTAGGGCAAACCATTCTAAAAAGACGGGGATTTCACTCCCCCTAACAGAACACGTCAGCTTTTTTTTTTTATTGAACAATACAAACTCGTCTGCTCACAATGGACGCTGCACTAGGAAGCGTTTCACCAAACACGTCTGCTTTTTAAAAAAAAAATCTATTGAACAATACAAAAACGTCTGCTCACAATGGTCGCTTCCTGTGTAGCGACGCTACTCAAGGGAGCGCCGCTACACAAGGGAGCGCGGCTACACGAAGTAGCGTCACTTCATTCCTCTCGGCTTCGCTACCTCCTCTCGGCTTCGCTACCTCGTGTGTAACCGAAATTTGTTCGTCATCCGAGGCATAAAAACTCGAAATTTCAGTTCGAAAACCGAATTGTACGAGAACAGAGACGTTCGAAAACCGAGGTTTGGCTGTATTTAAAAGCATTATATCTTTCTTAAAAGCATAAGCGTTCTTCATTGCAGGCATCATCAATTTTTCATTGCAGGCATAAGCATTCTTCATTGCAAGCAGAATCAATTTATTATTAACACTATTCAAATGTATCAGAACTAAAAACAATCAACCTAACAAAAGGTGAATTTATCATTAATACGATGCAAATGCATCATAACTAAAAACAATCAACCTAACAAAAGGTTTCTCACCAGTGTGGGTTAATTTGTGCGTTTCTAAGTTTCCCTTCTGAGAGAATCCTTGGCCACAAACGGAGCATGAAAAAGGTTTCTCACCAGTGTGGGTTCTGACGTGCATTTGTAAGTTTCCCTTATGAGAAAATCTTTGGCCACAAACTGAGCACGAAAAAGGTTTCTCACCAGTGTGGGTTCTTATGTGCATTTGTAAGTTTCCCTTCTGAGAGAATTTTTGGCCACAATCTGAACAGGCAAAAGGTTTATCGCCAGTGTGGGTTCTTGTGTGTAACTTTAAGGTTCCCCTATGAGAGAATCTATGGCCACAAACTGAGCACGAAAAAGGTTTCTCACCAGTGTGGATTCTTATGTGGTTTTGTAAGCTTGCCTTCTGAGAAAATGTTTGGCCACAAACTGAGCACAAAAAAGGTTTCTCACCAGTGTGGGTTCTTTCGTGCTTTTTTAAGTGTCCATTCCGAGAGAATTTCCGGCCACAGTCGGAACAGGTGAACGGTTTCTCACCATTATCATCAGCGGTTGACCATGTGTTGTCTCGATCTGAGAGTGGAGCTGCTTTTGGTTGTCCACAGTGGTTTCCAATACCTTGTGTTGTCATGTGTTGACATGAGCTGCTGCTTGGAGGCTCCGCCTCTCTGTCCGCCTCATTTATACTCTTCAGAGGGACACCAGTCAATGGCAATTTGCAGATCCCCTTCTCCTCCTCCTCCTCCTCTTCTTTGACGTCGGGAGGCTCATCCACCTCCACTTTCGTGCAAGGGTGCTCTAGCTCCTCCTCTTTCTTAAGGTAAGAGGCCTGCTGCCCTTCTTCCTCTTTCAAGTGGGGTACCTCGTTCTCCTCTTCCTCTTTAATGTGAGAAGTCCTCTGCATCCAACCGCACAGGACAAGCATCTTCGCTGATGTCTGAAAGACACGAGAAGGAAAACACACATGGAATTATGGTTGATAAATACAATGAAGGTTACAAGGAGAGCCAGATGAGTTCAGATTACTACTTGTTAAGTGACATTAGGAGAATCACTTATTGGTGGTGGATTTTTATTTGTTTCCCTGGTGGTGATTTTTTAAAAAAATTTTATAACCATGGTTATTTTCGGAACGACTCGTACAGAGTCTGACATTGCACATTTTTGAGTGGTGGAAAAGTCACAAGCGGTCCTGGCCTCGAATATTCATGATATGAGGCACTATGTTTTTGTACTTAGTTCATATTTAGTGACTTCATGCTGTATTTTTAAGACTCTTTAAGAAATTATTAGTCCAACTGTATTCTTGGGTTTGATAGTGCGCTACCCACTAAAATCTTAATATTAAGCTTCAAAGATCAATACAAAGGCTTCAAATAATCCAGTAAATATTCTCTTGTACAGACTGATGTTTGCGCTGTCCAATCTGTCCTTGGAACGGAATTTCCTTATTTGGGAAATGAGCATGGTACATGTCTTTTATGAACCTGCAAGTATGTTGACAAAATGCAAATGTTACAACACAAGCAATAAAATGCAAAAATATACTGTCCAAAAACTGTTTATATAACAAAAACTGCATTACAGTACGCAGTACAGGTATAGAGTATTAAAAAAAAAAAAATCACAACACAGTACAGTACGTACAGTATTTTAACGTTGATTTTTTTCCGTCTTGGGAAAAAATGAGTCTATTTTGGGTTGTTTTGTTTTGTTGGGTTGTTCTCCGTTTTGATGCCATGATCTACAGCAGCAGTCCCCAACCTTTTTTGCCCCACGGACCAGTTTATGTCAGACAATATTTTCATGGACCAGCATTTAAGGTGTGGCGGATAAATACAGTCAAACCTCAGTTTTCGGACGTCTCGGTTCTCGTACAATTCGGTTTTCGAACTAACTGAGCGCACTTGAATGAGTCACTTTACTCCTCTCGGCTTCGCTACCTCATGAAGAAACGCTATCTCGTATAGCTTCGCGAGGTAGCGAAGCCGAGAGGAGCTAGCAAAGCCGAGAGGAGTGAAGTGACGCTCCCTCCTGTCGCCGCGCTCCCTCGTGTCGCGTCGCTACACAGGAAGCGAACATTGTGAGCAGACGTTTTTGTACTGTTCAATAAAAAAAAGCAGACGTGTTTGGTGAGACGCTTCTGTTAGCGCGAGTGAAATCCCCCTCTTTTCATAATGGTTTACCCTGGCAGCACGGGGGGAGGGGGAGGGCTTTCTTTTTTTTCACGGCCGGAATTTTTCAATGCAGCCGCACATAATGAACACTGGTATCCGGTGTCTCATTATTATGCAATAATCGTACAGAAACAGCTTGTGAGCAGACGAGTTTGTATTGTTCGATTAAGATTTTTTATTTTTTTTGGTGAGAACTATGTAATATTGGACTGTTATTTTTGCATCGTGTATCAGCCCCTAATTATTGCACCAAAGAAAGCAAGTGGAAGTGGTGAACCTGGTGAAGAAAAGAGGAAAATAGGGCGCAAAACTATAGAATTTAAGAAAGATTTAATCGCAAAATATGAGTCAGGTGTGCGTGTGTCTGTGTTGGCGAAGGAGTTCGGGATGCCGAAATGCCCCGCCTACTCCCTGCTGACAGCTGGGAGAGGCGCACGCCCCACGACAGATAGAGAGAGAGATGTTCCTTCAATTTTTAAGTTACTATGTTAATGTTAAAATTGGTAATCTCCCATTACATTTGTACAGTTTATGGTGTGAAATTGTAAAAATAAGTGGTTTAAAAAAGTTGTTTTCTTGACTTGGAACGGATTAAAACATTTTACATTGATTTCAATGGGAAAAATGGTTTCGGTTTCCGAACAATTCGGTTTCCGAACAGTCTTCTGGAACGGATTAAGTACGAAAACCGAGGTTTGACTGTACTACAAAATAATATGGTAAGAGCTGCATGGACACTATGGTGTTTCTAAGAGATAACAATAAACATGAGGAGCGTCTTATCTGGTCGCAACACTCTGATTGCTATGGTAACGTTTCATTTCAAATTCAAAGTGCATGAAAATGACGACTCACCACAGCCCCGAGCTTGATTTTTTGCAACCAAACAGTCCCATCTCAGGGTAATAGGAGACAATGACACCTCAAGTCCATAACTTGAATCCAGTTGTCTCTAATGTACTTTTAAGGCCGCCGTCATTTGCAATCTCCAGCAGTTTGTTTGACTCATTTTGTTAGCTCCAGCGTTTTGTTTTTAGCGTTATCGGTCACGTGACAGAGAAGCGTGGCTTGACGTGAGTCAAGCGTGACACAGACGGATGTAACGGAGAATCCGGTAATTTTTCAAAATAAAACATCTTCCGTATTCCGAAATCCATCCATCCATCCATTTTCTGAACCGCTTAATCCTCACTAGGGTCGCGGGGGGTGCTGGAGCCTATCCCAGCCATCTTCGGGCAGTAGGCGGGGGACACCCTGAATTGGTTGCCAGCCAATCGCAGGGCACACAAAGACGAACAACCATCCACGCTCACACTCACACCTAGGGACAATTTAGAGTGTTCAATCAGCCTGCCATGCATGTTTTTGGAACGTGGGAGGAAACCGGAGCACCCGGAGAAAACCCACGCAGGCCCGGGGAGAACATGCAAACTCCACACAGGGAGGCCGGAGCTGGATTCGAACCCGTGTACCTCTGCACTGTGAAGCCGACGTGCTAACCACTAAATACAGTAAAACGGAATTAAGGCAAGTTCTTTCTGTGCGGCCCGGTACCAAATGCCCTGTGGACCGGTACCGGTCCCCGCATCTACATGACGTAAGTGAATAAAGTTAAGATCTTTCGCAATTACAGTAAAATGCACGGCAATAAAAAGTCATTTAGACGTCGTCGTTTCGGATCCGATGATGAATTTGACAATAAACTTGATATGTATATATACACACACACACACACACACACACACACACACACACACACACACACACACACACACACACACACACTGCGTACAAGAAAGACAGCATATGAAGGCTGTTCAGAAAGAGTACGAAACAAGTAAAACGAACAGCTTGACCCAACCTAATCTGTGAAGAACAATTCTTGGCTGCATCCTGCGAATGGCGTCCAGCAGTTGACGTTGTCCCTTGTGGTCCTCTTTTTCTTTACAAAGTTCCTCCTCGTATTCCGATGTCCTTCTTGTGCACATGGTGCGAAAATTGCATCAACACTTTACGCTTACCATCTCCGTGCAGCGATGTGTTGAGCACGAGGGCCTCTTTGTTAGCGGCTAGCAAGCTAACCGAAGCTAAATTAGGCCGAGAAACAGCAATGTACACCGAGACGACTTTCACCGTACACGAAGCTTCAACGAAAGATGTTTTAGTCCAGGGAGATGATGGTGGACGCCCCGGGTGGAGGTTTGAGCACGTTGAAGACAAATTCAGGAGAATTTCGTCAAGGGTTGTCTATCCTTCAACGCGCCCCAGTTCCGTACAGCTGTCAAGCCACCAATTGTTAATACTCTGCATGACGGAAATCTGCCCACAGCGAGTCCCGTTGACCACCTTCAAAATAAAAGCTTTGCAAACCGTCAGCGGTTTGAATACAAAATAATGTTTTAAAATAATTTCTTGGCGACGAGTTCACCCAGAGAGAATGACAACCACCAAGAAGAGATCTGAAGTTGCGACACAAAATTAAGTCAATGTTAACTCTCCATCAATTACAAAAATTTCACCTCATAAAAAAAATAGATAAATAAATTAATGAATTTTTGTTTTCCCGCAACCAGACCAGATCTAAGGCAGGGGTGGACTCGTAGATCCGTTTCCTCGAGAGCCACATCCTGCCTGTTTTAGGTGCCTCCCTACTCCAACACACCTGATTCAATTGTTTAGGCCTCGACAGAAGAGCTTGCTGATGAGCGCATCACTTGAATCACATTCCAAAACCATGCATGGCAGGCTGATTAAACACTCTAAAATTGTCCTTAACTGCAAGTGTGAGCATGGATGGTTGTTCGTCTCTGTCTGCCGTGAGATTGCCTGTCACCCAGTTCAGGGTGTAACTGCACACCAAGCATTTCAGTTAAGCGGGCTGAAATGGCTGCTCTTCTGGCTGCGAAGGAAGCTGAGATTGACATGGAAGAGGCTATTGAAGCCCAACGTCAGCAGTTGAAAAAAAACTTGAAAATCGGAGAGACATTGAAGTAATTAAGGCACAGTTGAGTGTGTATGAAGAAGAGGAAATTAAGGAAAGGAATGGAACAAGCAGCCCCGTACACACCAAAGAAAACGTTGCATTTCCTTCTTCTCATCATGCCCCGCGTCACGAACAGCAAACTGTACAAAATGAGACAACCTTGGTTCAGACATTACAGGAATCATTAGCTCTTAGTCGTCTTCCAAACCCAGAGCCTACAGTATTCTCAGGTGATCCTCTGAACTTTATAGAGTGGAGTACAAGCTTCAAAGCTCTGATAGAGAGGCGATGCTCAAACCCTGCAGACAGGCTGTTTTATTTACAAAGGTACATAGCAGGGGAGGCAAAATCTTCTCTTGAAGGCAGTTTTTATAGAAGAGATGAAGAAGCCTATCAGCAAGCATGGGATCGACTCAACGTCAGATATGGTAATTCCTTCATTGTGCAGAGAGCTTTCAGAGAAAAACTCAATGGATGGCCAAAGATGGGTGGGAGGGAATATATCAAATTGAGAGAATTCAGCGATTTCCTCCAAACTTGTAGTAATGCTATGCCTTACATAAAGGGTCTGCAAGTTTTGAATGACTGTGAAGAGAACCAGAAAATGCTGTTGAAACTACCAGATTGGGTGACATCCAGGTGGATGAACCGTCACGTCACAGAGCAGCTAGATGAAGGTAAAGATTATCCAAATTTCCATAACTTTGCGTCATTTATATCAAAAGAGGCACGCATAGCTTGCAATCCAATGTCGTCTCTATACGCCTTAAGACAAGCTACTGAGATGACAGTAAAGGGAGGTAGGCACCCAAAAGCAAACACATTTGCTACAAAGGTGAGGATTCCAGATTCGCAAATCTCTACAGCCGATCAAGACCCCAATGAAAACAATTTACGAGATGCCAAAAATCCAGGCATATGCATATGCTGTGGAGAAGAACACTCTCTACATAAATGTAAGATGCTTATGGAAATGACTTCAGAGGAAAAGAGAAAATATATCTATGAAAACAAGCTATGTTTTGGATGCCTGAGAACAGGTCACAATTCTAAGGAATGTAGAAATAGAGCCATGTGTGGAGTATGCCGAAGGAGTCATCCAACCGCATTACATGAAGATCGGTCTCCAACGGAGACACCCTCAGCACAAAACACCACGGAAGAAAGTACATCCTCACTATCTTGTTGTGTCAATGGATGTGATAGTAGGAGTACAAAAATGATTGTGCCTGTCTGGATCTCAGCACCTAATGCAACTGATACGGAGGTCCTAGCATATGCGCTCTTGGACACACAAAGCAACCACACGTTTGTCGATCAAGAATTATGTGCAAGGCTTAAGGTAAACATGGACCCAGTTAAACTGAAACTCTCCACGATGATGGGAAAAGACTCGGTGATAAAGAGCGAAAGAGTTTGTGGACTTAAAGTAAGAGGATTCTCCTCAAATACTTCCATTGACCTACCTCCAGCCTACACAAGAGACTTCATTCCTTTTGACCGCACACACATTCCTACCCGCAAAACAGCCACTTCATGGAAACATCTGGTTGACATAACCCAAGAGATACACCCACCGATGGATTGTAGTGTTGGTCTATTGATCGGCTATGACTGCTCCAGAGCCTTGATTCCAAGAGAGGTCATTACTGGAGGTGACTATGAGCCTTATGCTGTCAGAACTGATCTCGGCTGGAGTATTGTAGGAAAAGCAGCCCAATGTGTAAATGCAGGAGATGAGACAAGTCTTTGTCTTCGAGTATCTGTCAAAGAGTTACCACCCAGAACGCCATCAGCCATCATTGAAGTTCTGAAGTCTGATCATGCAGACACAAAAGTAGGTGAAAAAAGCATATCTCAAGACGACGTTCTCTTTCAGCAAGTCTTGAAAGAAGGCCTCCAACAAAATCAGCGCGGCCATCGTGAAATGCCTGTTCCTTTCAAAGCACAACCTCAACTCCCAGACAACAAAGATGCCCAACCTTCGTGTGCAAGTGGAGACCTTCACCTCCACAAATTCCTTTCCAACAATCGAGAAAAGCTCGATTCAATCGATGTAGCAGAATGTGCTGAGGACGCAAAGAATGATGATTTCAGACCTGATGACTTACCAGTGCAAAGAGTGCTTGGAGTAAGTTGGAAGATCAAAAGTGACAGTTTCTCCTTCAAGGACAAAAGACCCCCAACACGAAAAGAGACTCTTTCCGTTGTAGCCTCTTCGTACGACCATCTCGGTTTTCTAGCCCCATTCATCTTTGATGGAAAGTGGATACCACAAGAGAAATGCCGTGGTGGTACAGGATG
This sequence comes from Hippocampus abdominalis, assembly GCA_018466805.1. Lineage (NCBI taxonomy): Eukaryota > Metazoa > Chordata > Actinopteri > Syngnathiformes > Syngnathidae > Hippocampus > Hippocampus abdominalis. The sequence continues at coordinate 12,334,142 of CM031704.1, read as the reverse complement.
GGACGATCCACTATCTATGGACTTGGAGTTAAGGTGGGAGACTTAGCTCGAGGATTTGGAGAACCTCGACAAATTCAAGAGCCTCCATTACGACTATCAAGATGAAGACAGACAAGTGCGAAAAGTAACTTTACCTAGGAGAACGAAAGTTAGGAAGAAGGTAGAACGCCTCATTAAGCCTTACATCATTCAGAGCCTTACAGAGTTAGTTGTTCTATTTTAATTACGGTAACTAAAGGAGAAAGCATCAGACATTTTTCCAAAAAAAAGGTGTCAAATACTTCAGTTAGAATCAGTATTTTCATAACGATGTAAGTTCCGACGTTTGTTTGAATGACATTAAATTTGTCTGATTTATTAAGGACACATCAGAACACGGGTGAAATTACTGTTGATTATTTTCAAGTGTGTAAAGTAATGTTTTATTTACAAATGTTACTCCAACAGTAATTTGGTGGGAGTGTAACTGGCGGCAATATCGAGTCATTGTTTGCCATGACAACGAATATATGAATATATATTTTTGATGTTGATTTGTAAAGTGCTTTATTTCTATGTGAATTTTCACAGTGTTTTATTTTCATATGTTATTTGGGATGTTTTGTCAGGAATCACTTCCGGGTCACGTGCCGCGGATAGCGAGGAATTAGAAAGATCGAGAAGACAACTTATGAGAGAGAGAGAGAGACAGAGAGAGAGAGAGAGACAGAGAGTAACGATATCGTCTGGTCAACGTTATTTAATTTTATCTACTTTCGGTTTACCAAGGTGCACACGGTATGTCATTTTGTGTTTATTTATTTAACGTCTTGTTAAAGATATTGTAATTTTGATTGTTGTTTGAAATGTTTTTTAGTTTTCACGGTGTTCCACGATTAAACGTTTTTGGACATCAGTACGAGGCGTCATCCTTGACCGGGGTAGATACACAGGGTGTACCCCACCTACTGCCCAAAGATGGCTGGGATAGGCTCCAGCGCCCCCCATGACTTGTGAGGATAAGCGGATCGGAAAATGGAATAAGAATAAGAATAAGAATAAGAAAACCTTTATTTGTCCCGCACTGGGGAAATTTGCAGTCTTCAGCAGCAGAAATGGAGGGGGAAGGGGGGTGGGGTAAAAAGAAAAACAAAGTATTGCATGCACAAATAAATGTTCCAGAACAAAATAGAGCTGTACACAGTACAGAATGCAAGATAAAAAATACAAATACAAAATATAAGGTGGCTGTGCTATTTACAATGTATGGATGGGTTGAGTCAGTTTTTTTTTTCTTTCTTTCATGTGTGTTTATTGAGCAGCCTGACAGCAGTCGGTAAGAATGAGCGGCGATATCGCTCCTTCTTGCAGCGCGGGTGAAGTAGTCTCTGGCTGAAGGAGCTGCCCAGTGCTGTCAGGGTGGGCTGGAGGGGGTGGGAGGGACTGTCCATCATAGCTTTTAGTTTTGATAGCATCCTCCTGCTGCCCACCTCCTCCACAGTGTCCAGGGAGCAGCCCAGGACAGAACTGGCCCTCCTGACCAGTCGCTCCAGTCTGTTTCTGTCCCGGGCCGAGATGCTGCCTGACCAGCAGACAATGCCATAGTGGATGGCCGAGGCCACCACAGAGTCATAGAAGGTCTTAAGGAGAGACCCCTGAACCCCAAAAGACCTTAGTTTCCTGAGTAGGAAGAGGCGGCTCTGTCCCTTCCTGATCAGGGCGTCTGAGTTGGTTGACCAGTCAAGTTTATTGTTGAGATGAACACCCAGGTACTTGTAGGAGGTCACCCTCTCTATGTCCGTACCCTTGATGTTCATCGGTGCAGGTGATGACTGTTTCCTGCAGAAATCCACCACCAGCTCCTTAGTTTTTCCAGGATTGATCTGGAGGTGATTCTGCTGGCACCAGTCCACGAAGTCCCCCGTCAGTCTCTTGTACTCCCGATCATCTCCCTCTGTAATGAGGCCGACAATCGCAGAGTCGTCAGAGAACTTTTGAAGGTGGCAGGTTGAAGTGGTGTATCTGAAGTCCGAGGTGTAGAGGGTGAACAGGAATGGAGCCAGGACAGTCCCCTGCGGCGCCCCAGTGCTGCAGAGAAGCCTGTCCGACTCACAGCCCTGTGCCCTCACATACTGTGGTCGGTTTGTGAGGTAATCCGTAATCCATTATCCATGGAGGATGGATGTATCAATCCTCGAGTAGTTATTTTGTGTGTGTTGAGTTAATTCGGTGCTCTTAATTATCCAAATGAATGTTTGACATGTTTTGTTCAAATTTTTTAAAGTTCCTTGTGGAAGTGGCTCATGTTTACGCTGTACCATCTTTCAATCAAAAGAATGCCATTTGCTCTCATAAATGACACTCATCCCCATTTTGCTGTCAGCATAATGGGAATAAACTGCTGTCACCACAACCTTGGTCAGCTCCTGTGATTTGATTTCTGTGAAGACATCACTGATGTCACACAGCCATAGGCCGTTGTATTTGTAAATTAGTAATCACACATTGTGAGCAAAAAACAAGGAAAGTGTTGTGTTTTCGTTTTATTTTGGTGGTGGAGCATTTGTCACCCAAGTTTATTTTGTCGCCTAAGCGGGAATGCTGAGAATATGTGTTTTTATTACTAATAGTCGTAGTGGTAGAGGTATGATTATTATTTAAACCAGAATTCAACAGCAATTTCTGATTTTCATTCGTTTTTTGGACTACTTTTCTTGTTTTTGTTTTTTTGTTTCATTATTCTTTGTTTCTGTAAGAGAGGTTACCAACAATTTTCTACACTTGTAGCTTGTGCGTGGAATTCAGGATAGAAATGGATCATGACAGAACAGGTCACGATATCGTCTTCAGGCGTTACGTTGTCGCCCTCTCCTGGTCAGTAGGAGGAATGCTGTCGGTGACAACTTCCGGGAATCGAAAAAGAACCCCTTATTTCCATTTGTGTCTTGTGCCAAATCCTATTTTCGTTAAAAAATGAATATTGTATTGCAGAAAAGGCTCAGCTCGTTCCTTTGTTTATCGTGAGACGTTCGTGTTGACGCATTTAAGTATCGCGTTATTTCAGCATCTGCCAATTCCGGGTTTGCGTCCTGACCAAGGTCATTCCATTCCGATCTATTTCAGCCTTTGTCTTTTCAATTCCTTTGTGCCGTGGACCTCATCGGCGATTCCCCAAGCCCTCGAGTACATGACCAAAACGTGAGTACCATGAGGTGTATTTCTCCTGCTTAATTAGTTGCGACTGGTGTTCGCGAGTGTGCTAGCCACATTAGCACTTTAGCATCGGGCCGCCGCGTTTCGCGGCGATTACCAGTTAATACAGAGGCATCGTTTGTAATTATAGGTTAAGTTGTGTTAATGTTGCGACGTCTGTAGCTCCTTCCAGTTCTGACGACGACCGTGTGTATTTTGTTTACAAATGTGTGTCGGCCTTAGTTTCATTAAATGTAAGTGTAGTTAATTCATGTGGCCGCTAGATAGAGCCATTACATTGCATTTGATTTGTTATTCCTTGGTTGCATCCAGGAGCATGATGAATGTTATGTAATAACATTGAAGTTTTCTTTCTCACATTTGTAGACTCGATCCCTCTTCAATCGATCGATCGCCCTTCATTCTTCGATCCCTCTTCATTCCTCGATCCCTCATCTTCGATCAATCTCCCTCCTTCGATCCTTCAACATCAATCTCCCTACCCGATCCCTCGATCAACCCTCACCCCTCAAGCCTTCAATCCAACCTCAACCTCAAACCACACTCATTCATCCCCTTCATTCCTACTCATCCTTAATCTTCCCTCTTCAGCCCTCCTAAGCGTCCCTCCTCAACCAACATCACCCTGTATTGCTTGTATTTCCCTGTATTCACTTTAAGACCACAGTAAAGAATATTGAAACACCCCCTGGAATTCCTGTCTCTTCCTACCTGTACTCTGACCGGCACACCATCTGGTCTACAGTTATATCCTTAAAACGAATCAGTCCTATCGCCTCCCCAACAGTTACAATACGAAGACAATTCTGTCTAGAGTTTAGCCTGAATTTTGAAGGGCGCTAATAATGACAATTAGCATTATCCCGATATGCGGGGCGGGGGAATTATGTGCTCCAAGCACAGATATGACTTCTTTATGGTGGCATAGAGAAATATTAAAAATATATTGTGCTACAATTTAAGGGTTATTTACATGTATTTTTTTCTAAAATTGTCACCTGAAGTATCTAAATTGAGACTGAAGTGCAGAATTTTGAAAATAAACCGCTCAAAACGTCACAGGCAGGCTGGGCCTGAACCTGCTGCGACAGTTTCCGTGTGCATATGAGTTTAGTGAAAATGTAGGTGATTGAACAGTCAGAGGTGCTGCCAAAAAAGAACCCTTTCTGCACTGAAATACGATGAAATTAATTTTGATTTGGTTTGCTGCGATACAAACTGGATACTTCATACTTGACCATAAAGTTAATTTAAAACATATTACCTCAATTCAAAAACAAAATATGACATTGAAATGAAAAGTTTTGTTTTTGTAAGACTGAATATGAAAATGAACAGAATTTAATTTTCAGTGAGGATCAAATACAGTTTCAAAGAAAAAAAATATCCTTTCAAATTCAAATTGTACAATTCAGATTCAGTCATTCAATATGATTCAGAGTAAAATATACAAATCCATCCATTATCCGAGCCACTTAACTTCAATCCATGTATTCTAAATTCTGTGTCAACAATTTAAAAGTTATTCACGTTTAGTTTTTGGTGGCAAATATTCTGCCCCACAGTGTCACAACTACTTTAAAAAATTTCAAGGGTTATTTTTGCTGACCATTCATTGGTCATGACGTGTACAAATGTTTGTTTTCCTAACTCACTGTCCATCCTTGTTTTCTTACAGTTCTTACAGCCGCTGTGAGACCTAACAGCCTAACATCTTGGGCCTCAGACCAGGAAATTGATGTCACAATCAAAAGATGGCTACATTTGGATCCTGATCGGGATGGTGACAGGAAGGAGAGCATGAGCAGAGAAAAGAGGGCATGGAGAGCACAACAATTTGATGGATAGAAAAATGCCGTTCAAGAGTAAGCTGAATCCCAATTTGGACTTTGTGTTCACTGTTAAATAAAGAAAAGTGCATTTTTCCAGTGTATGTGCAGTTATATGTGAAGTTCACACATTATGACAATAAACATATTTTTATAACAGTCGTTTTTGAGACTTTAAAAAAAATGTGGGTCAAATATGGCTCATGAAATTCAGTCAAACCTCGGTTTTCGGACGTCTCGGTTCTCGTACAATTCGGTTTTCGAACTAAAATTTCGATTTTTTTATGCCTCGGATGACGAACAAATTTCGGTTCTCAAACTAACTGAGCGCACTTGAATGCGTCACTTTATTCCTCTCGGCTTCACTACCTCGTGTAGCGACACTACCTCGTGTAGGACGAGGAAGCGCAGCCGAGAGGAGTGAAGTGACGCTCCCTCGTGTAGCCCCGCTCCCTTGTGTAGCGGTGCCACACAGGAAGCGACCATTGTGAGCAGACGTTTTTGTATTGTTCAATTAAGATTTTTTTTTAAAAAAGCAGACGTGTTTGGTGAGAACTACGTAATATTGGACTGTTATTTTTGCATCGTGTATCAGCCCCTAATCATGGCACCAAAGAAAGCAAGTGGAAGTGGTGAACTTGGCGAAGGAGTTCGGGATGCCGAAATGCCCCGCCTACTGCCTGCTGACAGCTGGGAGAGGCGCAGCCCCACGACAGATAGAGAGAGAGATGTTCCTTCAATTTTTATGTTACTATGTTAATGTTAAAATTGGTCATCTCCCATTACATTTGTACAGTTTATGGTGTGAAATTGTAAAAAAAAGTTGTTTTCTTGACTTGGAACGGATTAAAACATTTTACATTGCACAACTTAACAAAATAAAAGAGTTCCTGTGCCTCAACACAATACCTCTCATTATTTGCTGTGTACTGTCCTGGCAAATCAGCAATAGATGATTGGGTGTCAACGCTTCCAAGTCATTTGGGTCTGTAGAGATTCTTGAGATGGGGCGACTATTTATAATAGCCTCGACTTCACACAGTAGGGTATGAAGTCCTTCCTCATTCACTGCTTGCTGGTGCAGTATTGAACTGAGAATTTTCCTGAGTGTCCTTATCTGCCTTTCCCATATTCCTCCAAAATGGGAAGCGTAAGGAGGGTTGAATATCCATGTGATGCCTTTTTGTAACATGACACTTTGAAGGTTTGAGTTGTCTAAGGACTGCACTGCTTCTCTGAGTTCCCTTTCAGCACTGACAAAGTTTTTTCCATTGTCAGAACGTATCAACTTGACTTGTCCTCTTCTTGCTATGAATCTGCGTAGCGCGTGAATACAGGGGTCTGTGTCTAATGAATTTGCCACTTCGACGTATACAGCTCTCACTGACAAGCAAGTAAAAATTACACCGTATCTTTTCACGATGGCCCTACCTCTCTTGATTTCAAATGGACCAAAGTAGTCCACACCAACACTTGTGAAAGGTGGTTCATCTGGCGTAAGTCTCTCACTGGGAAGGTCCGCCATGAGCTGACGTTCTGGTTTTCTATGGTGACGTCTGCAGGTTACACACCGGTAGAGTACTTTCCGGACAGCTGCATGGGATTTCAATATCCAATACTTCTGCTGAACCTCTGCCAAGACATGATTTCTACCACTGTGTCCAAGCTTTTCGTGAACTGATTTAAGTATAAGAGTGGTGATGTGCAAATCACTGGCCAAAATTACAGGATGCTTTGATTCCTCTTGCATCGATGCTTTGTTCAATCTGCCACCCACTCTAAGAACGCCATCTTGGAAAACTGGTGACAGCCGGTAGAGAGAGCTATCCTTTGTAACAAGCTTTCCCTCTCCAACCATAGAAATTTCTTTGGGGAACCTGGCTGCTTGACTGAAGCGTACAACTGCCCTTTCTGCTTCTTCCATGTCACCTACAGAGAGGGGTTTTGTGTGAAACTTTGCCTAGTCTCTCATTTGTTTTTCGAGCCTTTGACTGTCTAGATTTCCATCTTCGGCAGATGTCAATTCCTTTCTTTTTGAAGAGAAGAGCTTCAGCATTTGTTTCATTCTAAGGATCCATGCAACTGCTCGCTTTAGTCGATACCAGCGTGAGTAATGTTGAATGAGTTGATGTGTCGCGTTAATGCTTTCCTTTGCAGCAGATGCATATACTGACACTTCTTTCACCTCAGGATTGTTAGTGATAGTTTGTTGAACACTGTCTGGCACTGCTGGCCACTCAGACTCCGGCTTTGTTATGAAGTCTGGACCCATGATCCATGTCTCTGCCTTAAGAAAGGCATCAATCGTCAGCCCTCTCGAAGCATAGTCTGCTGGGTTGGCAGATGTGTTCACATATCTCCACTGTGATATTTCTGTTCTGTCTCTAATTGCAGCTACTCGATTGGCATGTGATATTTCTGTTCTGTCTCTAATTGCAGCTACTCGATTGGCAACAAATGTACGATATCTCGTAGTTTCATTTTTAAGGTACTGGAGGACTGATGTGCTGTCCGTCCAAAAGATAGAGTCCGTCAAGTTAACGGCTCTTATCATCTTATCCATTCTTGCTGCTACAACTGCAGCAGTCTGTTCAAGTCGGGGAATAGTCACTGGCTTCAAAGGTGTAACTCTGGCCTTTCCCATGATGAAGGCGCAGTGTGTCTGGTTCTGACAGTTTGTTGAGACCAGGTAGGTGGCTACACCATACCCTTTCTCGCTGGCGTCTGCAAAATGGTGAAGCTGTGCTGAAGTAATTCTTCCAAAGTTGGCTGGTTTAATGCATCTTTTTTCTTCAAATGTGGTTAAGTGGTACAAGGTCATCACCCACTTTTGCCACTGCTTAGCCAGTGCCTCTGGCATGTCATCGTCCCATGCGTGCTTTGTCCTACATAGTTCCTGCAGAATGTGCTTAACTGGGAGGATAAGTGGAGCCAAGGTACCAAGCGGATCATAAATAGTGCTGACCATTGAAAGCACTCCTCTTCTTGTGAGTGGCTTGCTTTGTAGGCAGACCCTGAACTGCAATGTATCTGCCTCCACACACCACTGGACTCCTAAAGCTCTTTCAATTGGCAAATTGGCAATTTCCCCAGTGCGGGACAAATAAAGGTTTTCTTATTCTTATTCTTATTCTTAAAACAATCATTCTCCAGATCCAGCATCTTGACTTTATCTGCTCTTTCCTCCTCATGTACTGATGCGAGCACACTTCTGCTACTGGAAACCCACTTTGTGAGTTTGAAGCCCCCAGCAGCACACATAGCCTCTAGGTCTTGTATGAGAGCAATTGCCTCTTTCTCAATGCCAACAGATTTTAGGCAATCATCTACATAAACATTTCTCAAAATGGTGCTGAAGAGGACCGATGAAGGATGAGTAGGAATGAATGAGTGTGGATTGAGGTTGAGGTTGGATGGAAGGCTTGAGGAGGGAGGATTAATCAAGGGATCGAGTAGGGAGATTGATGCTGAAGGATCGAAGGAGGGAGATTGATCGAAGATGGGGGATCGAGGAATGAAAAGGAATCGATCGAATGAAGAGGGATCGAGTCTACAAATGTGAGAAAGGAAACGTCGATGTTATAACAACATTCATCATACTCCTGGATGCAACCAAGGAATAACAAATCAAATGCAAGGTAATGCCACCATCTATGGGCCACATGAATTAACTACACTTACATTTAATTGAAACGAAGGCCGACACACATTTGTAAACAAAATACACACGGTCGTCATCAGAACTGGAAGGAACTACAGACGTCGCACCATTAACACAACTTCACCTATAATTACAAACGATGCCTCTGTATTAACTGGTAATCGCCGTAAAACGCAGCGGCCCGATGCTAGTATGCTAAAGTGGCTAACACACTCGCGAACGCGGCGGCCCGGTGCTAGCATGCTAATGTGGCTAACACACTCGCGAACACCAGTCGCAACTAATTAAACAGGAGAAATACGCCTCATGGTACTCACGTTTTGGCCATGTACTCGAGGGCTTAGGGAATCGCCGATTGAATTTAAAGGACAAAGGCTGATATAGATCGGAACGGAATGACCTTCGTCAGGACGCAAACCCGGAACTGGCAGGTGCTGAAATAACGCGATACTTAAATGCGTCAACACGAACGTCTTGCGATAAACAAAGGAACGAGCTGAGCCTTTTCTTTAATACTGTATTCATTTTTTAACGGAAATAGAATTTGGCACAATATACAAATGGAAATAAGGGGTTGCTTTTCGATTCCCGGAAGTTGTCATCGACAGCATTCCTCCTACTGACCAGGAGAGGGCGACAACGTAACGCCTGAAGACGATATCGTGACAGGTTCTGTCATGATCCATTTCTTTCCTGAATTCCACACACGAGCTACAGGTGTAGAAAATTGTTGGTAACTTCTCTTTCAGAAACAAAGAATAATGAAACAAACAAACAAAAACAAGAAAAGTAGTCCAAAAAATGAATGAAAATCAGAAATTGCTGTTGAAGTCTGGTTTAAACAATAATCATAATAACAAATATGCTCAGCATTCCCGCTTGGGTGACAAAATAAACTTAGGTGACAAATGCCCCACCACCAAAATAAAACAAAAACCCAACAATTTCCTTTTTTTTTGCTAACAATGTGTGATCACTCATTTACAAATACAACGGCCTATGGATGTGTGACATCAGTGATGTCTCCACATAAATAAAATCACAGGAGCTGACCAAGGTTGTGGTGACAGCAGTTTCTTCCCATTATGCTGACAGCAAAATGGGGATGAGTGTCATCGACGAGAGCAAATTGCATTCTTTCGATTGAAAGCGGTACAGTGTAAACATGAGCCATTTCCACAAGGAACTTTAAAAAATTTGAACAAAACATGTCAAACATTCATTCGACTAATTAAGAGCACCGAATTAACTCAACACACACAAAATAACTGCTTGAGGCTTGCTACATCCATCCTTTCATTTTCCGATCCGCTTATCGTCACAAGAGTGATGGGGGGTGCTGGAGCCTATCCCAGCCATCTTTGGGCAGTTGGTGGAGTACACCCATCCGTGCTCACACTTGCAGCTAGGGACAATTTTAGAGTGTTCAATCAGCCTGCCATGCATGTTTTTGGAATGTGATTCAAGTGATGAGCTCATCAGCAAGCTCTGTCGAGGCCTAAACAATTGAATCAGGTGTGTTGGAGTAGTTAGGCACCTAAAACAGGCAGGATGTGGCTCTTGAGGAACCGGATCTACAAATCTACCCCTGCCTTAGACCTGGTCTGGTTGCTGGAAAACAAAAATTCATTAATTTATTTATCTATTTTTTTAATGAGGTGAAATTTTAGTCATTGATGGAGAGTTAACATTAATTAATTATCTGTCGCAACTTTGGAACTCTTTTTGGTGATTTTCATTCTCTCTGGTTGAACTCGTCGTTGCCTGTACGCCAGAAATTATTTTAAAACATTATTTTAAATTCAAACCGCTGGCGGTTTGAGACGCTTTTATTTTGAAGGTGGTCAACGGCGCTCGCTGTCGGCAGATTTCCGTCCTGCGGAGTATTAACAATTGGTGGCTTGACAGCTATACGGAACTGGGGCGCGTTGAGGGACAGACAACCCTTGACGAAATTCTCCTGAATTTGTCGTCAACGTGCTCAAACCTCCACCCGGGGAGTCTACAATCATCTCGCTGGACTAAAACATCTTTCGTTGAAGCTTCGTGTCCGAGACGGTGTACATTGGTGTTTCTCGGCCTAGTTTAGCGTCGGTTAGTTTGCTAGCCGCTAACAAAGAGGCACTCGTCCTCAGCACATCGCCGCGCGGAGATGGTAAGCGTAAAGTGTTGTTGCATTTTTCGCACCATGTGCACAAGATGGACATCAGAATACGAGGAGGAACTTTGTAAAGAAAAAGAGGACCACAAGGGACAACGTCAACGGCTGGACGCCATTGGCAGGATGCAGCCAAGAATTGTTCTTCACAGATTAGGTTGGGTCACGCTGTTCGTCTCACTTGTTTCGTACTCTTTCTGAACAGCCTTCATATGCTGTCTTTCTTTTATTAGTGTGTGTGTGTGTGTGTGTGTGTGTGTGTGTGTGTGTGTGTGTGTGTGTGTGTGTGTGTGTGTGTGTGTATGTATATACATATCAAGTTCAAGTACAAGTTCATTGTCAAATTCATCCATCCATTTTCCGATCCACTTCATCCTCACAAGGGTCGCGGGGGGTGCTGGAGCCGTTCCCAGCTGTCTTCGGTTAGTAGGCGGGGGAGTCCCTGAACTGGTTGCCAGCCAATTGCAGGACACACAGAGATGAACAACCATTCGCGTTCACAGTCACACCTTGGGACAATTTAGAGCAGGGGTCGGGAACCTTTTTGACTTGGAGAGCCATGGAAGCAAAATATTTGGAAATGTGTTTCAGTGAGAGCTATACAATATAGCGTATTTTTAAAGTGAATTCAACAAAATGTCAGTATAATACGCCTCTGAATGTATTCTTTTAACTAATTGTGTTATAATATGTCACCATTAATGTGAATGGTTTTCCGTGCCTCACGATTGCTAGCAAAGCTAGCAGAATTATAATCAGCTTGACGGGCCCAACCGCGGAGTTGCTGCGGCTAGCTTGCACCCTGCTCAGTAGATTGCACGCATCCTGTTGTCTCCTTCAGGGTGTTTTGATGCGAAAATAGCACGGCGAGCAGAGTGATTTTAAAGGGGGCGTTTACCTGTTTACCCAGCAATGGCCAAACTAGGCCTGTATCATCCAATTAAAAGTGCTCCTGCTGCCAAGTGCAGCCCTGAACAGGACATAAGCAGTGAAAAATCAATTGTTGGATGAAAAAATTGAGAATATTTTGTTTTATCTGCGAGCCAGATGCAATCATCAAAAGAGACAGTTGTTGTAGTAAACAAATATTTGGACAAAAAGGGAAACGCAATGATGAGCAGAAAAACGTGTCCGTCCGACTTAGAGCGTCGTGTCGTCTCGGCTAGCTTAGCTTAGCTGTTGTCGTAGCTCAAAGCTTATGATCTGTGACGTCGGTTGCGTCGGCGCTGAGTGGTTGAAACCAAAAGACGTGTGCGCTGATGCACGCACAGCAGAGAGCAGCGGAGTATCAATGGCTGCTGCTGCTGCTATATATACAGTGTGTGTGTGTGTGTGTGTGTGTGTGTGTGTGTGTGTGTATGTATGTGTGTATATATATATATATATATATATATATATATATATATATACTGTACAGTAAATATTCTCATCTCTGGAATTCTATGAAAAGGAATTTCCTTCACCCGGAATAAAAACCTATGCATTAACATTTTGACTACGACATTACATTTTACCGGAATTTACTTATGCGGAAGTTCCACTATCCGTTACCCGGATGGAGACGGAAGGCCGCGGGAGCTTAAATACACGCAGTGCCCACCCGATGCAACGGAAGACATCGTGTCTTCCGTGACACGTGTTCACTTCGCTGTTTTCTATCATCGGATTCGAAACGACGTGTAAGTGACTTTTTATTGCCGTGCATTTTACTGTAATTGTGAAATATTTTAACTTTATTCACTTACGTCCTGTAGTTCATGGCATCGAAACGAAGAACAACAACCCAACAAAACAACCCAAAATAGACTCATTTTTTCCCAAGACGAAAAAAAAAAATCTACATTAAAATACTGTACGTACTGTACTGTGTTGTGACTTTTTTAATACTCTACAACTGTACTGTATACTGTACTGCAGTTTTTGTTGAATGAACAGTTTTTGGACAGTATATTTTTGCATTTTATTGCTTGTGTTGTTACATGTGCATTTTGTCAACATACTTGCAGGTTCACAAAAGACATGTACCGTGCTCATTTCCCAAATAAGGAAATTCTGTTCCAGGGACAGATTGGACAGCGCAAACATGAGTCTGTACTAGAGAATATTTACTGGATTCTTTGAAGCCTTTGTATTCATCTTTGAAGCTTTGATTTTAGTGGTAAATACAGTCAAACCTCGGTTTTCGGACGTCTCGGTTCTCGTACAATTCGGTTTTCGAACTAAAATTTAGAGTCTTTTATGCCTCGGATGCCGAACAAATTTCGGTTCTCGAACTAACTGAGCGCACTTGAATGCGTCACTTCACTCCTCTCGGCTTCGCTACCTCGAGCGAAGCCGAGAGGAGGTCGCAAAACCGAGAGGAGTGAAGTGACTGTAGCCATGCTCCCCTTTGTAGCGGGGCTCCCTCATGTCGCCGCGCTCCCTTGTGTTGCGTCGCAACACAGGAAGCGACCATTGTGAGCAGACATTTTTGTATTGTTCAATAGATTTTTTTCTAAAAGCAGACGTGTTTGGTGAAATGCTTCCTAGTGTAGCGTCTATTGTGAGCAGACGGGTTCGTATTGTTCAATAAAAAAAAGCAGACATCTTTGGTGAGACGCTTCTGTTCGGGAGAGAAATCCCCCTCTTTTCAGAATGGTTTACCCCAGCAGCACGGTGGGTGGGTGGGTGTGCGTGCTTTTGTTTACGGCCATCCGTTTTCAATGCAGCGGCACATAATGAACACTCTGGTGTCCGCTGTCTCATTTTTATGCAATAATCATACATCAACAGCTTCCTTATGTAGCGTCCATTGTGAGCAGACGAGTTTGTATTGTTCGATTAAGATTTTTTTTTTTAAAAAGCAGACGTGTTTGGTGAGAACTACGTAATATTGGACTGTTATTTTTGCATCGTGTATCAGCCCCTACTCATGGCACCAAAGAAAGCAAGTGGGAGTGGTGAACCCGGTGAAGAAAAGAGGAAAATAGTGAGCAAAACTATAGAATTTAAGAAAGATTTAATCGCGAAATATGAGTCAGGTGTGCGTGTGTCTGTGTTGGCGAAGGAGTTCGGGATGCCGAAACGCCCCGCCTACTGCCTGCTGACAGCTGGGACAGGCGCACGCCCCACGACAGATAGAGAGAGAGAGATGTTCCTTCAATTTTTATGTTACTATGTTAATGTTAAAATTGGTCATCTCCCATTACATTTGTACAGTTTATGGTGTGAAATTGTAAAAATAAGTGGTTTAAAAAAGTTGTTTTCTTGACTTGGAACGGATTAAAACATTTTACATTGATTTCAATGGGAAAAATGGTTTCGGTTTCCGAACAATTCGGTTTCCGAACAGTCTTCTGGGACGAAAACCGAGGTTTGACTGTATGAACTAAGTACAAAAACATAGTGCCTCATATCAGGAATATTCGAGGCCAGGACCGCTTTTGACTTTTCCACCACTCAAAAATGTGCAATGTCAGACTCTGTACGAGTCTTTCCGAAAATAACCATGGTTATAAAAATTTTTTTTTAAATCACCACCAGGGAAACATAAAAATCCACCACCAATAAGTGATTCTCCTAATGTCACTTAACAAGTAGTAATCTGAACTCATCTGGCTCTCCTTGTAACCTTCATTGTATTTATCAACCATAATTCCATGTGTGTTTTCCTTCTCGTGTCTTTCAGACATCAGCGAAGATGCTTGTCCTGTGCGGTTGGATGCAGAGACTTCTCACATTAAAGAGGAAGAGGAGAACGAGGTACCCCACTTGAAAGAGGAAGAAGGGCAGCAGACCTCTTACCTTAAGAAAGAGGAGGAGCTAGAGCACCCTTGCACGAAAGTGGAGGTGGATGAGCCTCCCGACGTCAAAGAAGAAGAGGAGGAGGAGGAGGAGAAGGGGATCTGCAAGTTGCCATCGACTGGTGTCCCTCTGAAGAGTATAAATGAGGCGGACAGAGAGGCGGAGCCTCCAAGCAGCAGCTCATGTCAACACATGTCAACACAAGCTATTGGAAACCATTGTGGACAACCAAAAGCAGATAGCCTCTTAGCTCCACTCTCAGATAGAGACAACACATGGTCAACCGCTGATGATAATGGTGAGAAACCGTCCACCTGTTCCGACTGCGGCCGGAAATTCTCTCGGAACGGTAACTTAAAAAGTCACGTAAGAACCCACACTAGTAAGTAAGTAAGTAAAGTTTATTTTTAAAGCACATTTAACCACAGCTTGCACTGACCAAAGTGCTGTACATAGTGCATAAGCTAAAACAGGTTAAAAATAGAATAGATAAGTAAATAAATACACATACAGCACACTGGTGAGAAACCTTTTTTGTGCTCAGTTTGTGGCCAAAGATTTTCTCGGAAGGGAGACTTACGAAAACCACATAAGAATCCACACTGGGGAGAAACCTTTTTCGTGCTCAGTTTGTGGCCAAAAATTTTCTCATAGGGGAACCTTCAAATTACCAGTGTTGTGTCCGAGGACCGGCAACCCGAGGCCAAGGACTTGACGCCAAGGGCAAGGACTTGGTAGATTTTCCGAAGCAAGGCCAAGGACTTGAGGAATTTTCCGAGGCCAAGGCCAAGGACTTGAGGAATTTTCCGAGGCCAAGGCCAAGGACCAAGGACTTGCCTCCGAGGCCAAGGACCAAGGACTGATTTTGAAGCCGAGGCCTAGCCGAGGACATGTATAAAAAAAACAATGCTATCAAAACACTTAGCATGTCTTCATGATTTGCAACACCCCTCCACCATAACCCCTAGGATCCCTCCATCATAACCCCTAGCACACGTCACTCCCTAACGCGGCCAAATACAAGCAGAAGAGAAAGCGAGCAAAAAGTGGTGGCAAAGAGAGTCCGCGTGCCCAGTTATCTTCCTGTCTGGAGAATGAGGTGGCGGGCGAGGAGCCGGTGGCATTTTGGAGACCTGGCGGGATGGCCAGTGTGAAGTGGCCAGCGTTACGCTTCATTCAAGCGTTAGTAACGCTTGAATTAAGTGTTTTTATTCAAAGAGTAGAACAGTCAGGGTACGTGTTATTTATACTGAGAAAAAAAATAAAAGCATGATATACATTTATGAATTAATGCAGTAGTAGTGCAGTAGTTTCTTGATATGAAGTAAATCAACACTCAAACGGCATGACATGGCACGGAAGACAAGTTGAGAAATGCTGACATGCTGAATCATAGAGCTGTTAATACGTCTATGCGCAGATCCTATTGTTAGGCCAGATCCGCCCCTCATGCACGCTCGCGGGAAAAAAACGTACTAAAAAAATCGCTGGTGTATTAGATTGAACGAAAGCAAAAAGTCTGCTTTCAAAAAATACGCAGATAAGCATGTTATACACTGTGATCGAACAAATTTATTTTCATAATGATCACGTAAGTAAAGCAACAGCTGCGATAAAAGTAATATATTGGGCAAAATAGCCGTATTGATATACACGGCGATTGAAGAAATTATATTTTCGTTAAGTAAAGCAAGAGTTGCGATAAAAGTAATTTCTTGGGCGATACAATAGCCAAACATGATGTATCACTTGTAGGCGAAAAAAATAGGCATCACAATGTAAATGTGTATAGTTGACATTAATTAATTACTGTAACACCGGCTTCAACTTCAAAATAATAAATAATTCAATCAAC
Organism: Hippocampus abdominalis; assembly: GCA_018466805.1. Lineage (NCBI taxonomy): Eukaryota > Metazoa > Chordata > Actinopteri > Syngnathiformes > Syngnathidae > Hippocampus > Hippocampus abdominalis. The sequence goes on along the minus strand of CM031704.1, from coordinate 12,317,664 downwards.
CATGATTTTAAACTATGTATGATCAATATTCATTATTCTAAACATGAGAAAGCATTCAGCAAACATAACTGGAATCGAGCAAAAGGACTTAAAATCCCAACGGCCAAACCTGGAAGTGAAGTGCCGGCATTATTGACTCCAGCTGTAACGCAAGTTACTTTGTTCAAACAAACATTCTAGTGCCACCGCACAAACGTGACAACTGTGCAAAAATAACTAAATAAAATACACCACTGTTACAGAAAGACTTTACACGTTATTTAAACTACCGAACGGTAACTGACCGTGACTGAAACTAACTGTGATGCCGCTCTTTATACGTTGCGCTAACAATCACCTGTCAGTGGCAGCCCCGCCCCTCTTAAAGCGCCAGACAAATCCAACAATTTGGGTGTCTCTGGATGGAGATTGTTTGATTTCTCCATAAATTTTGCGGTCCGAGGACTTGAGGGCTTTCCTCCGAGGCCAAGGCTCAAGCCTTCCGAGGCCAAGGACCAAGGACTTGTCTCAGAGGCCAAGGCCAAGGACCAAGGACCGTCTTTCGGTCCTCGAGCTGGTCCTCGAGGCCAAGGACCACAACACTGCAAATTACACACAAGAACCCACACTGGCGATAAACCTTTTGCCTGTTCAGTTTGTGGCCAAAGATTCTCTCAGAAGGGAAACTTAAAACGCACAAATTAACCCACACTGGTGAGAGACCTTTTGTTAGGTTGATTGTTTTTAGTTATGATACATTTGCATTGTATTAATGATAAATTGATTATGCTTGCAATGAAGAACGCTTATGCTTTCAATAAAGATATAATGCTTTTAATGAATATATACTCACATTGCTTAGTGCACTGTGTGGCAGTTGAGGGATGCATGATAAGTATTAAGACTAAACAGGAGCAAGGTTAGACGTGGACGGCGCCATCATAGCATTCCTACGGGTCCTTAAAGTGAATAAAAATCAATTAAAAAAAGTTGTAAAATTATGTACTTAATTGTCCATAATTTTCAGGGAAATGTTCCAAAATCCAAAAAGGTCCATAAAAATTAACCTGCGGTGTTCATTTCATTTGCGTATGTCATTTTCCCCACCCTTCCAATTCATAGTTTTGTCGGAAAATGCAGGACCTGGGTACCCGCTCTGCTTTTCCCGCCATCTCCGATTAGTTCTGACGATGATCACGTGATCACTTCAGGTAATTCCGTGAAACAACAATAGATTGACGCCATCCCGGGGCATTGAATGGATGGTTTGGTTGCCGGCTCGGCAAACAATTACTGTATTTTCTGGAAAAATCTATTCATTGAATTTATTGATCTCAACAAGTGACAGACAAATATGTAGCAACGCCACTCGAGCGAAGCGCGCATCAGCAGTCGATAGTCCGCTGCTCTCTGCTGTGTGTGCGTCAGCTAAGCTTAGCTGTTGTCTCGGCTAGGCTAGCTTTTTGTTGTTGTAGATCAAAGCGAATTTTGATTTGTGACGTCAGTTGCTTGGGTGAAACCAAAAGACGTGCGCATGCGTACATGTTCGCGTGGACGCACACAGCAGAGAGCAGCGGACCTTCGACTGCTGAGGCGCGCTTCGCTCGAGTGGCATCGCTACAAATATTCCGGGACAATGCTATTTTCAAGTGGGGTGGCTGGAGAAGCCGGAGTTCCGTGTTTGGGTCGGAAAAATTGCTAGCGATTATACGTCTGCCTACTGCCGAGTGTGCAAGAAGGGCATCTCCGTAAGAGGTAAAACTTGTCATAGCCTCCTGGTCAAATCAAATGCATTGAGGCACACAGCAAAACAGAAGAAAATTGATCGCCACGAACTTGTCAAAGAGATTGAGGAGAAAACTAAGTCACTGTCTGCTATTCCCTAATTGTCATATCAGTTTCATATTTGTCATTATAAAACACGTCTGATCATTGAAGGTGATATGAGAGAAACAATAGGGTTGGACCATTTGTGATTTAGACTTCTGACATGCATTTCAGCTATTCAGGTATACTGGATACTGCTAAAATGGGCAATCAGTACTACTGTTAGTAAAACCAGATTTTTCGAAACCCTGTCCAGGTGCCCCATATGACCATTAGCTCTGTTCTTAGTGTTGTGTTTATTCGAAAATAAATTGAAATTTTATATTTTCTCAATTTAAATGTTTCTTTGTGTGTTTTATTTGAGAATTAATTAAAACGTTTTTTTCATTGTCCTACCCGTGATACAGGTAGCAAAGTGAACATTTGACATACAGTATGTCAAAGGTTTAAGTGATTGCCCCTAAAAATAAAGATGTTCCCTTCCTTTGGCAGCAATGATTTGAACACCAGCTCAGTGATGTGGCTTTCTGTTCAGCCCGTGTATTGCTGACCGGGCATTAAATCTACCGTGAATCCCCCGCTGAATGGAGAAAAAGTCCTTAAAAATGGCTAAATTGGTCCTCAAAAGTCATTAAAAGGTCCATAAATAAAAAGCTAGTGGAAGAGTGGGAACCCTGATTTTGCATATAAAGAGTTTCAAATTTCGAATTCTGAAATGGTCTACTTATTCAATTGCATATGATAATAATACAAACAACTTATGCATACAATTATAAATAAATGCTGATAAAAATTTTAATAATTCAGTCGCGGGCCTGAGAATTTCGGAAATTTTAATAAAATTTGATTAAATTTTAAATTTAATTTAAAATTAAATTTAATTAATGAATTGTTACACCAGCGCTGCAAGGAGAGAAACCGCTGCTCGTTCCTACCAACTGTTGTCAGGCTGCTGAATAAAAAATAAAATATGGAATAATTGTAAATAACACAGCCACCTTATACCAGTTGCATATATGCTTTTATATATCTATATATTAATATTCCCTATTTACATATCTATATTTATATTGCACTTGTACTGAAACATTTATTTTTGTGCATGCAAACACTTTGTTTTTCTTCTTTCTACCCCACAATTTTGCTGCTGTAGACTGTAAATTTCCCCAGTGTGGGACATATAAAGGATATATTCATGGCGACCGAGCCCTTGCCGCGCTAAGTGAAAATCCATGAAGGAGGGTTTGTTCGATGTTCGGTTCATTGTTTTTAGTTATCATACATTTGCATATTATTAATAATAAATCGATGCTGCTTGCAATGAAGAACGCTGATGCCTGCAATTATAAATTGATTATGCCTGCAATGAAGAACACATGCTTTTAATAAAGACATACTTATGCTTTTAATAAAGGTATGTGCACATTTACAATAAAGAATTCTAAATTCACTATGTGATAGTTGAGTGACGCAACCACCTTTCCGAAAAAGTGGTGGGAAAGAGATAAGTAGTTCGACAAAACAAGAGCAAGGTCGGACGTGGATGGAGCTGCCAACGCCAGCTGCAACTTTGTGTTTTTGTCATGATTGCACACATGTACGTAATTTTCACTCACATACACACCCATAGTCTAACAAGTTGAGTGTGTCTTCAACAGCCCTCGCCCTTTAGATGTGGGCTGTTAGGTGAGTAACCATGTAGTACTCTTCCATACCGGTAGGGAGCAGCAGCAGCTAAGAAATTGCCTTACACTTCGAGACAAGCGAAATTTCCGATGCGAGGCAATACAATGAAAGGTATCTTTCATTTAGATTTACGTTTACAATAGCAATAGCACCAATGTTCCCTCTAAGCGCACTGGTCTCACCGCTCTCACTCTCTGTCTCTGTCTCTCTCACGCCTATTTCTCGCGAGAAATCTCTCTGCCCGCCGCGCATGAAGCAAATAAGACAGTATGCCAGAGAATCAACAGCATAATGTGACACACACAAGACTTCCCAAGTGTCTCGTCACGCTGGGCGGGGCTGCAAAGATACGCAGCCAATCAGCTCACAGGATAAATCAACTCGTGCTGTCATTGGTCGACATCGCACCGGAAACTAAACATGCGCCTTGAGGCAGTGCCCGCTGCCTAATAGTACAGGCATGTACAAAACCTCTGTAATGTTCGGCATTTTTTTTCTGAATGCATTACTTTGGGGGAAAATTTTTTTAAATGTGATGTACGGAAGCCGCAATAAATGAAGCGCGAAATAGCGAGGGATCAATGTATAGTAATCGCTTTTTTTCGCGGTTCAGAAACGCCCCACGAAAGGTGAAAATCACGCAGTAGAATTTGCGCTCTGGACTTATCCACCACTCAAAAATGTGCAATGTCACGCCGGAGCGTGACATTGCACATTTTTGACTCAAGGATAAAAAAAGTTAATAAACCACCACCATGGATAAAAATAATCAAAGAAAGAAAAATCCACCACTAATATGTGATGCTGGCCATGTCACATTTTGAGTTGTAATCTGAACTAATCTAGCTCTCTGAGTAACCTTCATTGTAATTATAAATCAGAATTCCATGGGTGTTTTTGTCTTCTTGTGTCTTGCAGATATCAGGGAAGATGCTTGTCCTGAGCGGCTGGATTCAGAGCCCTTTCACATTAAAGAGGAAGAGGAGAACAAAGAGGAAGAACAGCACGTCCTATACATTAAAAGAGAGGAGGAGCCAGATTACCCTTGCACGAAAGATGGTGATAACACATCATTAAATGTTGATGATGATGAGGATGAAGAGTCTGATGGTGATCTGACATGTCACACTGACAACAAACCCTGGATATGTTCTCAGTGTGGGAAGATGTTTAATTGTCAGAGTGCTTTGAAAAAACATGTGAGAATCCACACTGGTGAGAAGCCTTTTGCCTGCTTAGTTTGTGGCAAAAGATTCTCTGAGAAGGGAAACTTAAAAAGACACACCAGAACACACACTGGTGAGAAACCTTTTTTCTGCTTAGTTTGTGGCCAAAGATTCTCTCGTCAAGAAAAGTTAATTGATCACAAAAGAACCCACACTGATGAGAAACCTTTTGCCTGCTTAGTTTGTGGCCAAAGATTCTCTCGTAAAGAAAACTTACATAATCACAAAAGAACCCACACTGGCGAGAAACCTTTTGCCTGCTTAGTTTGTGGCCAAAGATTCTCTTGTAAGAAAAGCTTAAAAATACATGTGAGAACCCACACTGGTGAGAAACCTTTTGCCTGTTCATATTGTGGCCAAAGATTCTCTGACAAGAGAATCTTAAAAATACACACCAGAACACACACTGGTGAGAAACCATTTGCCTGTTCAGATTGTGGGCAAAGGTTCTCTGAGAAGGGACACTTAAAAAATCACACAAGGACTCACACTGGTGAGAAACCTTTTGCCTGTTCAGTTTGTGGCCAAACATTCTCTGACAAGAGAACCTTAAAAAGACACACCAGAACACACACTGGTGAGAAACCTTTTGCCTGTTCAGATTGTGGTCAAAGATTTTCTCAGAAGGGACACTTAAAAAATCACACAAGGACTCACACTGGTGAGAAACCTTTTGCCTGTTCAGATTGTGGTCAAAGATTCTCTAAGAAGGGACACTTAAAAAATCACACAAGGACTCACACTGGTGAGAAACCTTTTGCCTGTTCAGATTGTGGCCAAAAATTCTCTGACAAGAGAAACTTAAAAAGACACACCAGAACACACACTGGTTAAAAACCTTTTGCCTGTTTAGATTGTGGCCAAAGATTCTCTTAAAAGGGAAGCCTAATTAACCACACAAGAACCCACACTGGTGAGAAACCTTTTTCCTGCTCAGTTTGTGGCCAAAGATTCCCGTGGAAGTCTCAGATTAAGAATCACAAGTGTGATGATGAGATGAACAGTTATCAATTACATTTTCCACTCCCATCTAAACAGGCTTCATCAGGCAAATTGTATTTCATCTACCTTCTTATTTAGATGCTGAAGTTTTCTTTTCCTTGAGTGCATTGAAAAGTGTTTTTTTTGGTGTTGTTTTTATGTTTTTTTTGGTTGCTGTAATGAATTAGAAAATTAGTATCGTTAATGATGTTATAATACTTTTGGATTCTTCATTTTATAAAAAAAAAAAAAAAATCCTCGTCTCACCCCTTGGGTGGTGTTCATCCCCCATTCAGCTTGGGTCCTCTACCAGAGGCCAGGAAGCTTGTGGGTTCTGCGCAGTATCCTTGCTGTTCCCAGCACTGCGCTTTTCTGGACTGAGATGTCCGATGTTGTTCTGTTGCAACCACTCATCTAGTTTGGGGGTCACTGCCCCAAGTGCTCCGATCACCACAGGCACGACTGTCACCTTTACCTTCCAGGCTCTCTCCAGCTCCTCTCTGAGCCCTTGGTATTTCTCGAGTTTCTCGTGTTCTTTCTTTCTGATGTTTCCATCACTTGGGACCGCTACACCCACTACAACGGCTTTCCTCTGCCCTTTATCTATGATCACGATATCTGGTTGGTTCGCCATTACCATCTTGTCAGTCTGGATCTGGAAGTCCCACAGGATCTTCGCTCGGTCTTTCTCTACCACCTTCGGAGGTGTTTCCCATTTTGACCTTGGGGTTTCCAGTCCATACTCCGCACAGATGTTACGGTTGACTATGCCAGCCACCTGGTTATGGCGTTCCATGTAGGCTTTCCCTGCCAGCATCTTACACCCTGCAGTTATGTGTTGGATCGTCTCAGGTGCCTCTTTGCACAACCTACACCTTGGGTCTTGTCTGGTGTGGTATATCTGGGCCTCAAAGGCTCTGGTGCTCAGCGCCTGCTCTTGAGCAGCCAGGATGAGTGCCTCTGTGCTGTCCCTCAGGCCAGCCCTCTCTAGCCACTGATAGGACTTCTTGAGATCAGCCACTTCAGTTATGGTCCGGTGGTACATCCCGTGTAGGGGCTTGTCCTCCCATGATGGTCCCTCTTCCAGCACCTCATCCTCTGTTCCCCATTGTCTGAGGCATTCTCTGAGTACGTCATCCGTTGGAGCCTTCTCCTTGATGTATTCATGGAGCTTGGATGTTTCATCCTGGACAGTGGCTCTCACACTCACTAGTCCCCGGCCTCCTTCCTTTCGGCTTGCGTACAGTCTCAGGGTGCTGGATTTGGGATGGAACCCTCCATGCATGGTTAGGAGCTTTCGGGTCTTAACATCCGTGGTCTGAATCTCTTCCTTTGGCCACCTGATTATTCCTGCAGGGTATCTGATCACTGGCAGGGCATAGCTGTTTATTGCCCGGGTCTTATTCTTGCCATTGAGCTGGCTTCTTAGGACTTGCCTCACTCGCTGGAGGTATTTGGCCGTAGCCGCTTTCCTTGTTGCCAGTTCGAGGTTGCCATTGGCTTGTGGTATATCGAGGTACTTGTAGCTGTCCTCGATGTCTGCTATTGTTCCTTCTGGGAGTGAGACCCCTTCAGTGCGGACTACCTTGCCTCTCTTAGTCACCATCCGACTACATTTCTCCAGCCCGAATGACATCCCGATGTCACTGCTGTAGATCCTGGTTGTGTGGATCAGGGAGTCTATGTCCCTTTCGCTCTTAGCATACAGCTTTATGTCATCCATGTAGAGGAGGTGACTGATCGTAGCTCCATTTCTGAGGCGGTATCCATAGCCTGTCTTGTAACTCAGTGTTCCAACATCCACAAACGACAACTGCTGTCACAACTTGAAATTGATGATGTACAACACAGGTTCCATGGTGAAGGGCCCCAGGCTGCCAGATCAGAGAAGGAGGGCATACCAGAGATTGGGAGGCAAGCCCCAATGAATGCAGATGATGAGATTGGGAGGCCAGCCCCAATGAATGAAATGCTGAGCGAGGCAGCAACTGACCTGAAAGCGAAGATCATGGCGAGAATGAAAGCTGGGCAACCTAGAAACCGATTACAACGGCTATGTGAAGTACCACCTGAAGGTCTCATGGAAAGTGTGAATGTAGCACTGAGGGCGATCCCTACCGTAATGATCACGGAAAGCAATGAGCTGATATACGCTTCAGCATCAGTGATCCTAGAGATACTTGGCTATGAGAGCAACCATGGGAGCCATGAGATACGCTACCCACCATGGAAAAGACGGCTGGAGGCTAAGATCATCCCGGCTCGGAAAGATGTGAGTCAACTGACAGAGGCCCAGAGAGGTGTGATGAAAAGACCGATACCCAAGAGTTACATGACCATACCTGAAGCACTCGAAACTGCCAAACAAAGGCTCCAGGCCTTGTCCAGCCGCCTAAAGCGGTACACGAAAGAGAATGATGCCAGATGAATAAACAGGCTGTTCGCAACACAACCTGCGAAAGTGGCAGGGTCCTAACAGCAGAGCTGACCCACCAAGACTGGAAACTGAAAGGTACTGGAAAGGCATATGGGAGAAGGAGGTTGCACATAACAGCAGTGCACAATGGCTGGTGACTCTGAGAGAGGAGCACAGCAACCTCCCTGAACAGAACCCAGTTACCAGAACAGTGGCAGACATACAGGAAAGAGTCTCAGATATGAAAAACTGGACAGCACCAGGCCCAGACATGGTCCACACCTACTGGCTAAAGAAACTCACAGCACTCCATGAGCGCCTAGCAGCACAAATGAACCAGTTGCTGAGGGATGGGACTCACCCAGGATGGCTAACCGAAGGGCGAACGATCCTGATCATGAAGGATCCCTCAAAGGGTGCAGTCCCATCCAACAATCGACCAATAACCTGTCTCTCCACAACATGGAAGCTCATGTCAGGCATCATAGCGGCTAAGATAAGTGGACACATGGATCAATACATGAGCAAAGCACAGAAGGGCATTGGTAGAGATACCAGAGGAGCCAAACATCAGCTCCTGGTTGACAGAACAGTCGCACAAGACTGCAGGTCCCGACATACCAACCTGTGCACAGCCTGGATTGATTACAAGAAAGCCTATGACTCGATGCCACATACATGGATCACTGAATGCTTGGAGTTGTATAAGGTGAACAGGACCCTAAGATCCTTCGTTGCAAACTCGATGAGGATGTGGAAAACCACACTTGAAGCCAATGGCAAGCCACTTACCCAAGTGTCCATCAAATGTGGCATATACCAAGGTGATGCACTCTCCCCACTGCTGTTCTGCATAGGACTGAACCCCCTAAGCCAAGTAATCGCCAAGCTACGATCAGTCACCTCCTCTACATGGATGACATAAAGCTGTATGCTAAGAGTGAAAGGGACATAGACTCCCTGATCCACACAACCAGGATCTGCAGCAGTGACATCGGGATGTCATTCGGTCTGGAGAAATGTAGTCGGAGGGTGACTAAGAGAGGCAAGGTAGTCCGCACTGAAGGGGGCTCACTCCCAGAAGGAACAATAGCAGACATCGAGGACAGCTACAAGTACCTCGGTATACCACAAGCCAATGGCAACCTCGAACTGGCAACAAGGAAAGCGACTACGGCCAAATACCTCCAGCGAGTGAGGCAAGTCCTAAGAAGCCAGCTCAATGGCAAGAATAAGACCCGGGCAATAAACAGCTATGCCCTGCCAGTGATCAGATACCCTGCAGGAATAATCAGGTGGCCAAAGGAAGAGATTCAGACCACGGATGTTAAGACCCGAAAGCTCCTAACCATGCACGGAGGGTTCCATCCCAAATCCAGCACCCTGATACTGTACGCAAGCTGAAAGGAAGGAGTGTGCCCTGAGTGTGAGAGCCACTGTCCAGGATGAAACATCCAAGCTCCATGAATACATCAAGGAGAAGGCCCCAACGGATGACGTACTCAGAGAATGCCTCAGACAATGGGGAACAGAGGATGAGGTGCTGGAAGAGGGACCATCATGGGAGGACAAGCCCCTACACGGGATGTACCACCGGACCATAACTGAAGTGGCTGATCTCAAGAAGTCCTATCGTGGCTAGAGAGGGCTGGCCTGAAGGACAGCACAGAGGCACTCATCCTGGCTGCTCAGGAGCAGGCCCTGAGCACCAGAGCCATTGAGGCCCAGATATACCACACCAGACAAGACCCAAGGTGTAGGTCATAGGTGTCAAACTCAGGTCCTCGTGGGCCGCTGTCCTGCATGTTTTCCAAGTCTCCCTGTTGCAACACACCTGATTCAAATGAACAGGGTCAATGTCAGGCTTCCGCAGAGCTTGCTGATGATCTGATCATTTGAATCAGGTGTGTTGCAACAGGGAGACTTGGAAAACATGCAGGACAGCGGCCCACGAGGACCTGAGTTTGACACCTATGGTGTAGGTTGTGCAAAGAGGCACCTGAGACGATCCAACACATAACTGCAGGGTGTAAGATGCTGGCAGGGAAAGCCTACATGGAACGCCATAACCAGGTGGCTGGCATAGTCTACCGTAACATCTGTGCGGAGTATGGACTGGAAACCCCAAGGTCAAAATGGGAAACACCTCCGAAGGTGGTAGAGAATGACGCAGCGAAGATCCTGTGGGACTTCCAGATCCAGACTGACAAGATGGTAATGGCGAACCAACCAGATATCGTGATCATAGATAAAGGGCAGAGGAAAGCCGTTGTAGTGGGTGTAGCGGTCCCAAGTGATGGAAACATCAGAAAGAAAGAACACGAGAAACTCGAGAAATACCAAGGGCTCAGAGAGGAGCTGGAGAGAGCCTGGAAGGTAAAGGTGACAGTCGTGCCTGTGGTGATCGGAGCACTTGGGGCAGTGAACCCCAAACTAGATGAGTGGTTGCAACAGATCCCGGGAACAACATCGGACATCTCAGTCCAGAAATGTGCAGTGCTGGGAACAGCAAGGATACTGCGCAGAACCCTCAAGCTTCCTGGCCTATGGTAGAGGACCCGAGCTGAATGGGGGATAAACACCACCCGAGGGGTGAGACGAGGATTATTATTATTTTTTTTTATATATGTATGTAAGGGCGGCCCGGTAGTCCAGTGGTTAGCATGTCGGTTTCACAGTGCGGAGGTACAGGGTTCGATTCCAGCTCCGGCCTCCCTGTGTGGAGTTTGCATGTTCTCCTGCGTGGGTTTTCTCCGTGGGTTTTCTCCTGCGTGGGTGGGTGCTCCGGTTTCCTCCCACATTCCAAAAACATGCATGGCAGGCTGATTGGGCACTCTAAATTGTCCCTAGGTGTGAGTGTGAGCGTGGATGGTTGTTCGTCTCTGTGTGCCCTGCGATTGGCTGGCAACCAATCCAGGGTGTCCCCTGCCTACTGCCCGAAGACGGCTGGGATAGGCCGCGACCCCCCCGCGACCCTCGCTGCCCCCGCTGCATCCCCCGCGACCCTCGTGAGGATAAAGCGGTTCGGAAAATGGATGGATGGATATATGTATGTATGTATGTTTATATTTGGCGAGTACGAGGTTGGTTGGTTGATTTCGTTCTTCGTGTTTTGTTTCCTTTGTTGCGATACGTGTTTAATCGTCTTTTATTGGATGTGATCCTGAATAAAATGGACATTTTCCATTTTTTCATGAAATGTGTGATGGAGCAGCATGAATTGTTGTTTGAAACTGTGTGTTACTAGCTGGCGAATAAAGTTTTCTTTGATTAAAAAGCTTGGATAAGCCACGTCTTCTTCAATATCCCTACCTCATCGGAGAGATTCATGATTGGAGAGGCACTATTTTCCTTGAGTGAGATATAAAAATAGAAGCTCAAAAACAGAAGGTTGCCTGTATTTAAATGTTGACCATTATTGTAACATGTCTCAAATAAGGTCAGAATGGAATTTCTGAACGCCCTTTGGGCCGGGAGGTCCGAGCCGTGAAGTCAGCAAAAAAAAAAGTTCCCAAATTCACTCAAAAGAGAGGATCCCAATGGAGACGAAGACTGTGAATGGCAAAACATCCTCCAACCATCTATTTTCTGATCTGCTTCATCCGCACAAGGATCGCGGGTGTGCTGGAGCCTATTGTTAAATGTAATTCTGTTATCCCGTATTTACTCTCAGTATAACTACAAAACCTTTGTCCAGAATTTGACTTCGCAAATACCTCATTTGCAATGGGGTGGGTTTATTATGGGAGACTTGTCGGCCTGGGAGAGATCAGCCGGCTCCTGTTTGGCTCTTAATTTCGCATCCTTTTGTTCAGTTCACGGCTTCTGATCAAATTAACTGTTGCTTGTGAGAAGATAACATCCACCCCAGGACACCATGTGATGGACATCCACAGCTGTGTTCGCGGACCACCGAACTCCAGCGGTCCGTCATCGTGATCCACCGACACTCACACCAGCGCACACCAGCCTTTAATTGGGTCAGAATGCCAGGACATGACGGGAAGCATCACCGTGACCACAGAACCTGGCTCAGGCTTAAATCAATCAGCTGGGAAAGCATGAGACTGAGGACATAAGGGTCCTTGGTTTGCTCCTGGGTTTCAGTATTAACCACACACGTATGTGTGTTTCCTCCACACAAGTCCTTTGTCGATTGATGTTGATCATTTTTCGTTGAGTGCTGTGATTCGTTTGCATCACAGTACTCTTTCTAGTTCAGTATGCTCCATGAGTATGGATGAAGTGAGAAGCTTTTTGTAGGCCAGTTCCATATGGTCTCCCGCCGGTTGACACATCCACGCTTTGCTTTTGTCTTTGGTCTCCTTCAGCAGGTTGTGGATCAGCTTCTCCACGTAAGCATGGTTGGATCCTTCATCGATCTCCTTGTCTTCTTCGTTCACTTCCTCTGTCATACTGCCGTATCTTACCTAGCTCACCCAGAAGAGGTGCTGCAAGCTCAGCTTCCATGTAAGAGTTACAGGATTGGATGACCATCTCCTCAGGGATCTGTGAGAGGACCATCATGTGGACTTGTAACTGTGTCTTTTGACCAACTGGAGACCATCCTTAGCCTGCCCACCAACAGACAGAAATAACTCAGGTAGGAGAGTGTCACACTCAAACTATTAAGGTCTGTGGTTCAACCCTGCATTTTGGCATGTCAGGCACAGAGATTATTGTGTTGTTCTGATGACTGCACGACGATGTGTCTTGTGACTCACTGTTGTCATTTTACTTAACATTTAACTTCCCATTAATTGACAGGTGAAAAGGCCTACATCCAATGAACTGCAGGCTGAAATAGCTCATTTGGGAGAGCGCTACACTGAAGATCTAAAGGTTACTGGTTCAAGCCCGGGTTTTGGCATGTAAGGCACAGAGGTCAAATCAAGTACAATTTTATTGTCAAATGTGCTGCATATGCAGCACAGATGAAATTTCCTGAATGCATTTCCATCCATCCATCCATCCATTTTCCGAACCGCCTTATCCTCAGCAGGGTCGCGCAGGGTGCTGGAGCCTATCCCAGCTGTCTTCGGGCAGTAGGTGTAGGACACCCTGAACCAGTAGGCATAGGACACCCTGAACCAGTTGCCAGCTAATCGCAGGGCACACAGAAACGAACAACCATACGTGCTTACACTCACACCTAGGGACAACATGGAGTGTTCAATCAGCCTGCCATGCATGTTTTTGGAATGTGGGAGGAAACCAGAGGACTTGGAGAAAACCCACGCAAGCACAGGGAGAACATGCAAACTACACACAGGAAGGCCGGAGCTGGAATCGAACCTCTGCACTGTGAAGTCGACGTGCTAACCACTCGACTACCGGGCTGCCTGAATTCATTTCTTTGTTGTGATTTCTGTATGATGTGTCCTGTGACTTGTGATTTTTGGTGAAAAGGCCTGAGGAAACCTCAAACGAGGCTGAAATAGCTCAGTTGGGAGAGGGTTAGACTAAAGATCAAAAGGTCACTGGTGCAACCCCGTGTTTCGCCATATAAGGCACAGAATTCATATCTTTGTTGCGATTACTGTACGACAATGTGTCCTGTCAGTCGCTGTTGTGATTTTGGCTGACAAGATCCCATTAATTGACTGGTAAAAAGGGCTTAGTGAAAGCCACAAGAGGCTGAAATATGTCAGTTGGGAGAGCGTTCGACTGAGCATCTAAAGGTCCCTCGTTAAACCCCGGGTTTCTGCATGTAAGGCACAGAATTCAAATCTTTGTTGCGATTACTCTACGACGATGTGTCCTGTCACTCGCTGTTGTGATTTTGGCCGATAAGATCCCATTAATTGACTGGTAAAAAGGGCTTAGTGAAAGCCACAAGAGGCTGAAATATGTCAGTTGGGAGAGCGTTCGACTGAGCATCTAAAGGTCCCTCGTTAAACCCCGGGTTTCTGCATGTAAGGCACAGAATTCAAATCTTTGTTGCGATTACTCTACGACGATGTGTCCTGTCACTCGCTGTTGTGATTTTGGCCGATAAGATCCCATTAATTGACTGGTGAAAAGGGCTTAGTCAATGCCAGCAGAGGGCGATATAGCGCAGTTGGGAGAGTGTTTGACTGCAGACCTAAAGGTCCCTGGTCCAACCCTATGTTTCGGCATGTGAGACACAGAAATAATAATAATAATAATACATTTTATTCATAAGTGCTTTTCAAGACACCCAAGGACACTTTACAATCAGGAACAAAAACAACAAAACACCAAACGGGTTGAGCAGCGGCAGCCAAACGCGCCAGCGTTCACTCAGCCCGGAAGTCGGAAGAAACCACAAGGGAGGGAGAGGGGGAGAAAAAAAACACGCTCGAACTATCCTCATTTTGAGGATAGTTTGAGTTAGGCAAAAAAACTCCTGCACAAGCATATGACAATTACAACAGGTCACAAGACATAAACAATGAAGGCGGTGATACAAGGGAGTGTATGCGCGTGTGATTGTCTGGTTGTGCGGGCGTGTCAGGCCACAGCTGCTACGTCAAGGTCACCTCATGGAGACAGCCCTGGCTTATCAGTCTATGGCCGAGAAGGAGGGGGTGATGGTAGGGCACTAGCTTCCATGCGTACCTTCATCGGGGGAAGGTCGAGATAGCAAATGTTTTGGTGGCAGGCTGCCCATCAATTCCAGACAGCCTTGAAAGTCCGTGGCTTGTGTCTCTTAAATGGCGTCGATCAGCCAAATCCGCGATTTCTTTCAATATTTGAGCACGAATTCCAGTTTCACCAAGGGCAGGAGCAGAAAGCAAAAAGTATCCGCCTTCGTCGAGAGCCAATCAAGAAGTGACTGAAGAAGAAAGAAGAACTTTATTGTCAAATGGGCTATATATGCAACGTACAGCACAGATGAAATTTCTTGAATTAATTTCTTTGTTGTGATTACTGGACTACGATGTGTCCTGTGACTCGCCGTTGTGATTTTGGCCGATAAGATCCTGTTAGAGCCATAAAGAAAATTTGGTTAATTTTACATATTTAGATATTTTGAATAATTTGAATTGAATAGATGCAAGCAGTTTGGCTTATATTTGATATTATTGTTATTTCATTTAGAACAAATCTATTTAGAATATCCAAGTATCTGGGCTCCATTAGTTGCCCTGTCTACAGTCTGTTAAAAGACCAGGTTCAGGTGAGCTTCATTAGGAAGACAGTAGGGCATGGAGCAACACCTTTTTTTTGACCGTGTTAGAGTATTTCGTGTTAAAGAGAACGTCTATTGTATCCCGTGTGAACGTGTTAATTTCGTATTTCGTTTAAGTGTATTGTGGAAGTCCTGTTTTTTCATTTTTGGTAAAGCCTTAATTTGTGTTCAAGATAAAATAAAACGAATCCCATTTTTTGGATCAACGGTGGCGGCCTCGTTTTTACGAAGTCGTCGTCGTCGTTGAAAGGAAAGGCTTGTTGAGGAAAAGCACGAGTCGAAATCCTACATTCCCTGCTGACGTAGCGACGAAAGGACTAAGTTGCCGCTACATTAAGTAAAAAAAAAGGTGCTCCGCAAGAGGATCAAAAGACGACCCGCGACGCAAGGTGGCAATTAGTGCTCGCTAGTGTGCCGCTGTTGGAGGAGCAAGAGGAAGAACGGACATTGGCTTGTTGTTTCGAACGCCGTCAAAGGACCGCTTGGCTTTCCTCGGCACCTTTGGATCTACAACGGCACGATATTTTGGAAATACAGTACTTAATTTCGTGGACTTTGGAAGACAACATTTGTGGCGTGCTTCGTGTGAACAAGCGTGACGTCATCCAGCGACCTGCAAAGCAAAAGTAAGTGGATTCATCGTGTTGAAAGTATCGAGACAATTAATATGGAGCAAATGGAAATCGAATCATCCACTAAGAGAGTACCTCAACTAACAGCAAAAGCTCAAGAGGACAAGCTTCAACAGCTTAAGGGAGCAAGAAAAGCTAAGTTAAGGTACCTTACAAGGAAGATGAAGGAAATTGAGGCTCTTATGGACGATGCTAACAATGCTGGAAATGTGAATGCCATAATATCTGGTGACTTTGCAGCCACGTACATTGAGTTTTGTGCAGCCAATGACGCAGTTAAAACTCTGATGAGTGATGCGCAAGTTTTGGATGACCAAGCCCAGTGGTTTGAGCCCAAAGCCAAGTATTTGAAGGCCTTTGTGGAAAAGAGTCAAAGTTGGCTACAGGAAGTTAATAAGCAAGAAGATGAGGCAAAAAGACTTGACGCAGAGATCGAGCCTGCAGATAGTGTTTCATTGATACACTCTCAGAACAGTAAAAGACAAAAAGCTAGCCGACCATCTTCAGTTGTATCTTCTGCCGTATCTTCTACTGTGTCCACAACAAGGATGAGGGCAGAAGCTGAAAAGGCTGCTCTGTTAGCACGTGTAGGACCATTACAAAAAAGAGTGGAAATTGAGAGACAAGAGGCCCTGCTCAAGGCAAGAAAAGAGGAGTTGGAGTTGCAAACCGCTATTGCTGCCGTTAATGCAAAGCTAGAGGTGCTAACTGTCAAAGAATCAGATTGTCCTGCTAACGTCGCATTCAGAGAAGATGTGACTGTAAAGCAGAGAGGTCCAGACCAAGGTAGTGAGTGTAGCTTCAGTACTGTGCTGTCAGAACATGACGATTTTGGACAAAGGGGTCATGGTAATCGGGCACAGAACACCTTGCGTCATAGTGCCTCAGGAAAGAGTGATAGACCTCACCTGACGAGGGACATGCTTGGCAATCAGTTTAGCACAGATCACGGTAGTGCTGCTGGTGTTCAAGATTTGTTGACTGTTATGCAGCGACAGAATGAGATCACTAAACTTTTGGTGAAGCAACAAAAGGTGTCTACATTACCGCCAATTAATATTCCAGTATTTAGTGGCAATCCGCTGGAATTTAGTTTATTTTTGAAAGCTTTTGAGCATGGGATTGAAGAAAGGACAGAGAGTAACAAGGATAGGCTACATTTCCTTGAGCAATTCACGCAAGGGAGGCCTAAAGTTCTAGTACGCAGTTGTGCATATATGAACCCAGATAAAGGCTATGTAGAGGCTAAAAGGCTTTTGTGCAAGAATTTTGGAAATGAATATACAATTGCCTCTGCCTACATTCAGAAGGCATTGCAATGGCCTGTCATTAGGTCAGAAGATGCAGATGCACTGACAGAATTTGCTGTTTTCCTCACAAGCTGCTGCAACACAGTGGATAGTGTGGATTACATGAATGAGATGTACAGCACGACCAACATGCATATAATTATATCTAAACTCCCATTTAAGATAAAAGAAAAATGGAGAGGAGTCGCATGTGACATTCAGGAAAAGTCAGGAAAGAAAGTCAGGTTCATAGATGTAGTTAATTTTGTGGACAAACAGGCAAAACGTGCTTCCCATCCATTGTTTGGTAACATACAAGAACCTGCCTCACCAAAACAAAGACATGAAAAGGAAAAAAGAGAAAATGCTAAAAGACACAAGGAAAAGAAAAGTGTTTTTGCTACTGATGTCACAACTGTCACAAACTCATCCGAGCAGGCAAAAAGGAACACATCCACCGATGGATTTGAAAAGCAATGTGTATTTTGCCAAAAGAAAGGACACACCTTGGATTGTTGTAGAATAATCAAGCAAAAGCCTAACAAAGAAAAGCTTGATTTTCTGAAGTCCAAAGGCCTGTGCTTTGGATGCTTAAAACAGGGACATTTACGTAAAGGCTGTAAGCAAAAACAGATCTGTCAAACATGTTCTCAAAAGCATCCCACCATTCTGCATTTTGATCGAGCGGAGTCTGCACTCTCCGCGGATGAGAGCCAGATAACCCAACAAACTGTCCAAAGTTCAGCTCCCACCGACAATGAAACATGTGGTTGTACTGGGGCCGGAGAAACAGCCTGTGCCCTGTCAATCGTTCCAGTGAAAGTTAGGTGTTTGAGGAGCAACAAAACAGTTGAAGCATATGCGTTTCTCGACCCAGGAAGCACTGGAACCTTCTGTACAGAGGAGCTAATGAGGATCCTTATGACAACAGGAAAAAAGACAAATATCTTGCTTCGGACCATGGGAAAAGAAGGAATCGTCAGTACCAATGTCGTCATGGGACTTGAAGTCAGTGCTGTGGATGATGCTAACTTTATCAAGCTTCCAAAGGTTTTTACACAGTCTAAAATCCCAGTTAGAAAAGAGAACATCCCACAACAAAGTGATGTGGATCGATGGCCATACTTAAGAGATGTTCAACTAAAAAGAATTGTTGGAGAAATAGGTTTGTTGATAGGAACAAACGTACCAAAGGCCCTTGAGCCATGGAAAGTCATAAACAGTGATGGGAATGGGCCATATGCAGTAAAGACTCTCCTAGGCTGGACTATCAATGGTCCTCTGAAGGAAGAAAATGCCAGTGGGGGGAGTTTTGAGTGGCCACGAGTAACAGTAAACAGAATCTCAGTGGCAACATAAGAGGAGCTCACTGAGCGACAAGTAAAGTTGGACTTCCCAGAACATGATATGGCTGAAGAATTGGAAATGTCATTTGAAGACAAACAGTTCATGGACTCTGTATCAAATTCAGTGAAGATGGTTGATGGCCATTACAGCATTGGCCTGCCTTTTAAGAACAAAGACATAGTTTTCTCAGATAATCGTGTCTTTGCAGTCCAGAGAGCAGAATGTTTGAAACGGAAGCTGATGAAGAACCCTCAGCTTCATCAGGATTACTCTAAATTCATGGCGCAAACGCTGATGAATGACTATGCTCAGGAGGTTCCTACAGAAGATGATTGTAAAGGTGACAAGAGGACATGGTACATCCCACATCATGGGGTTTACCACCCAACAAAGCATAAATTATGGGTGGTTTTTGATTGTGCTGCCACATATCGAGGCACCTCCCTAAATTCATGCTTATTGCAAGGGCCTGACTTGACAAGCTCTCTTATAGGAGTACTAACAAGATTCAGGCAGGAACCAATAGCCTTTATGGCTGACATTGAAGGTATGTTTAATCAGGTCAAAGTTCCCCTGGAAGATTGAGATTTCTGTGGTGGCCGCAGGGAGAACTCGGTCAGCAGTTGAAAGAATACAGAATGGTCGTCCACATTTTTGGCGCAACCTCGTCGCCAAGTTGTGCGAGTTATGCATTCAGAAAATGTGCGGAAGAAAATCAAGCACATTTCAGCTCAACAGCCGCCAACACCATTTTGAGAATTTTTTATGGAGCTGATTGCCTAAAATCTGTTGGCACTGAGAAAGAGGCAATTGCTCTCATACAAGACCTAGAGGCGATGTGTGCTGCTGGGGGCTTCAAGCTCACCAAGTGGGTTTCCAATAGCAGAAACGTGCTCGCATCAGTACATGAGGAGGAAAGAGCAGATAAAGTCAAGATGCTGGATCTGGAGAATGATTGTTTGCCAATTGAAAGAGCTTTAGGAGTCCAGTCGCATGTGGAGGCAGATACATTGCAGTTCAGGGTCTGCCTACAAAGCAAGCCACTCACAAGAAGAGGAGTTCTTTCAATGGTCAGCACTATTTATGATCCGCTTGGTATCTTGGCTCCACTTATCCTCCCAGTTAAGCACATTCTGCAGGAACTATGTAGGACAAAGCACGCATTGGACGATGACATGCCAGAGGCACTGGCTAAGCAGTGGCAAAAGTGGGTGATGACCTTATACCACTTAACCACATTTGAAGTAAAAAGATGCATTAAACTAGCCAACTTTGGAAGAATTACTTCAGCACAGCTTCACCATTTTGCAGACGCCAGCGAGAAAGGGTATGGTGTAGCCACCTACCTGGTCTCAAGAAACTGTCAGAACCAGACACACTGCGCCTTCATCATGGGAAAGGCCAGAGTTACACCTTTGAAGCCAGTGACTATTCCCCGACTTGAACTGACTGCTGCAGTTGTAGCAGCAAGAATGGATAAGATGATAAGAGCCGAGTTGGACGTTAACTTGACGGACTCTATCTTTTGGACGGACAGCACATCAGTCCTCCAGTACCTTAAAAATGAAACTACGAGACATCGTACATTTGTTGCCAATCGAGTGGCTGCAATTAGAGACAGAACAGAATTATCACAGTGGAGATATGTGAACACATCTGCCAACCCAGCAGACTATGCTTCAAGAGGGCTGACGATTGATGCCTTTCTTAAGGCAGAGACATGGATCATGGGTCCAGACTTCATAACAAAGCCGGAGTCTGAGTGGCCAGCAGTGCCAGACAGTGTTCACCAAACTGTCACTAAGGATCCTGAGGTGAAAGAAGTGTCAGTATATGCATCTGCTGCAGAGGAAAGCATTAACGCGACACATCAACTCATTCAACATTACTCAAGCTGGTATCGACTAAAGCGAGCAGTTGCATGGATCCTTAGAATGAAACAGATGCTGAAGCTCTTCTCTTCAAAAAGAAAGGAATTGACATCTGCCCAAGATGGAAACCTAGACAGTCAACGGCTCGAAAAACAAATGAGAGACTTCAAGGCAAAGTTTCACACAAAACCCCTCTCTGTAGGTGACATGGAAGAAGCAGTAAGGGCAGTTGTACGCTTCAGTCAAGCAGCCAGGTTCCCCAAAGAAATTGCTATGGTTGGAGAGGGAAAGCTTGTTACAAAGGATAGCTCTCTCTACCGGCTGTCACCAGTTTTCCAAGATGGCGTTCTTAGAGTGGGTGGCAGATTGAACAAAGCATCGATGCAAGAGGAATCAAAGCATCCTGTAATTTTGGCCAGTGATTTGCACATCACCACTCTTATACTTAAATCAGTTCACGAAAAGCTTGGACACAGTGGTACAAATCATGTCTTGGCAGAGGTTCAGCAGAAGTATTGGATATTGAAATCCCATGCAGCTGTCCGGAAAGTAATCTACCGGTGTGTAACCTGCAGACGTCACCATAGAAAACCAGAAAGTCAGCTCATGGCGGACCTTCCCAGTGAGAGACTTAGTGGCAAAGTGGCAAATTCTAGACACAGACTCCTGTATTCACGCGCTACGCAGATTCATAGCAAGAAGAGGACAAGTCAAGTTGATACGTTCTGACAATGGAAAAAACTTTGTCAGTGCTGAAAGGGAACTCAGAGAAGCAGTGCAGCCCTTAGACAACTCAAACATTCAAAGTGTCATGTTGCAAAAAGGCATCACATGGATATTCAACCCTCCTTACGCTTCCCATTTTGGAGGAATATGGGAAAGGCAGATAAGGACACTCAGGAAAATTCTCAGTTCATTACTGCACCAGCAAGCAGTGGATGAGGAAGGACTTCATACCCTACTGTGTGAAGTCGAGGCTATTATAAATAGTCGCCCCATCTCAAGAATCTCTACAGACCCAAATGACTTGGAAGCGTTGACACCCAATCATCTATTGCTGATTTGCCAGGACAGTACACAGCAAATAATGAGAGGTATTGTGTTGAGGCACAGGAACTCTTTTATTTTGTTAAGTTGTGCCTGCTTAATAATAGAAATAGCCTTTTTAGGGAAATAAGACATTTTTACTTTAACTTTGTTAAACAGTAGTTGTCTTCCCCCCCCCCCCTTAATTTAACAAAAACAAAACAAAATACTCATTTTACCAAAATAAATACTAAACATGAAAACAAAAATATCCTTTTCATTTGTACAATTGCCCTTTTCACATCCCCTCTGAAATCACTGAAAAATATATCAGAAGAACCATTTTAAATACTGACACAAGGGAGCACAGGAATGTGCAGTGCTGTTCTTCCACTAAAGGTGAATGCAAGTTGCTTTAGTTTGGCTGTCATTTGCTCCTTTTCTTTGCCTTCAAACATTGTGTCCATAACTTCAGTCATGCATTCTTTTATCATTTCTGCATCAGAGAATGGTTTCTTGTGCTTACCCAAAACCCGGGCCACTTTCAGTGAGCACTCTGTTGCGTTTAGTTGTTGTGTCATACATGTCACAATCTTCCTGCTTGAGTCTTGATTTGACCTTTTCAGTTTCCTTTGTTCTTAGCTCTGAATTAGGAGGGGAATCCCGTTCAAAAGTGCTGTGCTCTGTCACATAGTGGCATTTAATATTTTGACTCTTCACCAGAGCTACCGTCTTTAGGCATATTAGACACATTGGCTTGGTGCTCGACCGAGGTAGAATGAAAGCATACTTGTCAGTCTATTCTTCATTGAAACGCCCATTTTCACTGTCCACCTTTCTCTTTGTAGCAAATTTAGAGAACGCCATTGTTATGTTCATTTACCATGTTGCGGTGTTCTGCTGTTAAACAGCTGCAAAGATCCCTGGGTAGACTGGAGCAAAACTGCACACAATCGAAACCTCCCGCGATTCGTCTTGTCTAATTGTCTGTGTGCGGCTCTCCTGGACTGAAGCTGTGAACACACTGTGGCGTCGCGCATGCCTCTGTTTCCTGACACAATCATCCATTTTGAATGCGTGTTTATTGGGCTAGACGCGTGCTGACGCTTATGTATGGGCACACCTTAAGTTCAGAGGAGCCAATCAGCGCATCGTTATAGCCGACATGCCCTGCTCAGCCAGGGTCTCCTGTTAGTCAAACATTATACGACACACAGTCGCGCTGCTGCGGTCCTCTGCAATACATCTGTTAGTGCACGCAAAGAATACAACTGATAATTTTAACAAGCGATCGCGGTAATGCGAAGATTATAGTCCACAAATATAAAATGTATAACGTAAAAATCACTTTATAAATTATTATTTTATACAATTTGCCGAGGGTCCGGACAGAGGAGGTCCGGACAGAGGAGGTCGGCGGTCCGGACAGGGGAGGTCCGCGGTCCGGTAGTGGATCGCAGTCCGCCAGTTGAGGTAGACTGGTCTATCGTATCCCGTGTGAACGTGTTAATTTCGTATTTCGTTTAAGTGTATTTTGGAAGTCCTGTTTTTTAATTTTTGGTAAAGCCCTAATTTGTGTTCAAGATAAAATAAAACGAATCCCATTTTTTGGATCAACGATGGCGGCCTCGTTTTTACGAAGTCGTCGTCGTCGTTGAAAGGAAAGGCTTGTTGAGGAAAAGCACGAGTCGAAATCCTACATGCCCTGCTGACGTAGCGACGAAAGGACTAAGTTGCCGCTACAGATCCCATTAATTGACTGGTAAAAAGGGCTGAAGAAACTCCACAAGAGGCCCAAATAGCTCAGTTGTGAGAGCGTTAGTCTGAAGATCTATGGTCCCTGGTCCAACCCTATGTTTCGGCATGTAAGGCACAGAATCCATTTCTTTGTTGCGATTACTGAACTATGATGTGTCCTCTGACTCGCTGTTGTGATTTTGGCCGATCAGATCCCATTAAGTGACTGGTGAAAAGGGCTTAGTTAATTAATGCCACGAGAGGTTGAAGTTGCTCAGTTGGGAGAGCGTTGTACTGAAGATCTTAAGGTCCCTGGTTCAAACCAGGGTTTCGGCATGTGAGGCACAGGAATTGTTTTTGTTGCGATTACTGTACTACAATTTTACTCTGGCCAAAAAGATCCTATTGATTGACTGGTGAAAAGGTCTTCATTAACATACATTTTTTACAACAAAATTGTGTTTTGGGGTTAAATCTCATGCTGTGCGATAGTCAATGAGCATTGAGAATACTCAAAGCGGTTCTCACTTTCCAGTTATGAATAGAATCGGAAATGCAATAAATAAATAAATAAATACATAAATAAAGTAAACCTGAAGAAGACGTGGACACTGTGATCATGTGAGGCAGGCCTTGAGTCGCAGACAATATCTCGTTCAAGTCCTTCTGATCTGGTCAGCCACTGCCATACTTTCTCTGGATGGAATTTCACCGTCATCTGAAGGACCACAGTGAACATCAATCAGTTTATGAGCGACAATACACCCAGTGTATGCTGAACAAGACCGACACTCAATACTTTTTGTTGCTGCAGTATATTATAAATCTTGCATATTGGACTGCACGGCAACCTTGGCAAGAGCATGTTGCTCTTGGTTCGGCTGGTTGAGGTGGAACAGGGACGGCGCCAGGCAGACGGCGAGGTTGGTTGAGAAGACAGTAAAGCGTTCCATAAAAACTCCATAATTGGTAAAATGTTGTCTTTTGTCGCAAAATCTTGTGTTTTATTTTTATCTTTAAGATCTGCTTGCCGCAAGTACCTGGTCAGGACAATGGCACGTGAGGTGGGCAAGAATCAGCTGAAGGCGCAAAAGGCAAGTCAGTAGCGAGCAGACACCCTTGTACCCACCGGGTCCAACCATGCTTGTTGGACATGGAGTTCTTCTCCATTATGGCAGTGACACATAGCTAGGAGAACTTGTGCAGCAGGCTGAGCTGCATGGCCGACTGGCTGCTAATGTGAAGTGACGAAGACGGCTGGTTGAGATGGTGAGACGTCCTGAAACTGGGCCAGCGCACCCTGCAAAGGGTGAGCAGCTCAGATAATGGATGGAAATGGAAACATGATCTTGATTCGACTATGATCTGCCCTGCAATGCAAACGAGTTTGGCACCCCTCGTCTAGATGTATTTCTTACCGCAGTCTCGTCAAGGAGGCCCCGACACCGGAATCCCTTTTGTCCCGACTGGTCCCGATGATGTCTGTATAATTCTGGGAGACGGGTGTGGTTCTGCCCTCACCATCTTCACCATCCTCGCTCTCCGCAAGTACGCCGCGGCTCCAGTGAACCACGATCTGATGCAGGCCACTGATATGCATTGTCGTATGCGCTCACCCGACTGCCCCTCTGAGATTTCAGGCACGGGGGCTTAGACAGTGGACGGCAAGAGCAGTTGTCGTCCAGGTTCTTGCTTTTGGATGGACATGAGACAGGGAGGTCAGCGGAGCTTCTCCCAGATGTCAGGCTTTGGGCAAAGTAAAGTACCTGGCTTGTGGTCTTTGGCGACATGATTGAGGAGGTTTTCATGTGAGCGGAACTGGGTCCTCTGTACATCGGGCCTGTTTCCCGGGTCCTCTGTGCATCGGGCCTCTTGCCCTGCAAGGGGAGCTCCATGTCTTCCAGATATTTGCTGCTTCATTTGCTGGCTGTCCGTGCTTGTGGAGGTGTGGGATCACGAATGGGGCTCACGTTCATCCTGGAAATGTCGGCGCAGTCGTCGTCAAAGTCGTTGCCGCAGTTGCTGACCTCAGCAGGCGATGTTTCGCCATTGTTCTGTCATGGTTCTGTTTGTGACCAACAGGTGGCACTGTAGGGCTCTGCCTGCAGCTGCATACCTGTTGATCATTATGTCATTAGTTCTATAAAAGGACTCCTGGCACGACCTCTTGGTGTCGGGTTATTGTTCTTGTCATTGTTCTGTCATGTTTTGGTCATGTTTTGGTCATTGTTAGTTTTTAGCTTCAGCTATAGTTTTTGTTTGATACTTTGGATTTATTTTGTTCTTATGACTTTACTTGTTTTAGATATACAGTAAACATTCCCATCCCCGGAATTCTATGAAAAGGAATATCCTTCACCCGTAATAAAAACCTATGCATTAACATTTTGACTACGATATTACATGTTACCGGAACTACGTAAGCGGAAATTCCACTAGCCGTAACCCGGATGGAGACGTCATGCAGCGGGAGCTTAAATACACGCAACGCTCCACCCGATACGCGGAAAGACACCAACGGAGACACCTTTTCACTTCTCATTTTTTGATAATCAGATTCGAAACGACGACGTGTAAGTGAGTTTTTATTGGCGTGCGTTTTACTGTAATTGCGAACGATTTCTAACGTTCTATAAATATCAAGGATCATAAGGAAACAAAGTGCTTTGTTTCCTTATGATCCTTGATATGTATGTCTTTTCGTTAAATATTTTCAATAAGTATTTTTAGAATATTTCTCAAAGATCGCTTTCGGTTCCGGGTCACGTGCCGCAGATGGCGAGGAATTAGAAAGATCGAGAAGACAATTTACGAGAGAGAGAGAGAGAGCGAGAGAGAAAGAAAGAGATTGCGGGAGAAACGAACCTCCACAAATCTGGTCGATTTGTATTTGAAATTATCTACTTTCGGTTTACCAAGGTGCACACGGTATGTCATTGTTTGTGTTTATTTATTAATGTCTTGTAAAAGGTATTATTGTAATGTTGATATTGTTGCTTGAAATGTGTTTTAGTTTTCACGGTGTTCCACCATTAAACGTTTTTGGACATCAGTACGAGGCGTCATCTTTGACCGGGGTAGATACAGTGAAAACGTATCCTCATCCATCCTTCTGGAGGCTTCGGCGCGCAGGTGCTTCCCATCCCGCGGCAAGCTATCGGCTTCGGCGCACATCACGTAGCAATCTACGAGCTACATCGAGCGTCGTCGCACTCAACCCCGCGTGCCACGCAGCTAGCCACGAGCTACTTCGAAAGTCATCGCACTCAACCCGCAGCAAGCTACAGGCATCAGCATGCATCGTCGCTACTCATCCAGCAGTAAGGCAAGAGTTAAGCGTGTGACGTTGCTTCCCATCCTGTAGCAGCTAAAGGTTTCGGTGGACATTAACCAGAGTTGGCAAAGGCCTATACAGCTTACAGTAGCTCACAAGGTAGATGGATAGAACATAGACAAGATCATCTGACTGAAGAATTAATGAATGTGAGTTCTTGAATGTGTGAAAATATCTATTGAATGTTTGATCAGTGTCATCACAGTTATTATTGCTGATTGCAAATGTAACGGTATTGACAGCATCGATTGAATAGTATTAGGGGCTGTAACTCAAATTACTTGGTTTCTAAAAATCTATAAAGTCAGGTTCTGAAGTTTTGAAGGCTCCAAAATGTATCAAAATAGCGACAGTCAGTGTGATAAGGTGCAAGAGCATGAAAATGGGGAAAGGACAGCTGAGGCAAAAATAAGAAAATCCTCTTGTGAAAGACGTTTAACACCTAAAATGCAGGAACTAAAAGAGAAAGAGTTCATTCAAAAAGAAGACAATTTGAATGCAACATATGAGAAATGGAAAAGTCATGTTAGAGAAACCCGAAGAAAGTTAAAACAATGGTGCCCTGAGCAAGACATGTGCGACATGATGGATGAAGTTGAGAAGCTTGAGGGTGAGATAAAAGAAATATATGACATTGTCCGAAGCCAGTCAATTCCAAGTCAAGAATTACGGAGAAAAGTTGATGCATGTGTAGCGGCATCAGCAGACTTACTGCAAGTAATGAGAATCCGTCTAAAAGAAGATAAAGAAGATTTTGATGCTGTGGCAGAAAACGCAAAATTACACATGCTGCTAGATAATGAATATGCCAGGTCCATATATGGTTCCACCGTCTCCAAAGTTACAGCACCCAGCGCCAACCCTTCCGGGCACATGTCCGAATCACCGAGCATTTCAGTTAAGCGGGCCGAAATGGCTGCTCTTCTGGCTGCGAAGGAAGCTGAGATTGACATGGAAAAGGCTATTGAAGCCCAACGCCAGCAGTTGAAAAAACTTGAAAATCGGAGAGACATTGAAGTAATTAAGGCACAGTTAAGCGTGTATGAAGAAGAGGAAATTAAGGAAAGGAATGGGACAAGCAGCCCCGTACACACCAAAGAGAACATTGCATTTTCTTCTTCTCATCATGCCCCACGTCACGAAGAGCAAACTGTACAAAATGAGACAACCTTGGTTCAGACATTACAGGAATCATTAGCTCTTAGTCGTCTTCCAAACCCAGAGCCTACAGTATTCTCAGGTGATCCTCTGAACTTTATAGAGTGGAGTACAAGCTTCAAAGCTCTGATAGAGAGGCGATGCTCAAACTCTGCAGATAGGCTGTTTTATTTACAAAGGTACATAGCAGGGGAGGCAAAATCTTCTCTTGAAGGCAGTTTTTATAGAAGAGATGAAGAAGCCTATCAGCAAGCATGGGATCGACTCAACGCCAGATATGGTAATTCCTTCATTGTGCAGAGAGCTTTCAGAGAAAAACTCAATGGATGGCCAAAGATTGGTGGGAGGGAATATATCAAATTGAGAGAATTCAGCGATTTCCTCCAAACTTGTAGTAATGCTATGCCTTACACAACGGGCCTGCAAGTTTTGAATGACTGTGAGGAGAACCAGAAAATGCTGGTGAAACTACCAGATTGGGTGACATCCAGGTGGAACCGTCATGTCACAGAGCAGCTAGATGAAGGTCAAGATTATCCAAGTTTCCATAACTTTGCAATGTTTATATCTAAAGAGGCACGCATAGCTTACAATCCAGTGTCATCTCTATATGCATTAAGACAATCAACTGAGATGACAGTAAAGGGAGGTAGGCACTCAAAAGCAAACACATTTGCTACAAAGGTGAGGATCGCAGATTCTCAAATCTCTACAGCTGATCAAGGCCCCAATGAAAACAATTTACGAGAGGCTGAAAATCCAGGCAAATGTATATGCTGTGGAGAAGAACACTCTCTACATAAATGTAAGAGGCTTATGAAAATGTCTTCAGAGGACAAGAGAAAATACATTTATGCAAATAAGCTATGTTTTGCATGCCTGGGAAGGGGTCACAATTCCAAGGAATGTAGAAATAGAGCCATGTGTGGAGTATGCCAAAAGAGTCATCCAACCGCATTACATGAAGATCGTTCTCCAACGGAGACAGCCTCAGCACAAAACACCACTGAAGAAAGTACATCCTCACTATCTTGTTGTGTCAATGGAAGTGATGCTGAGAGTACATCAATGATTGTGCCCGTCTGGATCTCAGCACCTAACGCACCTGATACGGAGGTCCTAGCTTATGCGCTATTGGACACACAAAGCAGCCACACGTTTGTCGATCAAGAATTGTGCGCAAAGCTTAAGGTCGACATGGACCCAGTTAAACTGAAACTCTCCACGATGATGGGAAAGGACTCAGTGATTAAAAGCGAAAGAGTTTGTGGACTTAAAGTAAGAGGATTTTCCTCAAATGTTTCCATTGACCTACCTCCGGCCTACACAAGAGACTTCATTCCTCTTGACCGGACCCATATTCCTACCCGCAAAACAGCCGCTTCATGGAAACATCTTGTTAACATAACTCAGGAGATAACCCCACCAATGGATTGTGGTGTTGGATTATTGATCGGTTATGACTGCTCCCGAGCCTTAATTCCAAGAGAGGTCATTACTGGAGGTGACTATGAGCCTTACGCTGTCAAAACCGATCTCGGCTGGAGTATTGTGGGAGGAGTAGCACGATGCGTAAATGCAGGAGATGTGACTGGACTTTGTCTTCGAGTATCTGTCAAAGAGTTACCACCCGTAACACCATCAGCCGTCATTAAAGCCCTTGAGTCTGATTTTGCAGACACAAAAGCAGGTGAAAAAAGCATATCTCAAGACGACCTTCTCTTTCTGCAAATATTAAAAGGAGGCCTCCAACAAAATGAACATGGCCACCTCGAAATGCCACTTCCTTTCAAAGCACGACCTCATCTCCCAAACAATAAGGTGCTGGCTTTGGCACGACTGAAACAACTTAAAAGGAAGTTGGACAGAGATCACAAGTTCAAAGGTGACTATCTGAAGTTTATGGAGGGCATTATTAAAGATGGTGATGCAGAGAAAGTAGACAGCCAACCAGACCTCGGCAATCTTTGGTATATCGCTCATCAAGGTGTATACCACCCCCGAAAACCGAACAAGATACGCGTGGTCTTTGACTGTTCTACAAAGTACAAAGGCACCTCACTGAATGACCATCTGTTAACAGGACCTGACCTTACAAATGGCCTCACAGCTGTACTATGTCGGTTCCGTAAACATCCTGTTGCAATCATGTGTGACGTAGAGAAAATGTTTCACAGGTTTCATGTTAGAAAAGAGGACAGAGATTATCTGCGGTTTCTCTGGTGGGAAAATGGAGACTTAGATTCACAACCCACAGAATACCGGATGAAGGTGCACTTATTTGGAGCATCATCTTCCCCTGGTTGTGCCAATTATGCCATGAAATGCCTTGCCAACCTTAATGAGAAACAGTTCCCCAATGCAGCTAGTTTCATTCGTAAAAATGTATATGTTGATGATGGACTCATAAGCGTAGAGTCAGTTGCTGAAGCGAAAAAGCTTGTGAAAGAAGCTCAAGCTCTGTGTGCGAGAGGAAACCTACACCTCCACAAATTCCTTTCCAATAACCGAGAAGTGCTAGATTCAATCAATGCAGCAGAATGTGCTGTAGACGTGAAGGATGTTGATTTCAGGCCTGACGACTTACCAGTGCAAAGAGCGCTTGGGATAAGATGGCAGATCGAAAGTGACAATTTCTCCTTCAAGGTGTCACTAGATAAAAGACCCACCACACGAAGAGGGATTCTTTCCGTTTTAGCCTCTTTATACGATCCTCTTGGAGTTTTAGCTCCATTCATCCTTGAAGGAAAGAGGATACTACAAGAGATGTGTCAGAGAGGTACAGGATGGGATGATCTATTACCTATGGACTTGAAGTTAAGGTGGGAGACTTGGCTAGAGGATTTGGAGAACCTTGATCAAATCAACATTGCAAGATGTTTTATACCGGACAGGTTTGGCAAGGTGCAGAGAGTTGAACTTCACCACTTTTCTGACGCTAGCAGCCAAGGGTATGGTCAATGTAGCTACATCAGGTTGTTAAGCAAAGAAAACGTGAACTGCTCCCTTGTCATTGGCAAAGCGAGAGTGGCTCCAACCAAAATTCTCACCATACCAAGGTTGGAGCTAAGTGCCGCAGTAACCTCAGCAGCCGTGAGCAAGGTGTTACGGGAGGAGTTGGAGGTCAAAATAGATGAAGAATACTTTTGGACAGACTCTCGAGTGGTTCTAGGATATATTAACAATGACGCTAAACGATTCCATGTCTTTGTTGCAAATCGGGTCCAGAGAATTCGCGAAAACAGGACACAGGAGACAACCCTGCAGACCATGCCTCCAGAGGCCTGAACGTGGCAGGTCTCATCAACTCAAACTGGCTCACCGGTCCAAGGTTTTTATGGGAGAGAGATATAGCCACAACCGAGGTGACACCTGAGCTACTGGTGGGAGATCCGGAGGTGAGGATTGTACAAGTGTTAAAGACAGAGGCTGCAAGGCAATTTGACATTCAAGAGCTTCTATCACGGGTTTCAAAATGGACAACAGCAGTCAATGTCATTGCTCGCATCCAACGGCTAGCCAAGAGAATCAAAACCACAAAACCTTTAAATGTAGAAGAAAAAAGACAAGCTACACTGACCCTTATTAAACTGACACAAAAGGATGTCTTCCAAAGGGAGATGAACATGCTTAGCGAGAAAACAGGAAAACTGCCTTGTAACCATCAACTTCATCAGCTTGACCCGTTCCTTCAAGACGGCATACTGAGAGTAGGAGGAAGACTAAGAAAAGCAGCTGTGTCACTTGAATTAAGACATCCAGTAATACTCCCTACAGACGGTGCTCTCACAAACCTCATCATTGGTCATCATCACAACAAAATACAACATCAAGGTAGAGGACAAACTCTCAATGAGTTACGAAGTAATGGATTCTGGATTGTTGGTGGAAGTAAAGCTGTAGCTCAACACATCAGACGGTGTGTACAATGTAGAAGAATTCGCGCACCACCAGAGGAACAACGGATGGCAGACCTACCCAGTGACCGTGTTGATGCAACAC
Organism: Hippocampus abdominalis; assembly: GCA_018466805.1. Taxonomy (NCBI): domain Eukaryota; kingdom Metazoa; phylum Chordata; class Actinopteri; order Syngnathiformes; family Syngnathidae; genus Hippocampus; species Hippocampus abdominalis. The sequence continues at coordinate 12,285,997 of CM031704.1, read as the reverse complement.
CACCATTCGCTTACTGTGGTATGGACTGCTTCGGCCCCTTCCACACCAAGCAGGGTCGGAAGGAGCAAAAAAGGTATGGCCTGCTCTTCACGTGTCTGTGCTCCAGGGCGGTGCATATTGAAATGCTTGAAGATATGACAACAGATGCCTTCATCAATGCCTTGAGATGCTTTACAGCTATCCGTGGAGCCGTTAGACATATAAGATCTGATCAGGGCACTAACTTTGTAGGAGCAAGAAATGAGATGGCGAAGGCGCTAAAAAAATTAAATCAAGAAAGATTAACCTCCTACCTTGCAGACAAACAATGCGATTTTCAGATGAATACGCCACACTCAAGTCACACTGGCGGAGTATGGGAACGTCAAATCAGGACAGTGAGAAGCGTACTAAGCACTGTCTTGGCCCAGAGCGCTGGAAGGTTAGATGACTCTTCCCTAAGGACTTTCCTTTATGAAGCTATGTCCATTGTAAACAACCGACCTTTAACTGTTGACAGCATCAGTGATCCCACAAGTTTGGAACCTCTCACGCCAAATCATTTGATTACAATGAAGTCTTCTGTACCACTTCCCCCACCTGGCAAGTTTATCCAGGAAGATCTCTATGCCAAAAAACGGTGGAGAAAGATTCAATATCTTTCTGAACAATTCTGGCACAGGTGGAGAAAGGAATATCTTGCAAACCTTACCCTGAGGCAACGATGGCTTACACCAAGGCGCAACGTGGAAGTTGGTGATGTTGTGATCATCAAAGAGGATGATGTCCCTCGCAACGAATGGAAACTTGCGAGGGTTATTGAAGCAAATCAAGACGATGACGGACTGATGCGAAAAGTCACCGTACAGATAGGAGATCGAAAGTTAGGAAGGAAGGGAGAGTGCCTCAATAAGCCTTCCGTCGTTCAAAGAGCCGTGCAGAAATTAGTGGTTCTAGTTACAAATAATTAAAGGAGAAAGCATCAGATGCTGAACAGACATTTTTCCAAGTTAAGGTGTCAAATATTCAATCTAGAATAGGCAATTTTCTAGAAAACGTAAATTCTATTGTTTGTTTGAATGACGTTAAATTTGTCCAGTTTATTTAGGACATAGCAGAGCAATGTTGAAATTACCGTTGATTTTGGGAAGTGCATAAAGTAATTCTACATTTGCATATGTTAATCGAACAGTAATTTGGTGGGAGTGTAGCTGGCGGCAGCGTTGAGTTAATGGGTTGTCATGACAACAAAAATATAATTTTATTTCGGCTTGTTATTTTGTAAAAGTGCTTTATGTTTCCTTATGATCCTTGATATGTATGTCTTTTCGTTAAATATTTTCAATAAGTATTTTTAGAATATTTCTCAAAGATCGCTTTTGGTTCCGGGTCACGTGCCGCAGATGGCGAGGAATTAGAAAGATCGAGAAGACAATTTACGAGAGAGAGAGCGAGAGAGAAAGAAAGAGATTGTGGGAGAAACGAACCTCCACAAATCTGGTCGATTTGTATTTGAAATAATCTACTTTCGGTTTACCAAGGTGCACACGGTATGTCATTGTTTGTGTTTATTTATTAATGTCTTGTGAAAGGTATTATTGTAATGTTGATATTGTTGCTTGAAACGTGTTTTAGTTTTCACGGTGTTCCACCATTAAACGTTTTTGGACATCAGTACGAGGCGTCATCCTTGACCGGGGTAGATACAATACTTCTCCATGTCGTGTGCATTCACAAATCACCAAATTAGTCAGGAAACAACTCTTTCGTGTCAAAGTCTGCGTAGTGAAAAATGCTTGCGCGATCAGCGCGAGCCCTCCAATATGGCGCGCCGCACGGAATTGTGGGATACCGTTACTATTTTTAGTAAAAAGGACGGAACCGTCAGAGCTGTTTTCACATTGCGTGTCATTCTTGTTTGTTCTGGAAAGCGAGAGACCTATTGGGCCACGCACGGCAAGTGCTGCCTTCTGCTGGTCAGAGTTGGTCATTGCAACCCTCTGCAAAAATACCATATGATTTCTTATTACCTTCTAAAAATACGCAATAACATAAAACAACCACTCTGTGAACGTGAGCTGCACTCGAAACTAAAACCAAATACAGTAATCCCTCGTTTATCGCGGATAATGGGGACCAAAACCACCTGCGATAAACGAAAATCCGAGAAGTGGCGACCAATTAACATATATATTTTAAAAAATTGCCCCACGTGGGCCTTTGCGCTTGAGCAGAGCCACTAACACACATACACACGCACACTCGCACGCACACTCGCACGCACACACACGCGCGCACGCGCGCACGCACACACACACACACACACACGCACACACAGGCCAGGACCCTGCAGCATACAGCAGTGTTAATGATTAGTCAATTAAGGTTGTTAAGACCGTTAAGGATAGACTAGACCTGCTTTTAATAATAATAATACATTTTATTCATAAGCGCCTTTCAAGACACTTTACAATCAGGAACAAAAACAACAAAACACCGAACGGGTTGAGCAGCCGCAGCCAAACGCGCCAGCGTTCACTCAGCCCGGAAGTCGGAAGAAACCACAAGGGAGGGAGAGGGGGAGAAAAGTGTTTTGTTCTGATAAGTCGCTCTCTCTCTCTCTCTCTCTCTCTCTCTCTCTCTCTCTCTCTCTCTCTCTCTCACATGCGCGCCGCACACACTAGCAGCTAGACACTGAGATTAAAGAGTAACCTGCGTAATAAAACAGCCAATCAACATGGCTGCAACCTTCTTTGCAACCCCTTTGTCGAAAAATTCACCTCACGTGGGATTTTTCATCTTGTTTTGTGACATTTGGCGGGGTTTTATTTCGTTTCCGGAAGACTAAGAAAAGTTTGACACCCCTGGTCTACACTCTGCCTTTGAACTATCAATTAAGTTGAAATGAGTCCAAATTTCACTGCGTTTCCTGCCTTTCCACTTTCCACCTTGTCTCCCTGTCCCTCCTGTTCGTGTGCTGCTCACAGTGTGCTGCTGTGTGTCCCTAACCCTTCCCGCTTCTCCTCACTGCAGCGTGTGCGTGTGCGTGTGTGTGTGCGCGCGCGTGTGTGTGTGTGTGAGTGTGTGTGTGTGTGTGTGTGTGTGTGTGTGTGTGAGAGAAACAAACAAACAAAAACAAAAAAAGTAGTCCAAAAAATGAATGAAAATCAGAAATTGCTGTTGAATTCTGATTTAAATAATAATCATACCTCTACCACTATGACTACGAGGAATAAAAACAAATATTCTCAGCATTCCCGCTTGGGCGACAAAATAAACTTGGGTGACAAATGCTGCACCACCAAAATAAAACAAAACCCAACACTTTCCTTGTTTTTTGCTCACAATTTGTGATCACTAATTTAAAAAACACTGTAAAACGGCCTATGGCTGTGTGACATCGATGATGTCTTCACAGAAATAAAATCACAGGAGCTGTCCAAAGTTGGTTTGCATGTTCTCCCCGGGCTTGCGTGGGTTTTCTCCGGGTGCTCCGGTTTCCTCCCACATTCCAAAAACATGCATGGCAGGCTCATTGGGCACTCTAAATTGTCCCTAGGTATGAGTGTGAGCGTGCATGGTTGTTCGTCTCTGTGTGCCCTGCGATTGGCTGGCAACCAATTCAGGGTGTCCCCCGCCTACTGCCCGAAGACTGCTGGGATAGGCTCCAGCGCCCCCCGCGACCCTAGTGAGGATGAAGCGGTTCGGAAAATGGATGGATGGATGTCCAAAGTTGTGGTGACAGCAGTTTATTCCCATTATGCTGACTGCATAATTAGGATGAGTGCCATCTACGTGAGCAAATGGCATTCATTCGATTGAAAGATGGTACAGCGTAAACATGAGTCATTTCCACAAGGAACTTTAAACAATTTGACCAAAACATGTCAAACATTCATTCGACTAATTAAGATCACCGAATTACTCAACACACACAAAATAACTACTTGAGGATTGATACATCCATCCTTCGATTTTCCGATCCGCTTATCCTCACAAGTCATGGGGGGTGATGGAGCCTATACCAGCCATCTTTGGGCAGTAGGTGGGGTACACCCTGAACTGGGTGACAGGCAATCTCACGGCACACAGAGACGAACAACCAACCGTGCTCAAACTTGCAGCTAGGGACAATTTTAGAGTGTTCAATCAGCCTGCCATGCATGTTTTTGGAATGTGATTAGAGTGATGAGCTCATCAGCAAGCTCTGTCGAGGCCTCAACAATTGAATCAGGTGTGTTGGAGTAGGGAGGCACCTAAAACAGGCAGGATGTGGCTCTCGAGGAACCGGATCTACAAATCTACCCCTGCCTTAGACCTGGTCTGGTAGCGGGAAAACAAAATTTCATTAATTAATTTATCCTTTTTTTTTTTTATGAGGTGAAATTTTAGTCATTGATGGAGAGTTAACATTGACTTAACTTTAGAACTCTTCTTGGTGGTTTTCATTCTCTCTGGGTGAACTCGTCGTTGCCTGACCGCCGAGAAATTATTTTAAAACATTATTTTAAATTCAAACCGCTGGCGTTTTGAAAAGCTTTTATTTTGACGGCAGATTTCCGTCATGCAGAGTATTAACAATTGGTGGCTTGACGGCTATACGGAACTGTGGCACGTTTGGGACAGACAACCCTTGACGAAAATCTCCTGAATTTGTCTTCTACGTGCTCAAACCCCCACACGGGGCGTCCACAACCATCTTGCTGGACTAAAACATCTTTCGTTGAAGCTTCGTGTCTGATGAAAGTCGTCTCGGTGTAAATTGCTGTTTCTCGGCCTAGTTTAGCTTCGGTTAGCTTGCTAGCCGCTAACAAAGAGGCGCTCGTGCTCAACACATCGCTGCGCGGAGATGGAAAGCGTAAAGTGCTGTTGCAATTTTCGCACTACGTGCACAAGAAGGACATCAGAATACGAGGAGGAACTTTGTAAAGTAAAAGAGGACCACAAGGGACAACGTCAACTGCTGACTGCGGTCAGGCCAGCCTCCACATGCTAGTGATGTGTCGGTCGCGAACGAGTCGGTACAAAGAGCCGGCTCTTTGAAGTGAACGATGAGAGCCGGCACCCTCCCTCGAGAGCCGGCTCTGTCATTTTCCCTCTCTCTCTCTCTCTCCCTCTCTCTCTCTCTCTCTCTGTCTCTCTCGTGCGCGGGCGCACTCGCTCTCTCTTTTTCCCCTCTCTATGTCGCTCTCTTTTTCACGTGTCTGAAGCAAGGTTTGGCAGTGGCTCAGCTGCCGTGCTCAGAGAGGGAGACGGGAAGAAAAAGGGGAGGGGCGAGGGGCTTGGTAGGTACAAATAATTACTGAGAGAACGAGCCGGATCAGCCCGTCCAAGTACTGTATTTAGTTTTGTTGAAAGCAAATTTAAAATAAAGCAAGGCGTGGCTTATGTTTGTTAAAATAAAGCAAGGAGTATCTTATGTTTGTTTTGTTCGCTGCTGCTGTTGCAGTTACTACTCACTATTTTTGTTATGATGCAGCATGTTTGATTGTTTTTGGTTGAAATTTAATTTTGTTGCTTGTTAATTGTTTGGAGCCTTTTTAATGTTCAATAAAATAAGTAAAACCCCTTTTCTTTGCTTGATAATTGTTGCTATTTGCAGTCAGTAGAGTGCAATATTTAGTTCACCAAGTCATTTATCAAAATGAATGCTAAATTAGTCATAAATATTTAAAAGAAAAGCTAAAGTTAAAAGAGCCGTTGAGAGCCAAAAAGAGCCGGCTCTTTTCACTGAGCCGATCCAAATTAGCCGGCTCACCGAAAAGAGCCGCTAATCCCATCACTACCACATGCAAAGTTCAAGTAAACCAGACGCCGCAGACATTTTTAATACTGTACATTACGGTAATCAGCCCCCTGCGAGCGGCGTTGGACACCTTCAAAATAAAAGCTTTTCAAAACGCCAGCGGTTTGGTTTTAAAATAATTTAAAAAAATAATTTCTTGGCGGTCAGGCAACGACGAGTTCACCCAGAGAGAATGAAAACCACCAAGAAGAGTTCTAAAGTTGAGACAGAAAATTAAGTCAATGTTAACTCTTCATCAATGACTAAAATTTCACCTCATTAAAAAAAAAGATAAATAAATTAATGATTTTTTGTTTTCCCGCAACCAGACCAGGTCTAAGGCAGGGGTGGATTTGTAGATCCGGTTCCTCGAGAGCCACATCCTGCCTGTTTTAGGTGCCTCCCTACTCCAACACACCTGATTCAATTGTTGAGGCCTCACCCAAGGAGAATGAAAAAATGTCTCAGATTCGCACCAGGAGACGTTATGAAGTTGAAATAGGAACAAAAGTTAATGTCACCTCTGTATCAATGTGTAAAACCACATCTGATTTAAAAAAAAATTTTAAATGAACTTTCGTTTTTCTGGAACCAGACCAGGTCCACGGCAAACCAAGTATGCAACCAAAATACTTTCGTTAGGATCTGATGTTACATTTCAGAATTAAATACTTCAGAATAAAAATCTGCAATTTAGACTTTGACTCCTGAATTAATTTTTTTTTTTTTAATCATTCAAAATGAGCCAATCTGTGTTCAAGCACACTTGGCCTCACTCCATATTCAACCAAGGACTTTAGTTACAATCTGATGTTGCATTTCAAAATAAAATCTGCAATTTTGACCGTTAGACCTGTTTTTTTATAATCATGAAAAATTCAGTTTTTGATATTCTGCAACCAGACCACTTCTAGGGAACACTAGACTACCCCAGGTATCCAACCAAAGTACTTTTGTCAAAAATCTGATGTTGCATTTCAAAATAAAAGCCCGCTGAATCGGCAATTTTGACCTTTTCACCTGAATTAAAAAAAAAAAATCATTAAAAATATAATTTCCATTATGCTGCAACCAGACCACGTCTAGGGCACATTAGGCTTCCCAAGGTATTTAACCAAAGTGCTTTCATTAAGATCAGATGTTACATTTCAAAATGAATGCCCGATGATATCTGCTATTTTGAACCCTTACAGCTGAGTTAAAAAAAAAAAAAGTACCGGATTTTCCGCATTAAAAGGCGCACTGGATTATTAGGTGCACCTTCAATGAATGGGCTATTTTTTTTTTTTCATATATTGCACGCACTGGACATAAGGTGCAATCTACAATGCATCTGCTAGATGGTGCTACAGCCCTTCAATTGACACAAGAGGCGTTCATGACCGCCTCCAAAAAATGTAAATTAACGATTATTTCAATGAAACCATGAAGATTAAAAATACAGTAATGCATCAAAACAGAAAATCACAAAATAAATTCTATAGCCCCCCGACATAATTTATTTTGGCATTTCCCTGAGCGTAGCTGCAACAGAACGATCAGATGGACTATCGCAGAAGTGTTTGTTATTTATTCCTTTGTCGTGTACTGTATTCAGAAACTAGGAAATGCCAAAATAAATTCTGTAGGGGGGCTATAGAATTTTTTTTGTGATTTCCTCGCTTGATTTTCTGTTTTGATGCATTATTTTCCACTTATGTAGTTTCAATGAAGGAATCGTTGATTTATGTTTTTCCGAGGCGGTCATGAACGTCTCTCGAGTGAAGGAAGAAGAGAAGGCCCAGGACGGACAGACATAACTGTATTTTTGAGACTGTGAAAAATATTCATACAGTGTGCGTTTTAAAAAAAACAACAACACCACAGCTCTCCTTTTTTCGGAGCTGCAACAAAAACTTATTTAATAAAGCAGCGACACAGTTCACTGAACCAACATTGTAAGCAGAAAGGAACCATCTTGGGGTCGATATATGACCGTAATGACGATACACAAGGCGCACTGGATTTTAAGGGGCACCGTGAGCTTTTAAGAAAATGGTTTTTGGTGCGCCTTTTATAGTGTGGAAAATACGGTAATTAAAAATTCAATTCTCGCTATTGCCCCAACCAGACCCATTCCAGGAACCCAAAAGTATTCAAAGTACTTTCATTAAGTTTTGATGCAGCATTTCAAAATAAGAGGCCTCAGGAATGTGCAATTTTGACCTTAACACCTAATAACAAAAAACATATATATATATATAAAAATATGTCTTCGGGCAGTAGGCGGGGGGACACCCCGAACTGGTTGCCAGCCAATCGCAGGGCACACAGAGACAAACAACCATGCATGCCGACACTCACACCTAAGGACAATTAGAGTGTTCAATCAGCCTGCCATGCATGTTTTTGGAATGTGGGAGGAAACCGGAGTACTCAGAGAAAACCCATGCAGGCCCGGGGAGAACATGCAAACTCCACACAGGGAGGCCGGAGCTAGAATTGAATATATATATATATATTTTGTTGTTGTTGTTGTTGTTGTTGTTTTGTTTTGTTAATTAAATGGGGTTCAGAGGTTGCGGAAACACATAGCCATGATTCACTGATTATTGTTTGGAACTTCCTCTCCAGTGAAATTGAATTCAGGCAAACAAATCAGCCCATCACACTCAACCGAGGCTTCATTGGGTCAAGAGAAAATAATAAAATACTTCAAAGAGCGTAACAGTGCACGCCTAGTAACCAATCTGATGAAGAAGACTTGCTGGAGATTTTGTCAAGAATGTGCTCACACATGTTACCTGAAAAAGAATAGCAACTTAGCAAGGCGAAATATGTCATAAATTGCCGCTCTACAGCTCTTCAGGAGGCAAAATATGTACTAAATTGCCGCTCTTAAGTGTCGCGCTTATGGTGACTTTCGTCCGGAATTGAATCATGTCTTGGCAACCAACTCTTGGGAAATGGATATTGTGTCAACAGCGGACTCTATGAAGAACCTTCATAATGAATGAAAACCATCATACCAGGTGTGTTTGTGTCGGTGTGTCTTGCAGACGTCAGTGAAGATGTTGGTCCTGAGCCGAAGGAGCTGGAGCACCCTCGCGTGAAAGAGGAGGAGGAGGTCGAAGAGGCCTTCCCCTTAAAAGAGGAAGAGTTGCACCAGGTCTCTTTCACGAAAAAGGAGGAGGAGCCAGAGCACCCTTCCGTGAAAGAGGAGGGAGAAGAACCCCCCCAATATCAAAAAGGAGGAGGAGGAGGAGGCTGTCTGGAAGTTTTCATCCGCAGGAGTCCCTTTGAAGAGTGATGATGAAACTCAAGTAGAGGCAAGCGGATGGGCGGAGCCTCCAAGCAGCAGCTCAAGTCAACACATGACAACAGAAGGTGATGGAGACCACTGTGGAGAATCAAAAGCAGACCGCCTCTTAGCTCCACTATCAGAACGTGTCGACACATCACATGCGCCTCACTGTGATGATGATGATAATGATGACAATGATGAAGCATCTGAAGGTGATTTGACATGTCACACTGAACACTGCAAGTGTTCTCAGTGTGCGAAAACCTTGAATAAACACACAAGAATCCACACTGGTGAGAAACCTTTTGCCTGCTCAGTTTGTAATCAAAGATTCACTCACAAGGGACACTTCGGAAGGCACACAAGAAGCCACACCGGTGAGAAACCTTTTGCTTGCACAGTTTGCGGTCAAAGGTTGTTTGTGAAGGGGAGCTTAAAAAGTCACATGACAATCCACACTGGGAAAACCTTTTGCTTGCACAGTTTGTGGTCAAAGATTCTCTCAGAAGGGAAGCTTAAAACTTCATATGACAATCCACACTGGTGAGAAACCGTTTGTCTCCACAGAATGCGGTAAAAGATTCACTCGCAAGGAACACTTAACAATCCACACAAGAACCCACACCGGTGAGAAACCTTTTGCTTGCAGTTTGTGGTCAAAGGTTTTCTTTGAAGGGGGGCTTAAGTCACATGACGATCCATACTGGTGAGAAACCTTTTGCTTGCACAGTTTGTGGTAAGAAATTCTCTTGGAGGTCATACGTAAAAGTGCACGCCATAACCCACACTAGCGAGAAGCCTTTTTCCTGCTTAGTTTGTGGTAAAAAATTATCTCGAAAGGACGGCTTAAAAAAGCACACCATTATACACACTGGAGAGAAACATTTTGCATGATCCGTTTGTGGTCAAAGATTCTGCTGGAAGCTTCCGGTTAAAAAAAACGAACAAACAAACAACCCCCCCCCCCCAAAGGAAGTTGTAAGTAAGCTGGGGTCACACTTATCAAAAGAGTCTTTGGGACTCTAACTCAAAGTGTATGTTTGCACAAAAGCACATGTGCTAATGTATAGAATTGAAACTAGACTTTCTCCCTTGGACATTTTTTTCCCATGTTCATTATTTTTAGGGTGGTCTTCCATCCACAGTTCCCCATCCGAGCTTCCACCATTGCCTTACCCCAATTTAAAGTTTTTTTAAAGTTCTGTAATAACTCTTTATAGGAAGCCGAAAAAGAAAAATTTACAATGACTGCCAGGCTCAGGACAATGTTAAACAGCCCGCATGTGGACGCCCGGTTGACTGCTCCGTTGGCCCCACCCAATGCACGCCCCTATGTCTCATTGTCGCCAACATCCTCATTCACTAAAAAAGAAAGAATTACTGTATGTGCTGCCTGTACTCATTTCTTTTCAATATCGGCCCTTTCATGCACCTTGTAACCTGATAACATGATAACTGTCCACTGCTGTCCCTCAAAGGGTTAAATATGTCGTCACATATTCAACTAAACATAAGATCATGAGTTGGATGTCAGCGTATCACACAGTAAAGCGACTGTTGCAAACGCGGTTTTGTTCTGGAAAGCGCTTTGTTTACAGCTGCAGCTGTTGTGAAGTTTGTTGAGAGTTGTGTATTTTTTTCCTGATTCTTTCAGTTTAGTTGTAATTTGAATTTGCCATCAGTTAAGTCATTGATGCAGTTCAGTGTTATTGTACGGTGTTTGTTTTTTTTGTGAATTTCATGGACATCTTTGCCAATGTGTATGTAGTGAGTACACTACATCTTATAAATAAAGAGCCATTGTAATCCATGCTTTCAGCGCTTGATGTACAGCAAAGCCTCGTTTTAACGGAGGATGGAGGGAGGGGTCGTCGGTTCAAGCCGATCGTCCATTAGATTGCACTTTCGTGCCACCCACGCCTCCCAAAAACACCTACTACAGTACAAATTACTTAAAATAAATACATAAACATTTTAAAAAATGAACTCAAACGCTGGTCGTGAGTGCAAGGCAGGCTCCGATCACCCACACGCGCACGGCCGACTGCATCGTCCACAAGGGGAGATCTTGCACATTCACTGGTCACGCTGTAATGATTTCAAGCTGAACCAAATGGTCAAGTCACCTTTATTTTACATAGCCCCTGAATCACAGTCTCAAAGCAGTGTTGTTTTCATCTGTGATGAAATATTGTCGTGAATGCCCCTTTTTTTCCCCATGATGATAATGAGACAATGACGAGCTAATCGTGGCTCTTTGATGACGTGAAGGATGTTTTCGTTGATGAGACGACATGAAATTGTTAGTGTGTGGTCTTGTCAGACATTCAAAATGCGTGACATCTCTTTCTACTGTGCATGTAATCTTGTCTGTTTAAAAATATCAGCAATGCAGGCCTGATGATTTCAGAAATTCACAGAAACAGTTTTTCGGTTCTGTTAGATTACCCAAATGAGAAACCACTGTAACATTTTGAGTTCCGTAAACGTTCATTGTGGGAACCCATTTTTGTATTTTGACTGATATCCATCATCAAGAATTCTGATACTCAAAAGTATAATATTTAAAGGGTAAATATTTGAAAACTGTGCATTAACAATGAACATAATTACATCAGCAGCTGTGTACTTCAGGTTTATTCAATAGAATAAAAGGAGTATTTTTTCCCCACCCTCACACTGCAAAGATTCATTTACTGGTAATTATTAAGAAATCTATTACTCGTTTCAACCAACAACACAATCATCCTGATTTTTAAAACATGAGATGTCGAAACAAACTCCACAATTAAATGATTCAACACTTACTTGTTAAACACAATGCAGAAGTTTAAATTGCTCAAAATACAAAAAACAGAACCATGTCAAAGCAGTCAATACCTAACCCTAACCCTAACCCTAACCCAAGAAGTTACTTCTAGTCCGACACAAGTAATGCTTATTCTCTAAATGTTGATGACTACTTTCAATCAACAGCTCAATGCTGAACTACTTTTTAAAACATGATAAAATGTAAAATTTAAAAAAATCAACATTTAACTGATGCAAATGTATAACACAGTACATGTAATACACTAGAAATAACCAAAACTTAATTGCACAAAATACAGGGATCTCAGAAAACATTCCCTTGTGGCACACTGTAGAGGACGGGAGAATTCTGTTTCTTTACGGCCCTCCTTGGACACAGGTCCTTTTCTTTCCCTGTAAGGCGGAATAAAGACCCAACACCACGTCGCTAAACATGGCGGTCCCTTTAAGGACCGCCATGTTTAGTTTGGTTTGTTGCTAGGGAAACGGATTTTCAGCCGTTACCTTTTTGGCTCGAGAGTTTTATGTGATGTATAAAATAAAACGACACACTTGCTGTGTGTGAACGTGAGAAATTGTCGCCTTCTTTCACAATTTCCACAATGTATTATTATTATTAAGATGGGAGGACTGGGAGGAAGTGTTTGGGGCTGTCAAGTTGCCCCAGGAGAAAGAGCTGAGGAGAGCAAAAATACTACCTTGTTTTGTCTTAAGTGCTTCAGCAGATGTACATTATAGAGATTAGTATCCACAGTTTTCATGGTAAGGCGAAGTTTCCTCAACACACACAGAAAAAGTTCAATTTATCCATCCATCCATCCATTTCCATCGATCCGCATATCCTCACAATGGTCGCGGGGGGTGGTGGAGCCGATCCCCAGCTGTCTTCGAGCAGTAGGCGTGGGGCACCCTGAACATGTTGCCAGCCAATCGCAGGACACACAGAGACGAACAATGCTCCTGATCTCACACTCGCACCACGGGACAATTTAGAGTGTTTAAACAGCCTGCCATGCATATTTTTGGAATGTGGGAGGAAACCGGAGTACCCGGAGAAAACCCATGCAGGCCCGGGGAGAACATGCAAACTCCCCACAGGGAGGCCAGAGCTGGAATTGAACCACGTACCTCGGCACCGTGAGGTCGGCGCGCTACCCACTGGACTGCCACCTAAATTCAATTTTAAAATGTTTTAGTCATAAAGTTACCATGTCAACAACTAGTAAATTATAGAATAACGAAGACTGTTTCATCATATTTTTCATAGCAATTAGCCTTTAGATCTATTGACCAACTTCAAGTACGTATTTCTTTTTCGTGTTTTGTGCATGCATCACACGTCATCTTGGTAATAGGCCCTTCTTCGTCCCTCTCACATTTTTTTGCTTTTTTAAAAAAATAAATCCTACTTCACGGATTTCACTTTTCACTGGTTCTTTTTGGAACCTAATCCCCGCGATAAACGAGGGATTACTGTCAACCCGTTTTGCCCAAAATTCTTTTTACGTCATGGATTATCGCACATGTTGGCAGGGGGGATGGTGTCTCTGGTCCAGAAACATTATACAACTTTTGGTTTTAACTAATGTTCAGAAAAAAAGAAAAACAATGGGGGGCTTGTTTTAATACACAAGGTAATTTGTATCTAAAATGGGGTCAGTTTCTTCGAGTTACATTTCCATTTCAGATATTGCACATGGTTTTCATTAAATTGAGCCAAAATGAGGGGAAGCCATAATGCCTGGTTTTGGTTGAGGCTTTTTCAAACTGGGTTGAAATTTTCCCAGCAAAACATCCTGATGAATTAACGGTAGCTAAAGCTTTATGCAATGGTATGATATCACGGTGTGGTGTCCCAGTGACTATGTATGGTGGCAATGGAACTGTCATGGATCTGTTTGTGACCAACAGGTAGCACTGTGAGGCTCCGCCTGCAGCTGCACACCTGTTGGTCGTTTTGTAATTAGTGCCACTTTAAAAGACTTGATGCCCGACCACTCAGTGTCGGGTCATTGTTGCTTTGTGCTACTGTCAGGTTTGTTTGTCATGTTTGTTCCGGTCTTGTTTCGTTTCGTGGTAGTTTTTGCTTCAGTCATGGTTTTGTTTGTTACTTTGGATTTGTTTTTGTGACTTTGTTTGTTCTGGATTTCGTTTCTGTTTTATTAAATACAATTCGTCAAGTTCACCCTGCTCTTCCCTCTTGCCTGCTTTATGGGGTCGACCACCACCTCGCAACGTGACAGGAACACATTTTGTGAACAGGTTAATTGATAAAAATAGCATGCATGTTTCACATTTAATTTGAGACACTATTGCTCCTGCCATCAACGATCTGCAGGATTGGTAGCAAGTATGAATTATATGATCAAAATTCAATTGAAGAAATTGAATTGAAATTGAATTGATTTATATGTTAATATGACGAGAATGGCATTTGAAATATTGTTTGGGAGACCATACAAATTACTGATATTTTCTACGCAATTGGGAACTGGAAAATGAAGCTGATTATATGCGAGAAAGTTTAGAAAAAAGAAATGAATTGGGATTGCCGTAGGACAATTGTGCTTTTTCACAGCAGGACAAAATGGTGGATCCAGGAGAGCGGGTTCTGATTCGAAATATAAAAAAGTAACATTGGAACTCTCTGAAGTGTTGTTGACCACACCGATTGCCGCACATTGTAAAATGGTCATCTTGATAGTAACATCCACCGAGAAAGGTGAGTGCAAAAGTCGGGTGACGTGATGGGCACAGTATTTTAGTTACTGGGAACATCAAACGACCGGCGGAAGAAGTTTCAAGACACCAACCTCATTTAGGGTTTGTTTCTGTCGACATGCTAGAATATCAATGGTTGCGTGTCTCCGTTTCCTGTTATACAGCCATACTAACATATGGACAACTGCACTGCTTTGTGCTCTCCTTCAGCACATGAGAAAGGGGAATACAGTATTTTTTTAATGATACACTTTGCTAATTGATCTAGACCAGGGGTGTCAAACTTGTTTTTTGTCACGGGCAGCTTTGGGGTTACATCTTCCCTCCGATGGGCCGGTACGACGGTGAAACTGAATGAATATTTACATATATTATTACTTGTACACAACAAATTGATGGATTACCAATTTTGAAACCCATCCATCCATCCATTTTCCGAACCGCTTTATCCTCACTAGGGTCGCGGGGGGTGCCGGAGCCTATCCCAGCTGTCTTCGGGCAGTAGGCGGGGGACACCCTGAATTGGTTGCCAGCCAATCGCAGGGCACCCAGAGACGAACAACCATCCACGCTCACACTCACACCTAGGGACAATTTAGAGTGCACAATCAGCCTGCCATGCATGTTTTTGGAACGTGGGAGGAAACCGGAGCACCCGGAGAAAACCCACGCAGGCCCGGGGAGAACATGCAAACTCCACACAGGGAGGCCGGAGCTGGATACCTCAGCACTGTGAAGCCGACGTGCTAACCACTGGACTACCGGGCCGCCCCCAATTTTGAAACCAGTTATATAAATTACAATAGTTTGTTCAATTATCGTTTGGGTGAACGTTAATAGGGGAACAAAATTATCACAAAATCTCAACATTATTTATTATACATGACAATTTAATGTTTCGGTACACATTTTAGCAAGGTTCGTGGAAGTTGACACACATGATTTGCTTTCGCGGGCTACATAAAATGATGTGGCGGGCCGGATCTGGCTCCCGGGTTTCGACTTTGACACTTATGATCTTGGGAAAAGAAAAAAAAAATTGGCACAAATTGTTGGATACATTTTTGTTTTGGAGGCAAAAGGGTTTTTATTTATAATCGATCTATTCGATCTCATTAAGAAAAAATAAATAAAAGGTTGGACACACCAAGGGAAATAAAAAATAGCACAAATTGTTTTATTCATTTTAGTTTTGGAGGTTGAAGTGGTTTATGTAATGTGCTCATTGGTTGATGTTGACTTTGAATTTATTACTGTTTTTAATTTATTGCATTAATTTGGTCATAAATCTTCAGATAAGGATTTTTAATACATTTCTTAGGTGATTTGATGTGTTTAAAAATCTTTTCTGTTATGGTAAAAACAAAAAACAAACAAACAACCCAAGGTTAATATAGTCATTCTTTGCTGAAAGTTTAACTATATTTCTTTCTTTTGTTCTTTTATTTTAATTTTATGTTCATGTGGTCACGTTGTAATGCAGGAGTGTTCTAACAATTTTATAGGCAAATGATTATCGCAGCAGAGAGTTTTTCTTTTTCTTTGCGGAAAATTATTGAAGAGATAACCTCTTTCTTTTCAGCCCCTGTGTGTACCTATGTTAGCATATACATCATGACTCCACTGAATAAAGTCTGACAGGAAGGTTCTGTGTGATGATATAAGCAAATGTACGATGAACATGGGGGAATGTTCGGTTGATTGTTTTTAGTTATCATACATTTGCCTATTATTAATGATCCATTGATTATGCTTGCAATGAAGAACGTTTTTGCTTTTAATAGAAATATGATGCTTTTAATGAAGATATGCTCACATTTATAATATAAGAATGCTTAGTGCACTGTGTGGCAGTTGAGGGACGCAACCACCTTTCTGAGAAAGTGGTTGGAAAGAGATAAGTATTAAGACTAAACAGGAGCAAGGTCAGACATGGACGGAACTGTCAACACCAGCTGCAACTTGATGTTTTGGTAACAATTGCACACGTGAATGTAATTTACACTTACATACACACACATAATCAAGCAAGTTCAGTCTTCAACAGCCCTCATCCTTTAGGTTGGACACACCCATGTATTAGATTCCCAATAAATAAGAGAGGGAGCGGGGAGATCCTTGGATGATGCGCAGAGAACTGAAACCAACACTTCTCCTCGTTCCCCCCGGTACCAGAATTGAGTCTCCTGTCTCCTCCTTGTGTTTTATGTCTAAATGTCAAATTGATGGACCTGACAAAGCTGATAGCCTGCGCTATGAATGAGTTTTTGTATCGGTTTAATTTGCAGAGAAGGGTCCTGTACCTCCTTCCTGAGTGTAGGAGCTCAAATTGGGAGTGCAACACGTGAGAAGGATTGTCTCGAATGTTGTTGGCCTGTTGAATAACAGACTGCACATATATATCCTGGGGAGCAGGGAGTGGGGGCTGCCCGATTACCTTCCCTGCTGTCTTAACCAAAGTGGTTGTCTGAGCTTTCGATTTTACAGTCAGGTTCCCAAACCAACTGGTTATTCCAAAGTGCAGGACTACTCAGTGGTTGCTCTATAAAAGATCAACAGGATGCTTCTGGGCGGCCCGGTAGTCCAGTGGTTAGCACGTCGGCTTCACGGTGCTGAGGTACCGGGTTCAAATCCAGCTCCGGCCTCCCTGTGTGGAGTTTGCATGTTCTCCCCGGGTCTGCGTGGGTTTTCTCCGGGTGCTCCGGTTTCCTCCCACGTTCCAAAAACATGCATGGCAGGCTGATTGTGCACTCTAAATTGTCCCTAGGTATGAGTGTGAGCGTGGATGGTTGTTCGTCTCTGTGTGCCCTGTGATTGGCTGGCAACCAATTCAAGGTGTCCCCTGCCTACTGCCCGAAGACAGCTGGGATAGGCTCCGGCACCCACCGCAACCCTAGTGAGGATAAAGCGGTTCGGAAAATGGATGGATGGATGTTTAGATGGTGTTCACTACACAAGTCAACAAATATGTCAGTCACAGTGGCTACTAATGAGCACTCGTGAGCAGAATATGTCGTTTTCAGAGGAGGTTTGGTCATTTGTATTAGTTTTTTCCTCCTCAAAATTTAACCGTCTTTGAATCATATAAAATGTATTCTGTCTTCAAGACACGTGCTCATTTCTCCCCGCCCACTTGCTGTCAATCACCTTTGGAGGTGCTCGGAGTTGAAAGGGCAGTTGGGATGTGGAGTTTTTTTTTTAATGAGCGATGAAAAAACAATGTAATCTGTCCACAAAATGCTCATTTGCGTGCATTGGATATAAAGGTTAATGTATATCCTGTATCATTTGGGCCATGAATAAAATACTATAAATGTTCGTGTAGTTACTTTTTACATGCTGTGCTTTTTTAAAAATAAAATAGAACTGAATATTCACTAGGGCGGCCCGGTAGTCCAGTGGTTAGCACGTCGACTTCACAGTGCAGAGGTACCGGGTTCGATTCCAGCTCCAGCCTCCCTGTGTGGAGTTTGCATGTTCTCCCCGGGCCTGCGTGGGTTTTCCCTCCGGGTACTCCGGTTTCCTCCCACGTTCCAAAAACATGCATGGCAGGCTGATTGAACATTCTAAATTGTCCCTAGGTGTGAGTGTGGGCGTGAATGGTTGTTCATCTCTGTGTGCCCTGTGATTGGCTGGCAACCGATTCAGGGTGTCCCCCGCCTACTGCCCGAAGACGGCTGGGATAGGCTCCAGCATCCCCCGCGACCCTAGTGAGGATAAAGCGGTTCGGAAGATGAATGAATGAATGAATATTCACTCACTTTGTCTCAGTTTGAACCTTTCTGGGTTCAGTTTAATTGTTTTTTGTCCAGACCGCTTCCTGGAAAACCCATGGACTTCTTCTGATCCAGTCTGTGCCCAGTCCATGGGAATGAAAATACCTCTGAGCTCAAGGTTCGGAAGCTCTTCTTTCAGAGGCCTCATCATGGCGCCCGGATCACGTCGCTTTGGTCATTGCCACACTTTCATCTACTTGCATCCATCCATACTGAATAGACACTTTCAATCACTTGCATTTTGTATTCTCCAGCCAGACAACTATCTCCTAGGAAACAAATTGACAAAGTCTGTTTTCATCTGGGCGGCCCGGTAGACCAGTGGTTAGCACGTCGGCTTCACAGTGCAGAGGTACCAGGTTCGATTCCAGCTCCGGCCTCCCTGTGTGGAGTTTGCATGTTCTCCCCGGGCCTGCGTGGGTTTTCTCCGGGTGCTCCGGTTTCCTCCCACATTCCAAAAACATGCATGGCAGGCTGATTGGACACTCCAAATTGTCCCTAGGTGTGAGTGTGGGCATGGATGGTTGTTCGTCTCTGTGTGCCCTGCGATTGGCTGGCAACTGATTCAGGGTGTCCCCCGCCTACTGCCCGAAGACAGCTGGGATAGGCTCCGGCACCCCCCGCGACCCTAGTGAGGATCAAGCGGTTCGGAAAATGAATGAATGAATGAATGAATGTTTTCATCTGTACCATTGTCCTTCAGGGTTCCTTCCAGCCATTTTGGTGCCCGAATAAATGCTTTGTGGTGCCCGCCCCCTCCCCACATCACCCGCACCACCTCTGACAGAAATTAACAATATCTGAATATTTGTCAATGCTACTTTATTTTACAAAATAATGTCATGGATCCGTTTGTGACCAACAGGTGGCACTGTGAGGCTCTGCCTGCAGCTGCACACCTGTTGGTCATTGTGTAATTAGTGCCAAAAGACTTGATGCCAGACCACTCAGTGTCAGGTCATTGTTTGCTTGTTAGCAGCTGTCAGGTTTGTTTGTCATGTTTGTTTCGTTTAGTGATAGTTTTTGCTTCAGTCTTGGTTTTGTTTGATATTTTGGATTTGTTTTGGTTGTTAGCACTTTGTCTGTTTAGGATTCAGTTTTCTCAGTTTTATTAAATACAATTTGTCAAGTTCACCCTGCTCCTCCCTCCTGCCTGCTTTATGGGGTCCACCACCACCTTGCTACGTGACAGAATGACCCGACCACCTGGACCCCGCAGGTACTAAGGACTGGTCCCTATTCCACCATGTGCCTGGCGGAGCACGTCTGCGGCCGACACCCTTTTCCCCTTCAGGCAGCGCTGGTGATGCGGCTGTCCTGTTTTTGTCTCGTCAAGCCGCGTCTACGGAGGGCCGAGCCCCGTCCGCGTCCACGTTGAGCCGAGGCTCGTCATGTGTCTGTTCGAGCTGAGTCACATTCACGTCGACGACGAGCTATGCCACGTCCACGCCCACATCAGGCCGAGCCCCTGTTCACGTTCGGCTGTCCCATGTCCCCCGCTACGTCGAGCTCCGTCCACGTCAGGTCAAGCCCAGCCAGAGGGTTGCCGTCGCTTTTGTTCCTGTTCTCCGGCGAGGTGAAAGTCGCCGTCGCTTTAAGCCTTTTGGACAACTTTGGGACATCTGGGATCTGTCCCTTGAGGGAGGGGTATTGTCATGGATCCATTTGTGACCAACAGGTGGCACTGTGAGGCTCTGCCTGCAGCTGCACACCTGTTGGTCATTGTGTAATTAGTGCCACTTTAAAAGACTTGATGCCCGACTACTCAGTGTTCGGGTCATTGTTGCCTTGTGCTACTGTCAGGTTTGTTTGTCATGTTTGTTCCGGTCTTGTTTCGTTTAGTGATAGTTTTTGCTTCAGTCATGGCTTTGTTTGCTACTTTAGATTGTTTTTGTGACTTTGTTTGTTCTGGATTTAGTTTCTGTATTTCAATACAATTCGTCATGTTCACCCTGCTCCTCTCTCTTGCCTGCTTTTTTGGGGTCCACCCCCACCTCGCTACGTGACAAATAACTTCCATCCATCCATTCTGAAAAGACGCACCTGAAAACCTGGACTCTCACCCATTGTAAATAGCAGAGCCACCTTATGTAGCATATATGCAGCTGCATATATGCTTCTATTTTATATTGCATTCTGTACTGTGTACATTTCATTTTTTTACATTTGGTGCATGCAAATACTTCATGATTTTCTATTGTCTTCCCTCCAAAATTTGCTGCTGCAATTTGCAAAACTCCATTGTGAGACAAATAAAGGTTTTCTTATCTTATCCATCCATCCAGTTTCTGATCCGCTTTATCCTCACAAGCTTCGCAGGAGGTGCTGGAGCCTATCCCAGCCGTCTTCGGGCAGTAGGCTTAGGACACCCTGAACCGGTTGCCAGCCAATCGCAGACACAAAATAACTTGTGTTAAGGAATTTATTCCTTACTGTGATTTTATTCAGCCCCACTCTGGTGTTGGTTCTGTTTGGACACGAAAAAAAAGAATGTAGAATGTTGTTGAAGGTATTTACTGCTCACTGTGATTACAATCACCTTTAGTGCCCCTCGGCCCCCACCACTTTTAGGACCTCTCCAGAGGACATGTTTGACTTCAAAAGAGGAACTGTTATCTCAAGTATCTGTGTTCCTGCCATCACGTCAAAGATCAGACCAAAGACAATAGTGGGTAGTGGTGGTCTGGTCTCACTTCACCACTCCCAACTTTTCCAGCTACACCGGGTCAGATGATATGTTCATTTCTTTGTTTCCGGGATTTGCATGGAGGCGTAACTCCCCGCCTTTCATTATCATATTGTCTCTATATATTCTCATGACTGCATTTTTTCTACACTTCCTTATGAAATCTGAGTCTCTCAGGAGCCCAAATCGATTCGTGTTGCGTTGTGATAAAATGAAGAAAAGACGACGTGGTGTTGGGTCTTCTTCCACCTTATAGAGAAATAAAAGAACCTGTGTCCATTTGCTTCATGAGGGCCTGAAGCAAATGGACAGCTCCCCTCCCTCTACATTTGTCTATCTGAATGTTTCAAAAACGTTCACAAAGATGAATAATAATGAAGAATTTATAAAACATTAAGAATGGCACCAAATACTCATTTTTTTTTTTTAAATGCCACGACTTTTAACAGTGAAATATCGTTTTGAACGAACCATGGTGCAAAGCTTTTATAGATTAATTATATTATGATTTAGGCCTATATTTAAAACACTGGTAGATTGAAATTTCAATATTCTACCTTTATAGACAAGGACTGATAGGGCACTATATATATATTCCGGACATAATGTGAAAACTGCCCTGCGATTGGCTGGCAACCAATTCGGGGTGTGCCCCTCCTATTGCCCGAAGACAGCTGGGATGGGCTCCAGCACCCCGCTCCCTAGTGGGGATAAAGCGGTTCGGAAGATGAATGAATGAATAATGTGAAAACTGTCTCACAATGGAGACATTTGCAATTTACAGCAGCAACATTTGGAGGGAAGAAAGTAGAAAAACATGAAGTATTTGCATGCACAAAATACATTTAAAAAATGAACTGTACACAGTACAGAATGCAATATAAAATATAAGATAGAAGTGTATATGTAGCTGCATATATGCTGCATAAAGTGGCTGTGCTATTTACAAGGGGTGAGTGAGGGAGAGTCCAGGTTTTCAGGTGTGTCTATTCAGTATGGATGGATGAAAGTGTGAAACTTGTTGCAATGACCAAAGCGACGTGATCCGGGCGCCATGATGAGGCCTCTGAAAGAGGAGCTTCCGAACCTTGAGCTCAGAGGTATTTTCATTCGCTTGGACTGTGGCACAGACTGGATCAGAAGAAGTCCAGAGGTTTTCCAGGAAGCGGAGCAGACAAAAGACAATTAAACTGAACTCAGAAAAGTTCAAACTGAGACAAAGTGAGTGAATATTCAGTCATATTTTTTTTTTTAAAGCATAACATGTAAAAAGTAACTACACGGACATGTGTAATATTATATATATACATTAAGGATATTTTACAATAAAGATGACCTTGACCTTATTCATGGCCCAAATGATACAGGATAGAGACATTAACATTTTTATCAAAGCACACAAATGAGCATTTTGTGCACAGATTACATTAATATTGTTTCATCGCTCATTCAAAAAACCTCCACATCCCAACTGCCCTTTCAACTCTGAGCACCTCCAAAGGTAATTGACAGCAAGTGGGTGGGGAGAAATGAGCACATGTAGCAAAATTGAAGACAGAATAAATTTTTCCGATTCAAAGACGGTTCAATTTTGAGGAGGGGAAAAAAAAAAAACCTAATACAAATGATCAAACCTATCCAAAGACGGTTCAATTTTGAAAAAAACCTAAGAACTAATATAAATGACTAAACATCCTCTGAAAACTAATTAAAACAAACTATTTAAAAACCACAACGCTCAACCAAATGAAAATTAACTCCCATGAAGAATCCAAAAGTTTTATAGCCTTGATGAAAATGCGAGATTTTCGATTAAGTTACAACAAAAAAACTTTTCAATGCAGTCAAGGGAAAGAAAAGTTCAGCATCCCGATAAGAAGGAACATACAATCAGCCTTAGTGCATGAAATCACGAAGCCTGCACAGATGAAAGCTGAAAACTTAACTGTTATTTGATAACCGTTCATCTCAACACACTTTCATCTAGTACGGCTTCAAACAACAAAGTGTATGCAGGAAAGTGGTTAAGATTGCACAATTGTCTGTGTTTCATGTGTTGTCTTGTATTATTTTGTCATTTTTTCGGTCAACTTTTCTTTTGATGGCGGCGCGGACACCCGCAGCGGCTCCTCTTGTTTTATGTTGAGGGGGAAGAAATTTCATATGTGCTGTATGTTACACACACGTACAGCACATATGACAATAAAGTGTATTCAATTCAATTCAATTCAATTCAATTCTTAATTTGATGCTGCCACAAGAATCTTGAGCCACAAACTCAGCAGGCAAACGTTTTCTCACCAGTGTGGGTTCTTGCGTGATTTATTAAGCTTCCCTTCTGAGAGAATCTTTGCCCACAATCTGTGCAGGTAAAAGGTTTCTCACCATTGTGGGTTCTTGTGTGACTTATTAAGGTTCCCTTCTGAGAAAATCTTTGGCCACAAACTAAGCAGGCAAAAGGTTTCTCACCAGTGTGTGTTTTTGTGTGTATGTTTAAGTTTCCCTTCTGAGAGAATCTTTGGCCACACTCTGAACATGAAAAAGGTTTCTCACCAGTATGGGTTCTTGTGTGACATTCTAGGTGTCCCTTCCAAGAGAATCTTTGACCACAAACTGAGCAAGCAAAAGGCTTCTCAGCAGTGTGTGTACTGGTGTGACGCATCAAGTGATCTTTCTGAGAGAATCTTTGACCACAAACTGAGCACGAAAGAGGTTTCTCACCAGTGTGAGTACTTGTGTGAATTGTTAAGCTTTCCTTCCGAGAGAATGTTTGGCCACAAATCAAGCAGGTAAAAGGTTTCTCACCAGTGTGGGTTCTTATGTGCTTATTTAAGTTTGCCTTCTCAGAGAATATTTGGCCACAATCAGAGCAGGCAAAAGGTTTCTCACCAGTGTGGGTTCTTAGGTGCTTTTTTAAGCTTTCTCTCCAACAGAATCTTTGGCCACAAACTAAGCAGGAAAAAGGTTTCTCACCAGTGTGGGTTCTTGTGTGACCTGTTAAGGTTCCCTTACAAGAGAATTTCCGGCCACAGTCTGAACAGGTGAACGGTTTCTCACCAGTGTGTTTTCTGATGTGTAATTCCAAAGCACTTTTATAAGCATACATTTTCCCACAGTGAGAACATTTCCAGGGTTTGTTGTCAGTGTTACATGTCAGATCACCTTCTGACTCATCTACATCCTCCTCCTCCTCATCATCATCATCATCTGCATTTGACGACGTGTTGTCACTGTCTGATAGTGGAGCTAAGAGGCCATCTGCTTTCGATTCTTGCTGGTGGTTTCCAACACCTTCTGTTGTCATGTATTGATATGAGCTGCTGCTTGGAGCCTCTCTGTTTGCCTCATTTATACTCTTCCGAAGGACGCCATTAAATGGCACCTTGCAGATAACTTCATCCTCCTCCCCCTCTTCTTTGATGTCAGGATGCTCATCCACCTCCGCTTTCGTGCAAGGGTGCTCTAGCTCCTCCTCTTTAATGTAATGGGCCTGCTGCTCCTCTTCCTCTTTCAAGTGAGAAGGCTCTGCATCCAGCCGCACAGGACAAACATCTTCGCTGATGTCTGAAAAACACAAGAAGACAAACACGTGTGGAATTATGGTTTAGATTTAGAACGAATGTTATTAGAAGAGCCAGATCAATCAATCAAAGTGAATTTGGATAGCACTTTTCAAACAGAAAAGTACAACTCAAAAGTGCTGTGCAATTAAAACATCAAAATGACAACTTCCTAGAAAAAAATAGATTCCAAAAAGTAAGAACGCAGCACTCAAGTGAAGGAAAAATAACTGGGAGAAAAGAAAAAAAAGTCAATTCGTCTCTCTTGACCGCTTTTGGCAGAAAAGTTGCGTAAAATGGTTAATAATGACAGGAAGAATAGTAGGTGGTGACCTATGGTGAAAGAACTAGTAATGACCAAACCTGCTCCGCGTGAGCCAAATCGAGATCGAGAGTGGTTAAAAACAGCCACACTGTCCTCTTTTGCGCCACAAAGTTGCTCATCGTTCTCCGCCCTTCCTCTTGTGGTCATTTTTTGGGAAAATCACAACACTTTCCGTTCACACTTGATCTCTGCTTTGCGAGGCAGCGGCTCGCAAGCTAGGCCAAGTAAGCTAAGCTAAGTAAGCTAAACTAGGCCCCGAAGCTTGAGACAATTATGTTATAGTCCAAGAAAGCAATGATGGGTGTCCTGCGTCGAGGCTAAGGTGCGTTTAACTGTAATTCGAGAAGAAATGTTGGTTATTTTTCTTTTTTTTATTGTTTTTTTTTTTTTAACTGAAGCCGTGTTGTAGTGTGGCGTGCGGAGGTCCAGCTTCAGCTATCGAACAACGATGTACGGCAAAGCCTTAGAGACAAACTTAAAGCCTCACTGGCTACACTGGCTAAACTGGATACGGTGACGTGATGAGTAAAATAACATAGGAACTACATTACCCAGCATGACACAGTACTTGAGAGTACAAACTGGAAGTAAAGAGTGAACGAGTTCTATCCAACACGCCTCGTCTCCTTCATTACATGATAAGAGAGACAACACATGGTGTCAGAAGTGGCCGTGAGCTGCCTCGGAGTGAAAAGGAGCTACGAAAGCACGAGCGAGAGAGCATTTGGAGTCCCCGGCCGTGTGAGTGAACGCGTGATTGGCGAAGCTACATGCTAGCGGAGTTAGCTACTGTTTCACTCTGTTCTGTACTCACTCAACAAACAGAATGGACGGTTAAAGCATACTGTATTGCTTACTTGTCTTTAATTGGCATAACTCTGAAAGCAAATGTACGGCACTCAATCTCGTAACATCGGGGAGAACATACGCCACTTCCGGTTTCTTCACCCAAAGCTGTCCCCCTAGCAACAACTCAATCTAACATACTATTGTTACAACTGCAAGCGTTGGCTATGAACTGCGAAGTGAAACGAAGGACGTGGGACAGATTAAACAAGTAAAAGAGAATTTTGTGCCCGACGTGGAGGAAAACCAACAACAGAAAGCTGCTTTTTGCCCCGTTTTGTTGTCGTGGATTAGTGTTAAGGAGTTCTTTTAGTTGGATCTGAAAGAAACAAAGAATGTTGAACATTGAAAGGTTGAGCGCTTGCGATGAGTACTATTGATACTACAGTGAAACTCCTCTACAACGAAATCATGTTTGCAGCAAGAATTTTTTCACAACAGGGGGTTTTTCACTGTAGCAAATTTGACCTCAGATGTAAACACACACACACATATGGATAATGTCTTTTATTTTGCTGCTGAGTCCCTCAGGGCTGTCAAGTTCCCTGGGAAAGGAACACCAATCTAATAATTTGTGCACAGCAGAAGTGGTCTGGATTTGGTTAACATGCCAAATCCTTTGTTTCTGATTTTTACATACCCCCTAATGTGAAAAAATCTTCATGCATTAACACAATTCCAGTTTCTCCTGCCCCCCATACGACGAAAACCCCCCTGTTGCGTTATACAAAATAATTTTCTCTGCTGCCTCGTGAAGACATTCACTACAACGAAGTATAATCCAACAGCGACCTCTACTGCTTCGTTCGGAAGCGGCAACAGCAACCACCACACTGGTTTACTTAGTGAACGGTGTTTATTTCGGTCACAGCTGCAAGTTTACTGGACGCAACATACTCATAGCTGCTCTGCCATTGGCTTACCGAACATCATCCTGGCCTCCGATTGGCCAAGAGGGACCTCAATGTCTATGTGTGTAGATGCTTTAGCTAGATCCGTGGAAGATAGCGTGGAATGCATCCGATTTGCTGCTCAGAGTAAATTGCTTATGGCTCGACGGACATTCAAATAAACGAACGTTTCCTTGAATGCTTTACTTGTTATCATGCTAAAAAGCTTACGCTAACTGGAGCGCTAATTAGAGAGAAGGTGAGTTGCATCGCGCTAACTATGGCCACCGAGGACTACGAAACGTCCCGTGGCTGGCTTTAAAAGTTCATCAGCTGAGCAACGCTGTCTTGGCTGGCGATCAAGGGTAGGTCGAGTTAGAGACAGTGAGATAGTGGAAAGAAAAGCCACCGGGATACCAGGAAGTATCTGTTATTGTTCGATTTAGACACAGCATGAACGTTGCATTGCTAAAATGGCTACAAAACGGACCTTTGGATGTCGAACAGCTAAGAAAAGAAGCGCTCTGATGCTGGAAGAGAGGGTAAAAGGGATCAAAATGAAAGACTGAGGAAGCAAAATAATCCAAGAAATTGATGTAAGTGAAAGTTAATGCTGATCGTAAATTTCGCAATTTATTTCCCTTTTTTTTCTTCCTACACTGACTATATGAAGTGTTAAATAAGTGTGTGCTCATACTTATGCACTATTGGAATAAAAATAAAGAGTACACATATGATTGTGTGTGCGTGTACACATGTTTGTGTGTGTGTGTGCGTGTGTTTACATCTGAGGTCAAATTTGCTACAGTGAAAACCCCCCTGTTGTGAAAAAATTCTTGCTGCAAACATGATTTCGTTGTAGAGGAGGTTCACTGTATTGAGGTGTGCGTCATTTCGGCAAAACCCAGAAGTGATGACGTATGAAGCCTCGCCAGCCGGCTGAATC
The DNA here is from genome assembly GCA_018466805.1 of Hippocampus abdominalis. Taxonomy (NCBI): domain Eukaryota; kingdom Metazoa; phylum Chordata; class Actinopteri; order Syngnathiformes; family Syngnathidae; genus Hippocampus; species Hippocampus abdominalis. Next base: position 12,258,389 of record CM031704.1, on the reverse strand, counting down.
ACGTGAACGCTTTGGCAGTGGTCCGATGTTTGGCGCGCATTGCAAACACAGTACAGTCTACGGTATAAATTGGCTGCAAAACGCAATGGCGATCGCCTGTTATCTCACATTTTGTGGATTTCGGGCTCCCGTACTTGTTACACCTGTGTGCAACAGTGCAACTAGTGCAATCTGTTTTCGAGTCTTGTCCGTTGCTTGCGATGGAACCTGCACGAAAAAGGCGATCCTCCCCTGTATGGGAACGCTTTGATTTGATTGCTTCCTATAAGGTAAGGGAGAAAAACTACATTAATATAAATGTGACATTGCAGCTTTTTGCTTGTTCTTGTGTCTAACTATTGTTATTTAACAGGATTAGTCTGTTGTGTGCAAGGGAACTTGTATACAACAGCAACACCTCGTCTATCCATCCATCCATTTTCCGAACCGCTTCATCCTCACGAGGGTCGCGGGGGGTGCTGGAGCCTATCCCAGCCGTCTTCGGGCAGTAGGCGGGGGACACCCTGAACTGGTTGCCAGCCAATCGCAGGGCACACAGAGACGAACAACCATCCACACTCACACTCATACCTAGGGACAATTTAGAGTGCCCAACGAGCCTGCCATGCATGTTTTTGGAATGTGGGAGGAAACCGGAGCACCCGGAGAAAACCCACGCAAGCCCGGGGAGAACATGCAAACTCCACACAGGGAGGCCGGAGCTGGGATCGAACCCGGTACCTCTGCACTGTGAAGCCGACGTGCTAACCACTGGGCTACCGGGCCGCCCACCTCGTCTATCTTGAGGCATTATAGAGCCTTGCATGAGAGCCATGAAACTGGCCATACCGACCCAAATGTATGTAAACTGGCACTCGCATTTCTCTGCACCCCAGCTTCATCTGTGCCTTGTGAAAGAATATTTTCTAAAGCTGGTGAAATATTGTCCAAAAAAAGAAACCGTTTAAAGCCAACCACTGTAGGAAAGCTATTATTTCGAAATAAAAAGGAATAACAAATTATCCTTAGCACTTGTTGTATTTTGTTCACATACTAAATTACTAACACAAGCACATTCATATCTTTGTCTTAAGCAAATAGCCATTGAATTCTTAACACTGACCTCTTGGGCTTAAGAGACCACTTGATGGCGCCATAGAGTAAATGAAGCACCATGCTATATAAATCAGTATGTATTGTATTGTATTGTATGAAGCTTTGCTCCATGTGCAAACCAATTGGCTGCAAAGCTTCATGAGGCTTCATTTGGCCATCACTACTCTTCAGCCATTTTGCCCAGCCCGACTTCCAAGGTTTTGATGTCCATGTATTATTTTTAGGCTTTTTTTATTGGAATTGGCTCCCTTTCAAAATCTATCAGTATGTATATTTGCTTATGCCAAACAGTAGCTTGCCTCTGGGTTGTCAAAGGACTAAATCTAAACCATAGTACAATGTGTGTCTTCTTATCTTGCAGACATCGGTGAAGATGGTCGTCTCGAGTGGCCGGGGCCAGAGTCCCTTCGCGTTAAAGAGACAGAGGAGGACAAAGAGTGTTCCTACTTTGAGGAAGCAGCACAAAAAGTTATTTACATTAAAAAAGAGGAGGTAGCGGCTCCACTATCGGACAGTGACGAAATGTCACACCCTCCTTCTGCTGAGGATGATAATCATTGTTCTGCCCACAGTAAAAGTTTCGGGCCATTTCATTAATAGTAATTGTGTTTTGAATATTCATTAGTTATCGCGGTGCATTGTGGGGAGCAGACGCCATGTTTCGTCAGACGAGCTGTTAGAAAGCCTGATCGTGGTCGTTGCAACTGGTCCTCCGAAGTTATATTTCTTTCGTTTCACCTTCGAAAGCAATGGCTTTTCACTCTACATTTCATTGAGCTGATGTCACAGTTTTCCACTGTACGCCGTCAAGAAGACAGTAATAAAGGAGCAAGACGCTCAATTTCCTGGCTCATGAAAAAATGAGTTTGGCTTGCTGTTGACCTGCGTTAACATACCCCGAGTATATAACACGTAGCGATAACAGTATAGTGAAAAAGCCATACCAGCAGTTGGTGCAAGAAAGAATCACAACGCAGCGATGGACAACGCCCAAGAAGAAGTGGCTTACTCCGAAGCCAAAGCATCATCGAAAGCATCATCCAAAGCTAGCTTTAAATCCAAACACTCATCCATATTGTCCTCAAAGTCCAGTGTACTGGAAGCAGCCATCTTGGCAAGAGCCTCTGCAGAAGCTACAAATGCTAAAGCTTCATACAGGAAAAGACAATTGGAAATCAAGAAACAACAAGCAAAACTGGAATTAGAAAAAGCAACATTAGAGGCAGATTTAGATCTGCTGGAGATGGAGAAGGAAGTGGCAGCCGCTACAGCGAAAGCAGAAGTCCTAGAAGCAGCTGTAGCGATCAAACAAGGCAAAGCTGAAAGCGTCAAGAGTGCAGTCCCACTACAAGCAGTAAGAGAACGAACTATGGAGTATGTGCAACACCAGACCCAGCTGAAGTCACAAGTTCAACCGGCAAGGACACAATTGTTCAACTCAAGGACACCCGTACAACACTGCTCTCCACCGGTGCACAAGAAAACGTATGTAAAGAATGAAACACCTGACATACCAAGAGGCTATCAGAAGCATAGTTACCATGCTTTCCCCAATGGTGATACACCCATGGCAGACTTTGCTAAGTTCCTTGCACGCAGAGAGTTAATCACAACAGGGCTATTTCAGTTTGATGACACCCCAGAAAACATTAGAGCATGGCAGTCGTCATTCATAAATGCAACCAAAAATGTTGGTCTCACATGCAGTCAGGAGTTAGATCTCCTAGTCATGTGGCTCGGTAAAGAGTCCTCAGAACATGTTAAGAGAATCAGAGCTGTATACAGTATACCACTAACCCTCAAGCAGCCCTCCAGGTGTCCTGGGTACGGCTGCAACAAGGTTACGCTACACCAGAAGTAGTAGAAAACACCCTCTTTAAAAAATTGGACAACTTCCCTCGCCTTACAAACAGTGACAACGTGAAACTCAGGGAGCTCGGAGATCTGCTCTTAGAGCTACATGTCGCTAAAGATGAATCTTATCTCCCTGGCCTTGCTTACCCCGACACACCGCGTGGTGTTAAGCCCATAGTTGAAAGGTTGCCTCCAAGTCTCCAAGAAAGATGGCTTCACACAGGCTCAAAATACAAACAACTATATGATGTATCGGTCCCTCCCTTCTCATATTTCGTCAAGTTTGTCCAAGATGAGGCTAAAGCAAGAAACGATCCAAGTTTCGCGATGTGCAGCAGTCAACCCTTCCCCAAAGGTGAGAGACCACCATCCAAACAACCAAGCTACAAAACACCGCTAACAGTAAACAAAACAAAGGTCGACACAGCCACTCCGGATGATACCAAGGAGGATGATTTAACACGCTACTGTCCCGTTCATAAGAAATCACATCCTCTGGCTAAATGTAGAGCATTCCGGACCAAACCACTGCAAGAAAGGAGGAACATACTCAAGGAATACAGAAGATGTTTTCGCTGCTGTTCTCCCCTTCATCAAATAAAGGACTGCGACACGAAATTAAACTGTGAGGAGTGTCACAGCGAAAAACACTGCTCAGTCATGCATCCTGATTCAAGTCAGCAACTTCAGACGGAAAACGCACCTGAACCAGAGCCTCAGCTCCAAGGCAACACACCACCAGAGGTAACGTCACGATGCACTGAGATCTGTGGTAAAGGCAGTCCACCACGTTCTTGCTCGAAGGTATGTCTTGTTCGTGTTTTCCCAAAAGACCAGCCAGAACGATCCGTTAAGATGTACGTAATCCTTGACGATCAGAGCAATAGCTCACTGGCTCGTCCCGAATTCTTCAAGCTCTTCGGGATCAAAAGTAGCCCCCTGATTTACCAGATGAGAATGTGCGCTGGTCTAACCGAAATGCTTGGCAGAAAAGCAACGGGGTTCCAAATTGAGCCCATAGGTGGAGGCCCACGTCTAGACCTCCCTCCTCTTATCGAATGTGATGAGATAGTTTTCAATAGAGGTGAGATGCCTATGCCAGAAATCGCTCTCGCCCACGCCCACTTAAAACCCCTCGCTCCTCTCATTCCGAAGTACAATCCTGATGCTCAAATTGCAATTTTACTGGGCAGAGGCATTATACGAGTCCACAAAGCACGGCAGCAGATCAACGGACCCCACAATGCTCCCTTTGCCCAGCGCCTGGATCTAGGCTGGGTGATCGTGGGAGAAGTGTGTCTTAATGCTCACAAGTCAACAGTCAGCGTTTACAAAACTCACATGCTCTCCAACGGCCGCCCTTCTCTCCTCACTTCTTGTCCCAACAGCATGACCATCAAAGAAAAACCATGCTACGGCGGGGAGCACAAGAATGGTTTCTCTAACCGCAGCTCGAAATCCGATGCAGTAGCCGAAACACTCGTAGACAACGTTTCTGAGTGCGCAGAGAACGATAACCAGTGTGCCATGTCTTTCGAGGATGAGACCTTAAAAATAATGGCGAAAGAGGTGCACCAAGACAAAAATAATAACTGGGTCGCACCATTACCATTCAAGTCCCCTCGCTTGCCACTCCCAAACAACAGGGACCAAGCATCGTCAAGACGTAACGCAGCCGAATGAAAAACCCTCAAATGAAAGCCTTTATGGAGAGACACTCCTAAATAGATGATGGGTTGGTTTCACTCCCCACCGAGTCTGCAGCCATAGATTTGCTCGGGCGCACATGTGCATCCTTGGCCGAGTCCAATCTCAAACTCCACAAAATCGCCTCAAACAGTGTCTCAGTGACGCAACCCTTCAAACCAGAAGTCCTGGCTACCGATATCAAAGATTTGAGCCTCGGCGATGACTCGCGACTAGTTCAGAGAAGTCTCGGGTTGTGCTGGGACATAAGCACCGACTCCTTCACGTTCAAGGTAGCCGTCAACGACAAACCCAGCACCCGTCGTGGGGTTCTTTCAGTGATCAACAGCATCTTCGACCCATTGGGACTAGCATCACCAGTAACAATTAAAGGCAGACTTCAGTTACGCCAACTTTCAAATGGAGTCCAAGATTGGGACGCTCCTCTCTCTCAGGAAAATGGACTATCATCAGAACACTTCCAAAGCTTGTCAAACTGGAACTCGCTGGTACGTGCCATTACATTCCTGACTCACCAAGCTCGTTCCCATTCATCAAGTAACTCGTCAAATCACTCATGTAAAGGGTGGCATCAGTGTCCACCACGCACTCCAGAGGAGCTGGACATCGCCAGTCGCCTCATCCAACAGTCCGTTCAACGAGATACTTTCCCTGACGAATATGCTGCTCTCCAAGCAAATCAAAGCGTCCATAGCTCAAGTCCTATTGTAGCTTTCGATCCCTACACGTGTGACAGCCTCATTAAAGTCGGTGGTCGTCTCAAGCATGCTTCATCGAACATAGCATACAAGAATCCAATTGTTCTCCCAAACAAGCATCAGGTGACTAACCCGCTACGTCCTGCAACGATCTTGGCTCAAAAACATGTTCCTCCTCCACCAGCAGACTTCTGTGGAAAAGACTTGTTCAAAAAGCAGTGGAGACAAGTGCAGGCACTTGCAAACGAACTTTGGAGTTGCTGGAGAAGCAAATATCTAAACGCCCTCCAATCAAGGTGCAAGTGGCATGCAACACGTCGGAACATCCAGCCATGCGACATTGTGCTGTTGAAACAAAATCAAGCACCCAGAAATGAATGGACAATGGCCATCATCACAGCCACATTTCCAAGTGACGACGGAAAGGTCAGAAAGCTCGAAGTGAGGACATCATCCCAGGGCGTCTCAAAGACATTCTTACGTCCCTTCTCGGATGTTGTTATACTTCTAGAAATTGATGAAACTGTTAAATAGTTGTAGTGGCATTAGTAATGCCAGACGGGGAGTGTTCTGCCCACAGTAAAAGTTTCGGGCCATTTCATTAATAGTAATTGTGTTTTGAATATTCATTAGTTATCGTGGTGCATTGTGGGTAGCAGACGCCATGTTTCGTCAGACGAGCTGTTAGAAAGCCTGATCGTGGTCGTTGCAACTGGTCCTCCGAAGTTATATTTCTTTCGTTTCACCTTCGAAAGCAATGGCTTTTCACTCTACATTTCATTGAGCTGATGTCACAGTTTTCCACTGTACGCCGTCAAGGAGACAGTAATAAAGGAGCTCAGTTTCCTGGCTCATGAAAAAATTAGTTTGGCTTGCTGTTGACCTGCGTTAACATACCCCGAGTATATAACACGTAGCGATAACAGTACAATCATGATAATGATCATTCTGAAGATGAGATGACATGTCACACTGACAACAAACACTGGAAGTGTCCTCAGTGTGGGAAGGTTTGTGCATATAAGAGCCATTTGAAGCGGCACATGAGAATACACACTGGTGAGAAACCTTTTGCCTGCTCAGATTGTGGCCAAACATTCTCTCAGAAAGGAAGCTTAAAACGTCACATACTGGTGAGAAATCTTTTGTCTGCTCAGTTTGTGGACAAAGATTCTCTGAGAACAGAACCTTAATAATATACACAAGAACCCACACTGGTGAGAAACCCTTTGTCTGCTCGGTTTGTGGCCAAGGTTTTTCTCAGAGGGGTAGCTTGACAATGCACATAAGAACCCACACTGGTGAGAAACCTTTTGCCTGTTCAGATTGTGGTCAAAGTTTCTCTCTGAAGGGACACTTCATTTATCACATGAGAACACACACTGGTGAGAAACCTTTTGCTTGCATGGACTGTGGCCAAAGATTCTCTTGGAAGGGACACTTACATACATTTTATACATACATACATTGCAATAAGTCATACAAGAATCCACACTGGTGAGAAACCCTTTGCCTGCTTAGTTTGTGACAAAAGATTTTCTCTGAAGGGAAGCTTAAATGATCACCAAAGAACCCACACTGTTGAAACCCCCTTTTCCTGCTTAGTTTGTGGCCAAAGATTCTCTCGGAAGGGACACTTAATTTACCATACAAGAACCCACACTGGTGAGAAACCCTTTGCCTGCTTAGTTTGTGACAAAAGATTTTCTCTGAAGGGACGCTTAAATGATCACCAAAGAACCCACACTGTTGAGAAACCTTTTTCCTGCTTAGTTTGTGGCCAAAGATTCTCTCGGAAGGGACACTTAAGTTGCCACACAAGAATACACACTGGTGAGAAGCCTTTTGCCTGCCCAGATTGTGGCCGAAGATTCTCTCGGAAGGTCAAGAGACACAAGTGTGCCGGTAAAAAATGCAATCAACACAAAGCTGCACATGAAAGTGTTACAGTTTCAAACTGAACATATTTACTGTAATTATTTACAAAAATTTGCACAATTTAATTCTCTGTAAAATCTTTTATCTAATTTTTTTGACGTCTTTGTGTCCTCAAAGCCTCATGTGGACAAGTGTTGAGAATTAGCACTGGTGCTAGATTACTTGAAGCAATGCATGTACTTTGTGCAATGTTTTAGTGATGTCCACATGTATAAATTAATGAATGATTGATTTGGAAAACTTGGAAGAGACAGTAGTAAAGTGTAAATGTGAGTCTAAATATAATACAAATTGTTTAATCGTGAGTCTTTTTTTTTTGTTTCTGAAATAGGCTGGAAACAGTCACTGAGTGAGTGTTCGGCAACGTATTAAAGGGATTATTTAACAAAGATGGCCCATTTTCAATTGAACAACAATGTATTTTTTATCACAAAAAACTGAATTAGCTTTCCTGTTCAATTTGATCAGTTTGTTGTGGTCAAATCAAGACAGAACTAATCTTGAAATTCGCCTTTTCTCCTCTTGAATTTGAACCCCTCACCCCTCCCACCAATATTTCAGTGAGAACATCTGCAAAAGTGGATCAAATTTGTGCCATTTAAATCACTGACATTATAAGAAATGTACAACGTCCAAAAACTCTGCAAACTTGGCACCAAAATGTATGTGGGCATCTCAACTTGTGCCCACTTCAACTTCGGAAAGTATCACAACAATCAGCTTTCCATAAGCGTTCACTGTTTGAGAATGAGGGCGTTAGTAAATGGGCTGTTTACCTTTTTTCTCCCTCACAATGAGGACAACGGATAAATGGGCAGCTTTATATAATGAAATGAAGAACAGATAAGGCGAAATAATGAGTTGACACTGCAATGCATTCACTTTGCACTATTTATTGCACATGCAATAAAGGGTTGTGCCACTGACAGTTCCACCAGCTAATTGAAAAAGAATGAATAACAGCAGAACACATTCCACATGCTCCGGCCTTCCTGTGAGGAGCTTGCATGTTCTTCCCGTGTCTGCGTGGGTTTTCTCCCGATACTCTGGTCTCCTCCCACATTCCAAAAACATGCATGGCAAACTCATGGAACATTCCTAATTGTCCGTAGTGTTATGGTTCCGTCTGGTTCCGTTTGGTTTCGATTCCTCATGTGCCCTTTTTTCGCCACCTGTTCCTGTTATCAGTGTCCCTTGTGTGAAACCAATTAGCTCCTCAACTCTTTGTGTCTTGTCCAGGTGTTCCTCGTTGTCTCGTCACTCTGCTTGTATTTAGTTCCCTGAGTTCTGTCAGTCTTTGTTGGGTCATTGTGAGTTGTGAGTGTCAGTATGTGAGTATACGTTTGCTCCTGTCATGTTTTGTTTACTGTAGTGATGGGAAAATGAGGCCTCATGAAGCAATGAGGCTTTCCATCCAAATGGTTCGTTCCTGGGCCGAGGCATCATGAGGCCTCATTTGTACCATTGCGCCATCATGTGGACAATCAATGTCATGACAGTGATTAAAATGATAATAATGATGATTTGATGTAGAGGTAAGATCGGGCCAAAAAAAATTCAGCCCGACCCGAGCTCAACCAATTAACTTGATTTGCAGGCCCGAGCCCGAAGCAAACCCAACATTTTCTATTTCATTTGTGATGACTCAGGAGGAGGAGGGGTGATTTGTGATAAATTAAAGCGCGTCTTTTGTCACAAAATTTAAGTTAATAAAGTCTGTATAATTGTTTACATATTTTAAACATTTGTTTCTGCAGAGGGTACTTTAACTGACAATGTTTTGTTTACTGTAGTGATGGGAAAATGAGGCCTCATTTAGCGGACTATCTCCTGCTGAGGCGCGCTTAGCTCGCCACAACAGTAATATCCTTGCTTCGCATTCTCATGGCCTCGCCATATCTCGGAGATTTTCGAAATTTCGGCGAGAACGGAAGCCACAAAGGGTGCACATGTGCACGCAAAAGGAAGATTAATCATTGAATGTCGAGGATTTGACTAGCGTTTTGTGTAAACTAATTCATGCGTGATCGGCCAAGTGTGTGTGCACGAAAGTGTATGTGTGTGTGTGTGTGTGTGTGTATATCGATAACATTGTGTGTATATATATATATATATATACACACACACAATGTTATCGATTATATATATATATATACACACACACACACATGCGCGCATACACATATTTAATGTTTTTCCCCCCGGAATTTTCAGGAAAGTCCACTTTCATCTCTGAGATCTGGAAAGAAGTGACACTCACTCTGCAATGACGAAACACTTAACAGCCTGAACTTGAGTATGTTGACCTGGTTTACTGTATTGTATACATATACAATACAGTATGCCTGTCCATGAAACAAAGCCTGTCTGGGGATACTTTTACCGAAAGAGGACAATCAAATAGCCCAAAGTGTGCTGCAAATGTAACAACTGAGGACAAGGACACCTTTACTTTGAGGAAGACAAAAAATGAAGCGCCCGCTTGAGTGTGTGCATGTGTGTGTGCGTGTGTGTGATGCTTTCGTCCACAATTTTAAAACACTTCCCCAAAATAAAAGATTATCTTTACAGTTTCAACAAAAAAATAAGTGTCTGATTATTGGTGGTATGACAAATGTTTTTTGTCAGATGGAACCTATGACCATAGAAATTATGGTTAAAAGAGCACAAAAAAAAGTGTTATCGATTTCTGATAGATTAATGAATTATATCCGAAACACCATGAGAAGGTGATTTTTGTTTGTGGTGATTTTCCTATTGATTTGTTGAAATCTAATAATAATATGAAGACTCCAGAATTTATGAATGCTGTGTTCAGTTTGGGTTTCTCTGCATTTATATTCAAACCTAGCGGATGGTGCAACATTGTGCTGTCATCGACATGTCATTCATGTTTTGTAAGTGTGTTAAATAACAATTGATTATTTTGTAACAGCCATGTTGAAATTATTACAATCACCAGAGCCAAGTTTAGATGATGCTTGCAAATCTGGTTTGCAGTCAATATTTCGATTTGTTTCCAAATACAGTACATGATGTAAAACTCTTGGTCTCGGTACAGGCTTTCACTCTCCACTCTCACCAAAAACGTGCTGTCCCTTAAGAAATGTAAGTGGCGATTGCATTGTACAAGCTCGCCAACAAAAACCCAAAACGCCGTTGTGGAAAATTTGTGACCTGCACATTGAATACGCTCTGAAAATATGGCAGTAGGCTGGGCATTTCGGCATCCCGAACTCCTTCGCCAACACAGACACAACACACCTGACTCATATTTCTCGATCAAATCTTTCTTAAAATTCTATAGTTTTGCGCACTATTTTCCTCTTTTCTTCACCAGGCTTGTTATTTCCTTGTTTTGCTCTGCTTGTATCCTGCCGGATCGCCACTACAAATATAAATATGATGTCAATGGCCTTTCCTGCATAAATAAAAGTTTAAAAAAAAGATTAAAGCGACTTGAACACTGCACACCTTGTCAAAGCGGGTGTGTCGAGAGAGAAATCAACTCAACTGTGTTTCTAAAGCACATTAAAACAACCACCGCTGTAAACAAGGTGCTGTACATGGAGAAAATATCATATCTACAACAATAAACAATAAAACAATAAATTAATAACAAAGACAGTATAAATAACAATATCCATCCATCCATATAAGCAAACTTTAGGTCAAGCACGAATCACCATTAAGACAGGAAAGACACGTTGAGGCTAATAAAAAACAAAACAATTAACCCCTCCCCAACACACACACGCACACACACACACAAACAAGATAAAGCAAAAAATACAAATGCATCGACTATTTTAACATGAACGTGTGGTTTTGTTATTGTTACTCGACGTTTGTTTTGCGATGAGGTTTGTCCGGAAGGGCTTGCCGTACGTCGTTGCTGCGGCCTGTACATCCTCAGAAGAAACTAGTTATACGCACTGGATGGAAAAAAAAGATGTACCCGTGAATATCTCATTCCCTCTTCGTAATTACAACTGAGCGCACTGAAGCCTCGATGCAGTACATCTAGTGATGGCAAAATGAAGCCCCACAAAGCAGTGAAGCCCTGCAGGAAAATACTTCACACACGCTTCGGGGCTTCAAGATGAATCATTTCCTCGACTACGCCATCATGTGGACAGGAAAATGTATAACATGCTTGTATTTGAGGAGTGTTTTTACATGAATTGTTCTGTTACTTTGTCTATTGTACTGTTATCGCTACGGAGTGTAGCAATACTTGACTGTTGTACATTAAAGTACGTACGAGGGGGGAAAAAACATGACAATTCAAAACTTGTACCTTCTTTCGCTGACGCCAGTCGACTTCAACATTATCTTAATTGACCACGTTTAATTTGTGTGTGCACACTAGCGAGCATGCACAAGAATTAGTACGTGCACGTGCAACTGTGTGTGTGCATACACGCTCGTGTGTGTGTGTGTGTGTGTGTGTGTGTGTGTGTGTGTGTGTGTGTGTGTGTGTGTGTGTGTGTGTGTGATGAATGGGATTCCGCATAGGTGTGCAATTGTAAAACAAGGCTATGTGTAGAAAAAAAAATCTGAAACTGCATTTAAGGGTGGCTCAATACTGGCTGGCCATATACGGGCCGGTGTTGTAAATTTATTTCTGGCCCAAATACTTCACTCCACAACTGGCCCACATCTGGTTTGCCGGAGTCAAGCCAGTGCCTCCTTTGCCACGCCTGGGCCGTGTTTGGCCCACATGCATTATGCCAGTGCCGACACAAGGCCAGCTGTGCCAGCTTCACGCCGAATCCGGGCCAGATGCCTTTGCTGACTGGGATGGAGGAAGCCCCTTGCTGCTGCACTCTGTTTGGTTGTTTGTGGTGCGTTATGTTGTTTGGTGTTGCTCTACACACGGGGCACAGCATTTACTTCGTCTGTGCTTGGGTTTATGCGTCAATCTGAGCGTTGGTGCATCAAACTGGAGAAGAATGAAGCCACTGTTTTTTGTATGGCTGACGGTATCTGGGCCGCCAGCACGCTGTTTTGCCGGCGTGCTCTCCAGCTCAGGACAACTCAGATACAGCGGGATTGAGCTCTTAAACCTATGGGTGTATGGACTTCTGCCGTCGCCTAGCGTGCTGGAAGACATTCCCGTGGAATTACAGCGGCGACCCACGCCAGCGCTGAGCTGTCCCAAGAGGATCAGGAAGCGGGGCAGGAGAGGAGGCGTTCGACAGCGGGTGCGGAGAGCTGTCAAACTTCCACTCCCGCCCATCCTGCTTTGCAATCCACGATCGTGAGTCTGGCTTGCTGGTGTTTACCGAGACCTGGTTTCACGCGGATGTCCCGGACAATCTCATTCAAATGGACGGGTTCACTCACATACGCGCGGATCGAGATAACTCTTCCGGGAAAACGAGAGGGGGCGGTCTCTGCATCTACCTTCGCAACAGCTGGTGTCAGAATTTTGCCACAAAAGACAGATTCTGCAACCCCGATCTGGAGTTGCTGTGCATATCCCTGCGACCACACTACTTCCCGAGGGAGTTCACCAACATATTTGTGTGTGTCGTGTTTGTGCCACCAAACGGGAATGCCGTGAAGGCAGCGAGACAGATCACGGACTGTATCCACCAGCATTTACGAGACAAACCGGAAGCCCCCATGTTAATCCGAGGGGACATAAATCATTGTAATTTGGACAAATCACTGCCTGGCTTTCATCAGTATGTTAAATGTGGCACGAGAAATACTAATATCCTTGATAAATGCTATGGAAATATTAAGGATGCCTATACTGCCAGAGCCCTGCCTCCTCTTGGAAGCTCAGACGATAAGGCTATACACCTACTTCCCATCTACAGGTCAGCTTTTAAATCTAGCAAGCCAGAAATCAAAACTGTGAATGTGTGGTCGAACGACAAAGTAGAGGAGCTCAAGGGAAGCTTTCTCTGCACAGACTGGAGTGTCTTTTTCCAAGACACGCTTGTTCATGAGGCTGCAGAAGTAATAACGGATCCTTCTGCATGCACATTATCCCTCAAAAAACTGTAAAAATATATGCAAACAATAAACCGTATATCACAAAGGAAGTTATTGAGTGCATAAGGAGGAAGAAAACAGCCCATAGGCTTGGTGATACCGCGGGGCTGAGGTTGGCCCAGAAAGATCTCAACCGGCAATTAAGAGCAGCACGGTCAAAACACAAAGAGTGGGCAGAGCAAGCCCTGTCCAATTCAAACACAAAGAGGTTGTGGGACTCAATTCGTATCATGACAAACATGGACACGAGGAAGAAGCCCCTGTCGGCCCATGATGAGACAGCGAGGTCAAGGGAACAAATAATTTCTATAGCGCTTTGAAGTTGACACTTCCAAAGAGTGTATTGAATTGTTATGCAATCTGCATTATGATTCTAATAACAGGGCGTTAATCGACTCAGCGAGTGTTACCCGGGTTTTTAAATCACTGCGTGTAAACAAGGCCACGGGACCAGACAACATGTCTGCTTATTTATTAAAAACTTTTGCTGAGGAACTAACACCGGCCTGGCACCCTCTCTTCCAGCTGTCTATAGAGACAGAAGTGCCACAGCTCTGGAAGAAATCAATTATAATTCCGGTCCCTAAAAAACCCAGCCTACTGGTTGACAACGACTATAGACCAGTGGCCCTAACCTCCAATGTAATGAAACGGTTGGAGAAGATCATTGTAGAGAAACTACAGAGAGAGGTGGAAGCCTCGATAGATCAATATCAATTTGCCTACACTAAAAATCTTAGTACCAGTGATGCTGTGTCGACTATCCTGCACTTTCTTTTGAGGCATCTTGAGAGTAAGGGAGCATATGCCAGACTGCTATTTGTGGACCTCAGCTCAGCCTTTAATTCAATCCGTCCAGACATATTGCTGAAGAAACTGGTTCGATTGAATGTCAATCCATTTCTTATTAGGTGGTACCACTCCTTCTTATGAAAAAGGCCACAGCGTGTGAGATTTAACACTGTACTGTCAGATGAAGTCATGAGCAACACGGGGGCTCCACAGGGCTGCGTGAGCTCACCTTTCCTGTTCACCCTGTTTACAAATGACTGTGTTAGCGCTCAACTAAATCAGATGATACAGCTATCCTCAATCTTCTCACGAGGGACTCTGGCATTAGTAGCCACTGTGATGGGATTGACAATTTTGTTGACTGGTGTAACAAGCACCATCTATGCATAAATGTGGAAAAAACTGAGGAAATGGTGTTTGACCCTAAATCAATTGGAGACCACAGCCCCATCTTTATACTGTAAATGGTGCAAACATCAGGCAGGTCTCCTCTTACAAATACTTGGGGATTTATATAGTTTGCGGGCTTAACTGGCAGACACATGTATCAAAGGTCTGTTCGAAGATCCATCAGCGCCTTCATTTTTTGCAACGTCTCAGGATTTTTGGAGTTGGCAGAAGCATTCTGTTAATCTTCTATAGAGCAACCATCGAATCAGTCCTGCGCTTCGGAATAACCAGTTGGTTTGGGAACATAACCGTCAAATCTAAGGCTCAGATAACCAGCCTGGTTAAGACAGCAGGGAAGGTAATAGGACAGCCTCCACCCCCTGCTCCCCAGGCCATATATGTACAGTCCATTGCTCAACAGGCAAACAACATTTTACACAATCCTTCTCATGTGCTACACTCCCAATTTGAGCTCCTAAACTCAGGAAAGAGGTATAGGACTCTTCTCTGCAAATTAAACCGGTATAAAAACTCATTCATACCGCAGGCTATCATTTTAATCAATAAACAATTAGAGGGAGGCAGACACACAAGCGGAAGGACATGAGTGTGGTGGGGCTGAGGGGGTGCATATGATGGTAATGTAGTGTCCAATGTGTATAGAGTGTATACTGTATTGTCTTGTATGTAATTGTCCTAATCATGTTGTGCTGTGTATGTGTTTTTTTGCTCAGTGTATGTAGCAGCACAGAGGGACTGTCATCCGAGACAAGTTTCTCCTATGGGAGACCTAATAAAAAGTCAAATCAAATCAAAATTCCACCCCCCTCTTCAAGAACTTTCAAATTCCACTCAAGGTACTCTTGGTGCCCATTGAATTGCGAATTGTGCATGCTCAGCCCTGGGCGTATTTGATTCTCAACAGCCCTCCACAATCTTCCTGTTTTGGCTTTTGAGTCAAGAAACATTTTTACTTATTTGCCATGAGAATTATTATTATAATGGCCAGTCATTTTTCAGAGGGCATACTTGCATACTGCCAATCCTAAAATTTTAGAGGATAGAGGAACAAAATTAGCACCCCACACATTTCAATTTCAGTTTAGAAAAACAACAAACTGTATAACTTCATAAAGACTATTTTTATTTCACACAAAAGATAAGCAAAAAAAGGACAATGGTACCAAGCGGGACAAATGTTTCAAGCAAACAATTGTTCCACACCAAGGGTGTCAAACTCATTTTTGTCGCGGGCCACTTTGGAATTACATCTTCCCTCAGAGGGCCATAAAGACAGTGTAACCAAATAAATGTTTAATGAACATATCGTATTATTACTTGTACACACACAAAAAAAAAATGCTGGCTCACTAGTTTTGAAATCAGTCAGGTATTTGTTCAATTATTGCTCAAATGAGTAAAAACAGGGCAACAATGATGACAATTTGCGATTTAAGCAAGGATCATGGAAGTTGACACAGATGATTTGCTTTCTTGGGCCACATAAAATGACATGGCGGGCCAGAACTGGCCCCCGGGCCTTCACTTTGATACCTGTGTTCCACACAATCTTCAGATCTCACATTTGTCACAAGATGAAGTCCGCCTACATTTGTCACAAGTAAATTTGCCACAGGCTGCACAACGCCGAGTACTGTACTTCTGGTATTATTGCAATGTAAGCGTGCCTGGCACTTATTCTTTATCTGCTGACTCTCAACTTTCATCTTACGGCTCAGCTGTTTACGCTCTTCCACTTGTTGTTTTTCCTGCATCCGTCTCCTTTTGAGCTCCTCTGAAAGCTCCAGCATGTGCAATCGGTGACTTTCTTTTGACCCTGTACATGCTGTGTACAAAACATGTGCGCTTGTGGCAGCCATGTCAAGGAGGTTATAAAAAACAGCCATCGGCCATCTCCTTGTACCTTCATGCACAGAGTAACTGCGCAATTTCTGGTCCATGATGACGACACCGCATTTGAGATCGTGCAGGACAGCTGCATCTTTGTCAGTGGGTAAGTACCCACTCGTTGATGGGTACTTAAGAATACAATGGACAGTATTTAGGGTGTGACACAGACTGTATTTGGTTTCTGTAGGGGGAAACATAGTGGAGACTAAAGTCTCCCTCTTCGGAGTCGCAATGTTTTAATGAACAGGCGGAGGAAGAGGAAGGCCGACTCTCCCCCCAACATTAGAAATGGATGATTAGATATTATCAAAAATGGATAACAGGGTAACATCATCAGAAGTAGTGGAGCTTTTGAATCATGATTGGCAAGAAGTTAAGACCGCCCCCCCCAAATAAAAGGATACATGGAGAGTTTCGAGTGGCTTTATAGTGAAATAAATAAAAATTGCCATCGTCGAGACAATCCAGCAAATATTGTTGAGCGAAACAATAATATTTGAGAAAGAGAAGCTTGTTAAAGAATGTGATGATTTCTTTGTCAATGCAGGTCAAGAATTTGGCAAGAGACATTGACCTGCCTACTCTTTGAGTGATGTTCTTAAAGTTGTAAGAAGGTTTAAGAACCTATTGTGAACGCCAGCGTCTTTCATCTGAGGCAGCATGCCTTCGTCACATCTCATCCGGGATTACTGTCATGCACTTTACTTCTGAGTCACCCAATCCTCCATGAAGCATCTCCAGTTGGTCCAGAATGCTGCTGC
The DNA here is from genome assembly GCA_018466805.1 of Hippocampus abdominalis. Lineage (NCBI taxonomy): Eukaryota > Metazoa > Chordata > Actinopteri > Syngnathiformes > Syngnathidae > Hippocampus > Hippocampus abdominalis. Next base: position 12,241,234 of record CM031704.1, on the reverse strand, counting down.
TCTTTTTTTTTTTTTTTAGTTCTTTATAGTATTCTATGATTTGTTCTCAAGAGGCTAATTTGTTTTTGAGTCCATATGGAAAGAGGAATAAAACAATAATATTTCGATCTTGTACATTGTACTGCTGTTGATGTAGCGCCTCCATAGTGCCGAGCGTTGCAGCTGCGGTTAAAATAAGCTGCCACAGAAGGACATCTATCGCTCAATCAGTACAGCTAGAGCTCTACGCTATGTTGAGTGATATCAATCAGCCTGGCTGGGGGTGGCCGCCATGCAATTTTGAACGCAAGAAAACCCCTGTGCACCTTTGTACCCATTTATTGTAATATCTTTAAGCACCAATCAACCTCAAGCAGAAGTACAAACAATCATGCACAAATTCCAAGTTCAAACATGAGAATTGACATGACTAAACGTTTTGTGTTTATCTTTGTGTGTCTTGAAGGCATCCGTGAAGATGTTGGTCCTGGACAGCAGGAGCCAGAGTCCCCCCACATTAAGGAGGAGGTGGAGGATGAAGAGCGCCCCTGCATTCAAGAAAAGGAGGAGCCAGACCCCACTGTCATTAAAAAGGAGGACCAAGGTCACACTCACATCCAAAGCCTCCCAACATCAAAGAGGAGGAGGAGGTATCTGCAAGTTGTCATTGACTGGTGTCCCTTTAAAAAGTGAAGACAAAGGCCAAAGTGAAGCGGGGAAAGGGGCGGGGCCTCCACGCAGCAGCTCATATAAACACATGACATCAGAAGGTGATGGAGACCATCGTGTAGGGTCACAAGTGGACGGCCTCTTAGGTCATAACACCACGCCACACAGCACCACTCGGAAGGATGGTGAAATTGGCTTCACCACAACTGGGTCCCTAATTATTGATGCCTATACATGATGTAATCATCACCACATTGTTAAAATAGAGCCATCCAAAGTGAAAAACCTAAAAAACACACAAACGTCAATTTCAAGTCTGATATTCGGCTATTATTATATTATATAGTCACTGAACACGTTTGTCGTTTTGATAACATTTTGTGGAGTTACGGTGGGCGACGGGTTAACATGTCCGCCTCACAATATAGAGGTGCAGAGTTCGATTCCCGCGCCAGCCTTCTTGTGTGTTCTCCCCCGTGCCTGCGTGGGTATTCCGGTTTCCGCCCACATTACGGATGGTTGTTCGTCTATGTGTGCCCTGCGATTGGCTGGCAACCAGTTCAGGACTACTGCCCGAAGTCACCTGGGGTACACTCCAACACGCCCTCAACCCCTGTGAGAACAGGCGGATTAGAAAATGGATGGATGGATGCACGGATGGATGGATGAAGTTTTTTCCATGGTCTTTTAATCTCATTTCTGCCTCTCTTTTTGCCGAAATGTGGCCAGATTTAGTCACACCAGCTGACTAATAAATGTTATGAGCCTTATTACCTTTTTATTGTAATAGCCTGTAATCACAATTGACCACAAGTATAAATCTAAACAATGTCTGCCATGTACAGTTACACCATGAGAGTTGACTTTGTTGAACCTTTTTTCTTTTTCTTCTTGTGTCTTCAAGATGTCAGTGAAGGTTTTGGTCTTGGGCTGCGGGAGTCAGAGTCACCCCACATTAAAGAGGAATTGGAGGATGAAGAGGACCCCTGCATTCAAGAAAAGGAGGAGCCAGAGCCTCCTATCAATCAAAAAGAAGAAGAAGAGCACAGTCACATCAAAGAGGAGGAAAAGCATTTCCATACCAAGGAGGATGAAAAAAGTCTCCCTACATCTGTAAGCTGCCATTGACTGGTGGCCCTTTAACACGTGAAAACGAGGGTCAAAGTGAAGCGGGCAAAGAGGCGGGTCCTCCAGGCAGTAGAGCTCATGTCCATACATGACATCAGAGGGTGATGGAGGATCACAAGCATGTGAAACTGGCAAAGGCTGGAAATGTTTTGAATGTGGGAAATTTTGTGCTTCAGTGAGCAGTTTGAAGAGGCATATGGTTTGCCACACTGCTGAGAAACCCTTTGCCTGCTTAGTTTGTGGCCAGAGATTCTCTCAAATGGGTCACTTAAAATGTCAGACATTTTGTCTGCTCAGTTTGTGGTCTAAGATTCTTTCGGAAAGTAGAGTTAAGAAGGCACACAAGTGCACACACTAGTGAGAAACCTTTTGCCTGTTCATTCTGTGGTCGAAGATATTCCTTGAAGGGATATTTGACAGCACACCTAAAGACACACATTGGTGAGAAGTCTTTTGGGGACAAAAGATATTCTCTGAAGGAAGATTTGACTGAACACACAAGAACACACCCTGGCGTGAAGCCTTTCTCCTGTACAGTTTGTGGTCAAAGATTCTCTCGGAAGGGACACTTAAACACACACACAAAAACCCAAACTGGTGAGAAACCTTTTCCGTGTTTAATTTGTGGACAAAGATTCTCTCTTAAGAAAACACACAAGAACACACACTGGTGAGAAACCCTTTGCTTGCTCAGATCGTGGTCAAAGATTCTCACATAAGGAAAACTTAATAATTCACACAAGAACCCACACTGGTGAGAAACCTTTTCCCTGCTCAGTTTGTGGTAAAAGATTGTCTCAAAAGGGGGAGCTTAAAAATACACACAAGAACCCACACGGGTGAGAAACATTTTTCCTGCTCAATTTGTGGCCAAAGCTTTTCATGGAACTATCAGGCTAAGAAACATGAGTGTGTTGGTGCAATGCGCACTCATCAATCAAGCGTTGGTTTCTCGAACAGGCTCGTCACGTGTCTGTTCGAGCTGAGTCACATTCACGTCGATGACGAGCTGTGCCACATCTACGCCCACGTCAGGCCGAGCCCCTGTTCACGTCCGGCGAGGCAAGGGTTGCCGTCGCTTTTAGTTCCCGTTCCCTGGCGAGGCAAGCCTTTGGACGACTTTGGGACGTCTGGGATCATGTTTCGGTTTGTGACCAACAGGTGGCACTGTGGGGCTCTTCCTTGCAGCTGCACACCTGTTGGTCGTTGGGTAATTAGCGGTATAAAAGGACTCCCAGCCCGACCACTCAGAGTCGAATCATTGTTGCTTTGTGCTACTGTCATGTTTGTTTGTTTGTCATGTTTAGATAATGTTTTTGGTATTGTTTCTGTTATTGATAGGTTTGAGCTTCACTCATGGTTTTTGTTTGATACTTTGGACTTTGTTTAAGATTTAGTTTTCTGTGTTTTATTAATACAATCTTTCAACGACACCCTGCTCCTCCCTCCTGCCTGCTTTATGGGGTCCACCACCACCTCGCAACGTGACACTCGTAGGCGTAGCCATTAATCCGCATCTTTGGTTAAAAAAAAAAAAGCACAAATTATTTGATACATTTTGGTTTTGTGTGCTTATACTAGGGTCGTGGTTCGCGCTGGAGCCAATCTCGTCCGTCTGTGGCCAGTAGGTGGTGCACAACCTCAACTGGTTGACAACCAATTGCAGACCATTGACAGTCGAATAATCACACTAAAGGACAATTGAGACACATGGGTGTCAAACTCATTTTTGTCGCCGGCTATTTTGGAGTTACATCTTCCTCTGGAGGGCGGTTACACAGCTAAGCTGAATAAATGTTTTTTTTAATTACTTGTACACAACAAGCGGCCCGGTAGTCCAGTGGTTAGCACGTCGGCTTCACAGTGCAGAGGTACTGTGAGGTTCGATCCCAGCTCCGGCCTCCCTGTGTGGAGTTTGCATGTTCTCCCCGGGCTTGCGTGGGTTTTCTCCGGGTGCTCCGGTTTCCTCCCACATTCCAAAAACATGCATGGCAGGCTCGTTGGGCACTCTAAATTGTCCCTAGGTATGAGTGTGAGCGTGGATGGTTGTTCGTCTCTGTGTGCCCTGCGATTGGCTGGCAACCAATTCATGGTGTCCCCCGCCTACTGCCCGAAGACTGCTGGGATAGGCTCCAGCACCCCCCGCGACCCTAGTGAGGATGAAGCGGTTCGGAAAATGGATGGATGTACACAACAAATTGATGCCTCACTTGATTTGAAATCAGTCAACTAGTTTTTTTTTCTGAATTTTTGTACAAGTGAGTGTGAATAAAGTCACAAAATTATTGCAAAAGCTCAACGTTATTTATTTCACAAGACAACTTGTGTGTTCCAATTACCTGCCATGCATGTTTTTGGAATGTGTGAGGAAAACGTACCCAGGAGGGTGAGCACATACCAACGCCACATAGGAAGGCCAGAACCGGACTTCTGGACCTCTGCACTGAGGAAGACAGCCTAACCAGTGGACTGCCATGGAACCCCCAATATTTTTTTGATAAGAACAGTACTGATTGAAATTGACTGTGGAGAAAAATGCTGAAAACTGCATTTGTGACCCAGAATAAAATGGAGGTTTTTCAGTTTAGAATGAAATGTGTTACGTCACTCAAGCATTCATTTTTAGCTTCATATCTTTGAATTTTCCTCTGCTTGCACACTGGCGGATCGCCACTGCAAAAGAAAATATCTGAATGCTTTCCTGCTAAAATAAAAGCCACTTGAACAATGCACACCTTTTTAAATTGTGAAAGTAATTTTTAGATCAAGGAAAGCACGCCAAAGGTGTGGACAATGCCGATGACCATATTAGGAGTCAGGAAGTCGTACAACGAGATGATGGCGTCCCTGCAGATTCAGCGCCACCAGTGTTGAATGGGACACTTGCCATGCTTTTCGGGAGATGGTGGCTCCAAATCTACTCCTTGTATAACTTCATCTTGAGGATGGCTTGACGACAGTGAGGAGCTCCAACGTGCACCTTAGGGAAAAGAAGGTATCACGTAAGGTGTTTTAGTGTAGAAAAATAGTGAGGGACATTTGAGTGCATTTCAAAAACATTCTGGAAAATGCAGTGCAGCGGGTGTAAGCAGGTATGTACAGAGAACGTCAGCGGAGAATCTATGGCAATACCACTTGGACAAACTTTATGTCGAACGCGAATTGCCATGTACAGAGGCAATTTAACATGAGGGTAATTATTCACTCACATTGAAACATAATACTGTATCTGAATAATCAATCCATTGTTTACAGGCACACTTTAAGTGCACGCATACATGCGTATTTATAAAGCTGAACGTGTTTGTGTTGCGACAAAGTTTGTCTGAAATGAATTGCCGTATAACGGTGCTGCGGCCTGTGAATTCGCAGAATAAGCTACTTATACGCACGATACAAAAAGAAAAAAAGATTGAACCCTTGGAAATGCCATACTCTCTTCTTAATTACAGCTGAACGCACCGCAGCTTCGATGCAGTAGGTCCATCATTTCTTACTGGACGATAAATTCGCTCAAGCTTTTTTTGACTAATGTACCTTACTTAGCCTAGCCTCGCTTGTTAACCGCTAAACAAAGAGACGCGTTTCGTCGTCCAGCAGAATTCAAGATTGAGTGAGAATGGTTGCAATCAATCGTGTGAAAATGTTGTACAGGAGGACAGCAGATTACGAGGATGATTTCTTCGGAGCAAAAGAGGACAACGACGCTGTTTTGGAGAAGTCCCAAGTTGGCTCGACCAGAGCAGGTTTGGCCAAGTCTCGTTCTTTCGCTTTATTGCAGGGGTCACCAACGATTTTGAAAATGAGAGCTACTTTTTGGTCCCCTAATGCTGGATGGGCTACCACTTTTATACACAATTCTGAAATAACACATTTGCTCAGATTACGGTTGAGTAATGTTTCATTGATGTCTCTTCATACCTAAAATGTAACCCATATGGCTGCTGGTTAGACACTCCGCTGCTAGTTCTTCCAATCCGACAAATATCATGAAAAGAATTTGTCATTCAATGTCCTTGAGAGTTTGTTTAACTAAACAAGAAAAAGAGCAACACTTTGCAGGTTAACTTCATGCTATTTTTGAAAATTCGAGCACTTTTCATTACAACCAGCAACACTGGATTGACTGGAACCACGGCAAAACAGCACTTTTATTCCCGCTGTTTGGAGAGGGATTTTCTGTTTTTATTTGTGTGCGTGTGTGTGTTTTGCAAGTGTAAAGATTGTTCAGCAGTTTCGGCAAAAAAATTACATTTGGATTACATTACGGTGGTTTGACAACTGTTTTTGACAGTATGATGGAATTTGTTTCTTTTGAAATTATGGTGAAAAGAGCAAAAAAAACAAACATGTTGTTCAATTGCATGTATAGAACATCCTTGTAAAACCATTTCTGAAGTATATGCAAATCACTATGACTTGGTGGTTTTTGCTTTAAATACTGATTTGTTGAAATCTAATCATAAATGGAGAACTCTTCATTTGATTTTTCATTGATTATTTGATTATTCTATATTCAGATTGAGTTTCAATCCTTTCATCTTAAAACGATCAGAATAATTAAGGAGAGTGAACATTGATTGACAATATTTTTGTTAATGTAACTAACCCATAATTTGACTGATTTTTAACAATGATTGTGTAATAGATAAATAACAATATTTAATTACTACGCATCAATTCATATCACGTTATTTCTAGACCACTTCCTGTTGCGCAAAAAAGAAGCAAAGTGTGGCCACTTTTATCCTGTCTGGAGGAAATCAAGACCTGGATGCCACTGAATTTCAATGAAAAGAAAACAGAAGTTATGTTGTTTGGGCCCAGTGACCCTTGTCCATCCCATCTTGGGGATTTGGGTCCCCCTGGCTTCTTATCTTAAACCATCTCAAACTCCTAAACTGGACAGTGATTTTAAATTCGACTGGCAAATTGGTGCCGTTGTGTACTCCAGCTTCTTTCATCTTTGGCAGCTCGGGAAAGTAAAGACTCTCTTTTCTCAAGAGCACTTGGAAACTAATTCATGTTTTCGTCACATCTCGGCTGGATTATTGTAATTTCCTTTGGAGTTAACCAATCCTCCATTAAACTTAAAAATAAAATTACATTTTCAGTTGGTCCAGAATGCTGCCGCTCCCCTCTTGACAATTTTCCTACTCTGGCATTGCTTCACTGGCTCCCCATCCATTTTCGTGTTCTTTTTAAGATTATTTATTTTCAACTGGTTTATGGGTTTTTGAGACCATGTGGAAAGAGGAAGAACAAAACAGCCGACTCGTCACCGGTTTTTCAAACCAAATTTGCACATGTTGTCACCACCATGAATTATGACATTGTAACCGCCAGTTGCGGTAATTTTTCTGCTCTGTTGTCGCTTTTCAAAAAAGTGTCTGATCTTCCCTGCCGTATCTGCAATATTAAAAATCATAAATGTCACTTTGTCACGAATAAACTTTTATTTTAGTAATCACACATTCTTAAATACAAAAAAAAAACATGGCAATATTTACCTGTTTCTACCATCCGGCAGGGAAAATTAGGACACCGCATAGCACTGACCCGCGGGGGGAAAAATGCAATACAATACATCTTTATTTATACAGTGATCCCTTGCTCTAACGCGGTTCACTTTCACTGTTTCACAGATTTTTTTAGTGGCGTTTTTTAAATGCTTTAAACAATGAATTGCGTTCTGCATTCTGTTTGGCTAAGGCACTGACCGACCTGAACAGTCTCCGCACCTCGTCTCTGTACAGCTTGCCAAATTTACCTTAGGAAATTTTTGGTCTTTTGTTCATTGTATCAGTGGCGGATGCTGCTGTGTCAAGGAGGGGAAGCTTAATTTCGGCCTACATCATAAAATGTGTCCGTTTATACGTGAATTCTACTCTCCGTTCCTATTTAAAAAAAATGACACGGTTGCCTTCACCATAACATTTGCTCATTTCGCTGTCAATCAAAAAGCGATTCAGCCTCAGACAGATCATCCAATCATCATGCAGAAAGCCGAGTTTCCTGGCCAGCCTAGAAACGCCCACTGTCCATAGACTTCCAGAGACGCTGAGCGTCCAATGGGCGGGTCAAACCAGCACTTACCCAATGACTCGTCTCGTTTCAATGCAGTGGGACAACCTACACTGAACTCTCGAGACGCACAGCGTCCACACACTTAAAAGCACAGTGAAGCTGCGGGAATGACTGAAAAGAGAGTCGCGTCGTAACCAGTTATAAGAAGCTGATTCGGAAACAAAAGTTGAGCGTATATTTAGTCAATGACAAGTCCACACAATTGTACGTACACACATATATTTGATCACTTACTTTTTGACATTTTAGGTGAACCTGAGCTTCCCTTGCAGTCTTAGAGCAATCTGCATTGTATATATAGTTCAGTATTATATAATAACTGTAAAAAATAAAGCTGACTAACAAGTACCAAGTACAACTTTATTGTCAAATGTGCTGTTTTTGAGAATTCGTCCCTGTCACATTTTTTTCCTTTTTTTTCCCATAAATCCTATTTCTAGGGTTTCTCTTATCACTGGTTCCTTTTGGAACATAACCCCTGCGATAAACGAGGGATTACTGTATAGTGATTTCACAACAGCTGCAGCTGCATGCTTTACAAAACAGTTAACATTAAGTAAAATAATAAACACAACACATAACAGAAAAACACGGACAGTCGTGCAATCTGAACCACTTTTCCGTCATATGCTTTGTTGTTTGAAGCAGTTCTAGATGAAAGAGGAGACAATCAAAGTGTCCTTTCACTAGTGCACAGGTGTCAAATTCAAGGGGTCCAGGTCTGGCCCGCCACCTCATTTTCTGTGGCCCGCAAAAGCAAATAAAATGTGAACTTCCATGATGCTAGCTAAAATCTGTATAAAAAATGTCAAATTCTCATCTGTAATAAATAAGGGTATTGTAAGCATTTTCTTGTAACCAAACCCGCCATGACAGTAACTTAAACTAAGTGGAACAGTGATCATTTTACAGTTTGAGCCCTGCGAGTCCCAGGGAATCGCTGAACAGTAAAGTATGAATCCCATTATGCATTTAGAGAGTCCCAAATTTCGAATTCTGAAATGGTCTACTTATTCAATTGCATATGATAATAACACAAACTACAACAATATACATTGATAATAGGTTTATTTCTTGTAAACAAATGGTTTAAATAATTCAGGCCTATAAGATTTGCTGAGAAATAGGTTCTAATTTCATCCCATGGTTCAGTCTTTGAGTTCATAAATTCTCCTCTCTTTACTCTGCTTCCAATGATGCAAGGCTTTCTCAAAGTCAACTTATTATCGCAAAAAACTATCCAACTTTAGCTGCTTCTTCTGTGATATCTCCGCAATAAACGTTCGCAACACTTGTTCGCAAAACTTGTTTTAACGTTACACAACTTGGCAATCGTCTGCCGACCGCCAATCTCGTCTTGCGAGAACGGAAATCTCGTCACACGAGACTACTTAACGCGAGAGCAAAACAACAATGTCGGCGACAATCGAACTGCGATCGTTGTTGGGAAAAAGATGTACCGTCGTTTTTTTTGTTTTGGCTGAGAAATTTCCTTGCGTCCCAAAAACGCACATTATTTGCAACTGTGCGCCCCGCGGGAAAATTATGTGTCTAGGACGCGGGACGCAGAGGTAACGATATGACTGGTGGAGTAAACCGTTATTCTTGACTTCATTATATGACTTCAGTCATAATGGTCCTCCGAGAGAAACAATAACTAAAATAGAATAATAATAATAATAAATGCTCTTGCGATGTGAACGCCTAGTCTCATTCGTCTGGGTCGTCACTGTGCGTAGAGCCGATCAGCTTCACCAGGGCCCGGCAATGTCCGCGGTTGTGGGCTAGGTTCGCTGCATCCTCCAGGGTAAGGCCCTGGTGCTTGAGATCCTCCTTGATGACATCAAGCCATCTGGTGTGGGGTCTACCCCGTGGCCTTTTCCAACCGGCTGACGCTGGATCAAATGAAAAGATGGCGCGGGTTGGGTGTTCCAGAGGTAATCGGAGGAGATGTCCGAGCCAACGAATGCGCCTCTGAGTAGCCAGTCGTGATGCAGGGGGCTGAAGAGTATGTTTTCGGAGGTCTGAGTTGGTAAGATGGAGGTGCCAGCTGATGTTCATGATGGTTCTGAGTGACCTGCTGTCAAAGCCATCGATCCTCTTGGCCAGGGTCTTGTTTAGAGGCCAGGATTCTGCACCATACAAGAGGATGGGAAGAACTGCTGAGTTGTAGATGCGCATTTTGGTCTTTTGGGACACTGAGTGATGGCGCCAGAGGGGCCGCAACAGTGACTGCATGGCTGCGGCCGCGAGGGCGCGTCTGCGGTCAATCTCTGGCTTGAGATCGCCGCTGCTTGTAATGGTGGAGCCCAGGTAGATGATGGAATTGACAAATTGCACTTCATCTGTGCCAATAAACAGGGGGGAAGGGTGGGGTCCGTCACTGAGTCTTATTGCGGAGATGTGATCTATAGTGGACCGGTTGGGCATGAAGCCAGCTTGTTGAGGGCAGCGTTGGCTTCGAATGACAGGAAGTGCACGGTTGAGAAGGATACGGGTGAACAGTTTTGCAGGTATGGAGAGCAGTGAGATGCCTCTGTAATTGCTGCAGAGTAGCTTGTCGCCTTTCCGCTTCCAGAATGGCAGGATGATGCCACGGGTCCAGTCTGTAGGGGGCTGTTCTGTCACCCACACGTGGTTAACGATGTGGGTGAGCCACTGGGCCATGGAGTCACCACCCTCTTTAAGCAGCTCTGCAGTGATGGAGCAAATTCCAGGGGCCTTGTGATTTTTCAGTGATTTTATTGCTGCTCTGACCTCGTTGATTATGACTGGGTCAGTTTTGCAGTTGGGGTTGGGGATGGCGGAGTTGGCAGCAGTAACAAGACGGGGGTCGGTAGGAACTGGAGGATGATGAAGGAGGTTGCTGAAGTGCTCTTTCCAGCGTTCGAGGCAGTCTATTTCCGTGGTGATGCAATTTCCCACCGGCGTCCTTCATGAGGGCGGTCTTGATGCGTGGTCCGCTACGGGCCTGGCGCAGCATTCTAAAGACCTGTCTGAGGTCATTGCTCTGAGCTGCTGATTCCAGGCGTTCAGCCTCTTCTCCCCAGTACCTCTCCCTGTCCGCTGCAATTGCTGCATTTCGTGCTGCATTCAGCCTCCGGTACTCCGTCATATCACCGCGCAGGCGAGCATCACGGCGGCGGTTAACGATGTCGAGGGTCAGCTGTGAGATCCATGGTTGTTTGGGGAGAGATCTTGATCTTCCCAATACATCCTGGGCGGACTGGTTGACCTTTAGTTTGAAAGTCTCCCAGTCCGCGGGATCATCATCGGCCAGGGCGGTGAAGTCATTGGTGATGGAGTGGCAATATGCAGAGGCAGTGGTGGGGTCACGGAGTCTGGAAGACATTAAGCGTGGTTGTGGCCTGTTAGATGGGTCTGCTCTTATTTTAAGTCGTAGCTGGGCAACCAACAGGCGGTGGTCTGTGTTGCCCAACTGTGCTCCTCTGAAGACCCTGCAGTTGGTGACAGAGGATCGCCAGCGGCGGGAGATGATGATGTGGTCTATCGCCTTCCGGGTTCTTCCATCAGGGCTGTACCACGTCCAGTGATGGATCTGCTTGCAGGGGAACCAGGTGTCCATGATACAGAGGTTATTTGAATGGCAGAGGAGAAGCAGACGTTTGCCGTTATCATTCGTGGTTGTGTCAACAAAGTGGGGCCAATGGGTTGTGCGGGGGTTTGGTGAGATGGCCCTTCTCTGGAGGAGGAAGAGAAGGTTGCATTGGCGTCAGTGAGGATGATGATAATATCATGTGGTGGGGCTTGGCTGACGACCTGATGGAGTTGGTCGAGTTCACTGTATCATCGGTGACATCTGTGGGGGCGTAGGCAACAATCACTGTCATCTTGCCATGTTGGTGGAGGAACCGTGCAGACAGGAGACGATCATTAATTGGGATCCAGCTGATGAGTGCTTGGCGTGTATGTTTGGACATGGCCAGCGCAACTCCATGGAGGCCCGTCCGAATTTCAGGGCCACTCCATATGAAGCAGTGTTCTCCTGCTGTGATTTCGCCGCTGCCTTGCCACCTTGATTCGCATAACCCCGCCATGGTGATTTTGTAGCGAGAGAGCTCCAAGGACAGCAGTGAAGAAGCGTTCGGACGTTCCATGTTGCAATGCGCGTCTCGAGGCGTAGGTCAATCCGTGCTCGTTGGTCGGGGGCGTTTACTCGTTGGTCGGGGGCGTTCCTAGGTCTAGTCCTGGTTTGGGCAGTCCTGTTTCTTCTGGTCGGTTTCGTAACATAACAAATTTCTCCTGAGTGGGTTGTTGGCCCTCTGCAGGATAGTCGGATGATGGGGCTGCCATCTTAGCGGCGTACCGACACGCCGTCGGGACCTTGTTAGTCTGGAACCTTACCGGAAGACCGGCCCGTCAAGGGAGACCCTACCAGGAGCAAGCTCCAGACGGTAACGCTCTCCGGATCATTGGAACACACAAGCCTCCTTGCCACGGCAAGGCCAGGACCCATAAGGAGGAACTAAAATATGGCCCACAAAAAAATTAATTTAACACCCCTGTACTTGTGGATCAGAGACGTCATGCTCAAAATGTGCACACGTCTGCTCCAAGTTCAGTTTGAAAGTAAACAAGAAGCTGTAGCGTCCATTGACAAAAAAAAAAAGATTGGCTTACTTCTCCTGTTCCATGTAAATCCGTTTAAATTCTAAGCGGTGACTCTCAGTTCCAAATACGCATCCACGCACAGCACCGATGCTCCTCTCTCCTCATCTTTGGCACCACAAGCCATTCATCCAACCACACCAGCGCAGACTGTCCAACAGTGCTGACATCTCCACTAAACTTCTTGCTTGGCTCTCGACGAAGGCGGACGCTTTTTGCTTTCTGCTCCTGTCGGTCTAAGGATGGCAAAGTGCGGATGTCCAACACTCAGACTCAGACTGTGCTCGACCGCAAACTGATGCGGCTTTGGAGCGGCGCTGCAAGATGGGCAACAACTTGGTGAAACTGGAATTTGTGCTCAAATATTGAAAGAAATCGCGGATTTGGCTGATCGACGCCATTTAAGAGACACAAGCCACGGACTTCAAGGCTGTCTGGAATTGTTGGCAGCCTGCCACCAAAAAACATCTGCTATCTCGACCTTCCCCTGATGAAAGTACGCATGGAAGCTAGTGCCTGACCTTCACCCCCTCCTTCTCGGCCATAGACTGATAAGCCATGACCATCTCCATAAGATGACTTTAACGTAGCAGCTGTGGCCTGACACACACACACAACAAGACTAGCACACACGCATACACTCGCTTGTATCACCGCCTTCATTGTTCATGTCTTGAGACCTGTTGTAATTGTCATATGCTTATGCAGGAGTTTTTTTGCCTAACTCAAGCTATCCTCTAAATGAGGATAGTTCGAGCGTGGTTTTTTTTTCTCCCGCTCCCTCCCTTGTGGTTTCTTCCGACTACCGGACTGAGTGAATGCTGGCGCGTTTGGCTGCCGCTGCTCAACCCGTTTGGTGTTTTGTTGTTTTTGTTCCTGATTGTAAAGTGTCCTTGGGTGTCTTGAACGGTGCTTATAAATACAATGTATTATTATTATTATTAAACAAACAGCTGTGAAAAGTGCTGCCCATTACATGTGCAAAAAACCCAAGCAGTCAAATAGTCACGTACTGCTCCTCTGTCATGTGGTGTTCCACAGGGCTCAATTCTGGGGCCTCTGCTGTTCTCACTGTACCTGCTCCCATTGGGTTCCATATTAAGGAAACATGGTATTTCCTTCCACTGCTATGCAGAAACTGTCAGATCTATGTCCCACTGAGCGAAAAGACGCTTTCTCATTGAGGCCACTTGTTCCTGCCTCTAAGAAATCAAAACCTGGATGGCACAAAATGTCTTGAATTTCAATGAAAAGACAGATGTGATACTGTTTGGTCCCAGCAGCCCTTGTACATCCCATCCTGTAGACTTGGGCCCCCTGTCACCTTATCTTAAGTCAACTGGCTCAAACTGGACAGTGATTTTAAACTTGACCGGCAAATTGGTGCCGTTGTTAAATCCAGCTTCTTTCATCTTAGACATTTGGCTAAAGTAAAACCTCTCCTTTCTCATGAGCACCTTGAGACAGTAATTCATGCATTCGTCACATCCCGGCTCGATTGCTGCAATGCACTTTACTTTGGAGTCCGCCAATCCTCCATCAAGCGTCTCCAGCTGGTCCAGAATGCTGCTGCTCGCCTCTTGACTGGTACTCGTAAGCGGGAGCACATCACTCCCACTTAAAACCCAGCAAAACTCACTTGTATTCTTTGGCATTTGACTCAGCATGACTCAGATTTGATCTTGGTTTTGCTGTTTGGTGCTTTCTACCATCTTTTTTCCTGATTTGTTGCTTTCCTGTTGTATATGTTAGTTGCTCCATGTACAGCACTTTACATGCAGCGATGGCTGTTTGAAAGTGCTCTATAAATACAGTTGAGTTGAGAGACAATCCTTCCAATCAAAATCAGCACTGGTAAACACGTGCTGACGAGAAGGCGCTAGCACCTCTCCTTTGACGAATGACGTGGCCAAAAATGCTGAAAACAGTCCACATCGGGGCCACATGAAGTAACAACAAACACCATGTGACAAAAAAAGAAAAAACAACAAAAAAAGTAAAGCTCTTGAAGCACACTTGCCGGCAGCTGCCAACTAGGACCCCATCTTGGTCTTTTCTGTGCACTTCTGTTGATGTCGCGCTTTCATAGTGGCACTGTTCTGCAAATGCATTTAAAATACAAAGCTGCAGCACAGCTGGAGCTCCACGCTGTGTTGAGTGATCTCAATCGGCCTGGCTGGGGGTGGCCGCAATCCAATTTTGAACACAGCAACAACGCTGAACACCTTTTTACCCATTTATTGTAAGAGCTTCAAACACCAATCAACCATCGATATAAATAGAAAGAATCATGCGCAAATCCAAAGTTTAAACATGAAAATTGACATGACCAAACCTTTTGTGTTTATCTTCATGGGTCTTGAAGACGTCAGTGAAGATGCTGGTCCCAGGCAGCAGGAGCCAGAGTACCCCCACATTAAGGAAGAAGTGGAGGATGAACAGTGTCCCTGCATTCAAGAAAAGGAGGATGAAGGGCACACTCACATCAAAGAAGAGGAGGAAGAGCACCTCTGCACCAAGGAGGATGAAGGAAAGCCTCCCTATATCAAAGAGGAGGAGAAGGAGTACATTTGCAAGTTGCTATCGACTGGTATCCCTTTAAAAAGTGAAGATGAGGGGAAAAGTGAACCGAGCAGAGTGGTGCGGGCTCAAAGCAGCAGAATTTCAAGTCAACACACGACAACAAAAGGTGATGGAGGCCACTGTGAAGGGTCACAAGTGAACGGTGTCTCAGGTATGCTTCCACCACACCGCACAGCACCACTGGGGATGATGGTGAAATTGGCTCCACCACAAATTATTTATGGCTATACATGATAAAAATCAACAGCACAGTGTTAAAATTAGAGCCATCCAGAGGGAGAAAACACGCAAAACTTAATTGTAAGTCTGATCCTCAGTCAAATTTTCAATGAACACATTTGTCATCTCGCTAAAGTTTTGTGGCGACACGGTGGAAGACTGGTTGACATGTCCGTTGTTAAATCCAGCTTCTTTCACCTTAGACAGCTGGCCAAAGAAAAACCTCTCCTCTCTCATGAACACTTTGAGAGAGTAATTCATGCCTTTGTCACATCTCGGTTCGAGGACTGCAATGCCCTTTACAGTCAAACCTCGGTTTTCGGACGTCTCGGTTCTCATACAATTCGGTTTTCGAACTAAAATTTCGAGTTTTTTATGCCTCGGATGCCGAACAAATTTCGGTTCTCGAACTAACTGAGCGCATTTGAATGCGTCACTTCACTCCTCTCGGCTTCGCTTCCACTCGAGAAAGCGAAGCCGAGAGGAGGTAGCAAAGCCGAGAGGAGTGAAGTGACGCTACCTCGTGTAGCCGTGCTCCCTTTTGTAGCGGCGCTCCCTCATGTCGCCGCGCTCCCTTGAGTTTCGTCGCAACACAGGAAGCGACCATTGTGAGCAGACGTTTTTGTATTGTTCAATAGATTTTTTTTTAAAAGCAGACGTGTTTGGTGAAACGCTTCCTAGTCTAGCGTCCATTGTGAGCAGACGAGTTTGTATTGTTCAATAAAAAAAGCAGACGTGTTTGGTGAGACGCTTCTGTTAGGCCGAGTGAAATCCCCCTCTTTTCATAATGGTTTGCCCTAGCAGCAAGGGGGGAGGGGGAAGGGTGCGTGCGTTTGTTTACATTTTTCAATGCAGCGGCACATAATGAACACTCTTGGTGTCCGGTGTCTCATTATTAAGCAATAATCGTACAGAAACAGCTTGTGAGCAGACGAGTTTGTATTGTTTGATTAAGAATTTATTTTTAAAAAGCAGACGTGTTTGGTGAGAACTACGTAATATTGGACTGTTATTTTTGCATCATGTATCAGCCCCTAATCATGGCACCAAAGAAAGCAAGTGGAAGTGGTGAACCTGGTCAAGAAAAGAGGAAAATAGTGCACAAAACTATAGAATTTAAGAAAGATTTAATCGCAAAATATGAGTCAGGTCTGCGTGTGTCTGTGTTGGCGAAGGAGTTCGGGATGCCGAAATGCCCCGCCTACTGCCTGCTGACAGCTGGGAGAGGCGCACGCCCCACGACAGATAGAGAGCGAGAGATGTTCCTTCAATTTTTATGTTACTATGTTAATGTTAAAATTGGTAATCTCCCATTACATTTGTACAGTTTATGGTGTGAAATTGTAAAAAAAAAAGTGGTTTAAAAAAGTTGTTTTCTTGACTTGGAACGGATTAAAACATTTTACATTGATTTCAATGGGAAACATGGTTTGGGTTTCCGAACAATTCGGTTTCCGAACAGTCTTCTGGAATGGATTAAGTACGAAAACCAAGGTTTGACTGTACTTTGGAATGAACCAATCCTCCATGAAGCACCTCCATCTGGTGCAGAATGCTGCTGCTCGCCTCTTGACTGGTACTCGTAAGAGGGAGCATATAACTCCTACTCTGGCATCCTTTCACTGGCTCCCTATACATTTTAGAGTTCTTTTCAAGATCCTATTATTTGTTTTCAAATCTCGAAATGACCTCGCGCCACCTTACCTCTCTGAGCTCATCCGCCCCTACACACCTGCCCGGCGCCTCAGGTCTGCGGACCAAACACTATTAGAAGTGCCAAGAACTAAAATGAGGCTCAGAGGGGATCCAGCCTTTTCTGTTGCTGGTCCCTCTCTCCTGAATGACCTCCCACTGAACATTCGGCAAGCCTCCTCGCTGCCCATCTTACAAACCCGCCTCAAGACTCACTTGTTTTCTTTGACTCAGCATGACTCAGATTTGTTCTTGGTTTTTGCTGTTCGGTGCTTTCTACTGCCTTTGTTACCGATTTGTTGCTTTACTGTTGTATATGTTAGTTGCTCCATGTACAGCACTTTGTATGCAGCGATGGCTATTTGAAAGTGCTCTATAAAGACATTTGAGTTGAGTTGAGTTAAGTCCGCCTCACAATGCAGAGGTGCAGGCTTTGATTCCGGCTCCAGCCTTCCTTTGTGGAGTTTGCATGTTCTCAACTACATTTATAGAGGAATTTAAAACACAAACGGTTGTACCTGGAACAAAAAGAATTTAGACAACAGCAAAGACAAACAATCAATGCTTCTGGGAGCAAAAATGGCAGTGGATGCCCCTTTTGATCGCCAAGCTAAGGGAAATTCTGTCAAAATCTGAAGATGGACCCCTCGTCAAAGGTGGCGTAGACGGCAGTAATGCTGTAGCGCTACGCGGGGAGCTAACGACTGGTATTGGGCATGGGTGCGTTCGGGAATGAGCAGAGCTCAAAGCGTGTTTCGGTTGCTGTTATAGCTTCACCAGCTGACCTCTGCGTATGCCGCCACGGTGCTTCCATGAAGGGCATGTGTGAATGCGGACGAGGTCAGCCGGTATGTATGCCAGAAATGAAGGCAACGTCCTCTCACGGCCGCCATGCTCAAACGTAGCCGAACCTTCGATGTATTGATGAAAAACCAACAATGATTTTCTCCCACACCATGTATATGTGTGATCCACCATGTGTGCCCTGTGACTAGGTCAGGGTGTACCCGCAATCCATCCCAAGTCATCTGGGATAGGCTCCAGCATACCCGCAACACTTGTGAGGATTAGAAGATTAGAAAATGGATGGATGGATGGAAAAGGTTTTGTCCCTGGTCTTTCAATAACATTTGTTTTTGTCTCGGTGTGGCCAAATTAAATCACACCAGCTGGCTAATAAACGTTACGAGCCTAATTACAGTTTTCATTGCAATAACCTTAAATTACAATATACCACAAGTACAAATATAAACAATAATCTGTCATGTAAAGCTGTTCAGTTAATTCCGTTTCTTCACGGCCCTCTGAATAGGGATCGTCGGCCAGCATGGAAGGATCACTCGTTCTGTACTTTTTAATCATTTATTGATGCACTTTGCTGTCGTATTTGTAGTAGTTGCAACAGAAGTAGTAGCAGAAGTAATATCAGAAGCAGGCAACAACCCAAAGCACACATACACACAATAGAAAATGAATACATCTAGCTCTCTGCATCACAATGGAAATATGCATATAATTGACACCAATTAATACCCTCACTTCAACAATAATTTAATCAATGATGATTTCACTATGTACTATTATCGTAATCATTATTCATGATTTTAAACGTACGAAACCATACAAAACAAACATATCAAGTCGAATCGAACAAAAGAACTACAAGTCCCAATGGTCAAAGTGGAGCGCCGGCATGATTAACCCCAGGTGCAACGCAATTTACTTCATTTAACATTACAGTGCAGCCGGACAAACATGACAACTATGCAAAACAGAGCTAAAATAAAGACACCACTGTTCCAGCAACACTTTAGCCAACGCTGTTAAAAACTGCCGATTGCGAACGGTAATGATTGATTGCATCGCGATGTGGCAAACAAAGCACAACGGACACAATGCAAAGCAGACAAACGAAGCAACCGATCATGATTGAATCTAAAAGGTAACTTTACAGAGCTGGCAAAGAAAAGTGGACAAACACGTTGCTTACCATTGGGCCATGCCGACGACGAAATGAGTGTATTCACTAACGAAACAAACAGAAATGCCGCTTTTTATACGTCAACGAACTGTCACCTGTCAATGAGAAGCCCCGCCCCTCTTAAAGCGCCAGATAAATCCAACAAAAGCTACACCATGAGAATTGACTTTGCCGAATCTTTTTTCTCTATTTTCTTGTGTCTTGAAGATGTCGGTGAAAATGTTTGTACTGGGTGGCAGGAGCCAGAGTCCCCCCACATTAAGAAGGAAGTGGATGATGAAGAGCGCCCCTGCATTCAAGAAAAGGAGGAGGCAGACCCCCCTCGTATTAAAAAAGAGGACGAAGGGCACACTCACATCAAAGAGAAGGAAGAGCACCTCCAAACCAAGGGGGATGAAGAAAAGCTTCCCTACATCAAAGTGGAGGATGAGGAGCAGAATATATGCAAGTTCTTTTTGACTGCTGTCCCTTTAAAAAGTGAAGATGAGAGCCAAAGTGAAGTGAGCAGAGGGGCGGCGCCTCCAGGCAGCAGCTCATGTCAACACGTGACATCAGAAAGTAATGGAGGATCATTTGCAGATGGTCTCTTAGCTCCACCATCGGGTGGTGAAGACATGACTCCATGCTCTACTGAGACTGATGATAAAGCGTGTGAAGGTGATATGACATGTGAAACTGACAAACGCTGGAAATGTTCCCAGTGTGGGAAAATTTATGCTTATCCCAGCAGTTTGAAGAGGCATATGATTTGCCATTGTATTGAGAAACCTTATCCATGCTCAGTTTGTGGCCGAAGATTCTCTCAGAAGGGAACCTTAAAAAAACACATAAGAACACACACTGGTGAGAAACCTTTTGCCTGCTTGGTGTGTGAGCAAACATTCTCCCGGAAGGAAAGCTTAAAATGTCACACAAGAACCCATACTGGTGAGAAACCTTTTGCCTGCTCATTGTGTGGCCAAAGTTTCTCAGAGAAGGGCTACTTAAAAAGACACATTCGAAGACACACTGGTGAGAAACCTTTTGCCTGCTCCGTTTGTGGCCAAAGGTTCTCTGAGAAGCGAACCTTAAAAATACATATGAAAACACACACGAGTGAGAAATCTTTTGCCTGTTCAGTTTGTAACCAAATATTCTTTGATAAAGGACAGTTAATAATACACACAAGAACCCACACTGGTGAGAAACCTTTTGCTTGTTCTGTTTGTGACCAAAGATTCTCTCATAAGGGACACTTAAAAACACACACAAGAATCCATACTGGGGAGAGACCCTTTCCCTGCTCAGTTTGTGGTCAAAGATTCTCAGAGAAGGGAAGTTTAAAATTGCACACAAGAACGCACACTGGTGAGAAGCCTTTTACCTGCTCAGTTTGTGGACAAAGATTTTCTCAGAAGGGAAGCTTAAAATTACACATTAGAACACACACTGGTGAGAAACCTTTTACCTGCTCAGTTTGTGGACAAAGATTCTCGCAGAAGGGAGGTTTAACAATACACACACGAACACACACTGGTGAAAAACCCTTTACCTGCTCAGTTTGTGGCCAAAGATTCTCTTGGAAACAACACTTAAAACGTCATACAAATACACACAATGATAAGAAACCTTTTCCGTGCTCAATCTGTGATAAAAGATTCTCCCTGAAGGGATATTTGACAGCACACCTCAGAACGCACACTGGTGAGAAACCTTTTGTCTGCTCAGTTTGTAACAATAGGTACTCGACAAAGGAACAATTAACTGAACACACAAGAACACACCCTGATGAGAAGCCTTTTTCCTGCACAATTTGTGGTCAAAGATTCTCTGAGAAGGGAAGTTTAAAAAGACACACAAGAACCCACACTGGTGAGAAACCTTTTGCCTGCACAGTGTGTGACAAAAGATTCTCTCTGAGGGGAAGCTTAAAAATACACATAAGAACCCACACTGGTGAGAAACCTTTTTCCTGCACAGTCTGTAGCCAAAGATTCTCTCACAAGATATCTTTAAAGCGTCACCAAAAAAGACACATCGGTGAGAAAACCTTTTCCTGCTCAATTTGTGGCCAAAGCTTCTCGTGGAAGTATCAGGTTAAGAATCACAAGTGTGTTGGTGAGATGAGCAGTCATCAATGAAATTTTGGCCTCTCATCTGAGCAGACTTAATCAGTTCATGCTCCAAGGATGGCTGAATTCAACGCAGCGTCTTCCAAGGTTGCTTGAATTCTGTTTTTCTTTGTTGGAGTGAAATAAGTGAAAATGTTGTGAGTTGTCGTCTTGTTTATAATCTTTTTTTTTTTTTTTTTACTTTTGAATTTTTGTTTTACTTAAGTTAATGTGTTGGCTAGTATTCATACATATTTATTATATGAAAAATGTCTTTCTTTTCGCATTGTTGTATTTCATCGTGTTAAAAAATGTCACATTGTGGATGAGTAGGTAGTTCATTTCATTTGTATGTTTTCAATTTGCTTTATTGCAATTTTTTTATGTCTTCACAATATAATGGCTTTTGTGTAAGTGCTGCCTTATATAATCATGTCTCAGGTAACAGTTTAAAATGTACGACGTCAAATAAGGATGTTTTTCTGAGTCTCACTAAGTATCTGTTTCTGGTGAATGTCCATGAGGAAGTGAGAGAGAAAAGGCCGACGCGGCGCGAGAGCAGAAGATCGCATCGTCACATCATAAGCGCCGACAGTACAGCTTTTGCATTAAGCGCGATGATGCACACATCAGATTGCTCAGCGGACAGATAAAAATAAAAACAACATCGACAAAGTGTAACACAACAATCGCTGTGTTTAAACTAATTCATGGACCAGCAGTATTTTTGCTATAAAAGTGCAATAAATCACTACAGTGGTCTATTTTGCAACTTTATGCTTTTCCCAGGTACACTTATTCATTCTTACCAATGTAAGTGTTGACACTTAGCCCTTGTCTTTAATCATTAGAGCAATACATCCCCTTTGTCCAGTGCTTGGTCATCCATCTATTCTCCAATCGCTTACATGCACACCAAATCTGTTGCGAACTTTCCGCCTCGCTTGATTCATGATGGCGTAATGCGCAACTATGTGAATTCGTACAGACCAAAATACATACCATTAGGTATGCCAACCCCCTCGCTCACCAAAATCGACAAAGTGAGTGGATTGTCGAGGTGCGTGCACACTTTCCGACGCTCCGAACGTGTCATCCACCACGCATCCACATCCCACCGCATTAACTGCATTGACTTTATTTTGAATCGCACCACCAGAAATGCTTGGAACTGATTTGGTGTGCACATACGAGGGTCGTGGTTCGCACTAGAGCGGATCCCAGCCATCTGTGGGCAGGAGGCTGGCCACACCCTCACAATGGCTGACAGCCAATCATAGGGCACACAGACGAACAATAACACCCAGGGACGCAGGGGACAAATGAGTTTGGCACCGAGCGGTGTCAAACTCATTTGTACCACGAGCCACTTTGGGGTTACGTCTTCCTTCGGAGGGCCGTTACACAGCGAAGCCGAATAAATGTTTAATTTTTTTATTCTTGCTTGTACACAACAAATTGATGGATCACTTGTTTTGAAATCAGTCAACTATGTATTTGCTAAATTATTGTTGAAGTGAGTGTAAATAAAGTCATAAAATTATTTCAAAACCTCGTGGTTATTTATGACACATGACAACTTGTGTGTTCCAATTACCTGCCATGCATGTTTTTGGAATGTGGGAGGAAAACAGAATACTGGGGCTGACAACAGACCAACTCCACACAGGAAGGCCAGAACCGGACTTCTGGACCTCTGCACTGTGAGGAAGACATGCTAACCAGTGGACCGCTGTGGCACCCCCAATATTTTTTAGATAAGAACAGCACTGAAGTTTATTTACTCCAAACCACACCAGGTCTAGGGCAAACCGGGCACCCCAGGTATCCACCCAGACTACTGTCATTAAGATCTGATGTTCCATTTCAAAATAAAGGGCTTATGAAATATGACATCTGGCAACTGGTTCAGGGTGTCCCCCGCCTACTGCCCGAAGACAGCTGGGATAGGCTCCGGGCACCCCCCACGACCTTGTGAGGATAAGTGGATCGGAAAATGGATGGATAGAAATACTGTATGACATTTTGACCTTTTGGCCTGATTTTTAAAGAACTATTGAAAAAGAATGAGTTTAGTTACTGTGATTGGCTGGCAACTGGTTCAGGGTGTCCCCCGCCGACTACCCGAAGACGGCTAGGATAGGCTCCAGCATGCTTTTTTTAATGATAAATCAGTGCTGCAAATGGAGGGTTAGTTGGGGCATTATGGTTTCTCATGGCATTGATGCGACACTACCATTGGTCAGAAAGAGGACTGTGGGAGGAAAGCTGCTTGAAGTGGTGTAACACCATGAGCCCCATCTGTGTCTGTGCCTGTGCCTGTTTGGCTGCAGTGTAGCAAGTACACGCTATTTTGTGTTTCTTGTCCCGATTTAAAGATCAGAAACTTTTGTTGATTTGTGTGCTGTGTTGCATTTAGCCGCCACTGCCAGGCTTGTCCAGGAAAATCAAGACAACAAAAGTATTTATAAAAAATGATGAGATTTATTTAAGAAAGAAAAAGAAAAGAAAAAAACATGGAGGGACACCATTCACAGATCTGTCAAGGGAGCCTTCTCCCTTTCCGCGTCTTGCGCTCTCATTTTATCTTGTTGGTAGTTGGTGAAGGCCAGCGCAATCAGCATTTTTGAGCAATCAGCAAAATAACTGGTCAGCATTCAAAGGTATGGTCAGCATTCAATAGTACGAACAGTTACTTCCATTTAGCGCTGTTATATGTCAAATTGCCATTACACCAGGTCGAGGGAACACTCGACCACCTAAGGTATTCAATAATACTTTCATTGTTATTATCCCGTTTGGTTCCGGAATAAAAAAAACTGAATTTTTAAGAATTTAAAAAAAAATCAGTTGTTAAAGGTATTTTTGATTACAGAGTCCTTTTATTTTAATATTTTAAAAATGCAGATCTGAATAACAGGAGACCGGTTGGAAACTTGGGGTTGCCCAGTGTACCCTCGACACGGTCTGGTTAAGGGATAACTAAAATTCATTTTAAAATGAAAAATTAAATTAAATTAAATTAAATTAAATAAAAATATTTTTGAAATAAGGCGAGACGGTGAACATGTCAGATTTCAAAGGCCTTTTATTTTTAAATGGGAGATCAGATCTGAATGCCAGTATTGTGGTCGGATACCGTGTGTGTTGAAAACCTTGTTTGGTTGCAAGATAACCAAGATTCATTTTTTAATTATTTTTTAAAATATCAGCTGAAATTGATGTTACAATTACCATTGACTTTATTTTCTATCTCAACTTAAGAACGCTTCTTGGCGCTGTTCTGAAAGGTTTTATTCTTCCTGGGTGAATTTATCGTTGGCCGACAACCAAGGAATTACTTATTTTATTTTTTTATTATAATTTTTTAAAACAGGGAAGACATGCAGGTAGTTGGAGTCAGAGTAGAGGATGCAGAGAACAGGGAAAGATGGAAATTAATAACTTGCTGTGGCAACCCCTGAAAAGGGACAAGCTGAAAGGAGGAGAAGAAGAAGAAGAAGATAATTTTTTAAAACATCCAAACCATGACGTGCATGCATTATTTGTTATACTTTTATTTTGAAGGTGGCCAACACCGCTCGCTGACGGCAAGTTACACAGTATTCACAATCGCTGTGGCGGCTCAATTGACTTTTTTGCGAGTGGAGGCTGCCTTGGCCGCAGTCGTATATCGGTGCTGCGGACTGTAGAACCACAGACAAATCTACCTACACGGACTTGACGAAAAAAAAATCGCATCCCCTCTTATTAATTACAACTGAAAGCACTGAAGCCTCGATGCAGTACGTCCATCATTTCCTTTTTGGACTATAACATAATTCGCTCAAGGTTCTTGGTATCCGCAAAGGCTAAACAGAGACGTGTTTCTTCAAACAGCAGAGGTAAACAGTGAGAGTGTCCAGTGTTGTAATGAATCGTGTAAAATGTGTGCAGGAGGACAGCAGATTACGAGGATGATTTCTTTGGAGCAAATGAGGACAACGACTTCGTTTTCGAGAAGTTGAGAGTTTGCTCGACCAGAGTAGGTAAGGCTACTTCTTGGTCGCTTGATTGCAGGGGTCACCTAACTTTTTTTTTGAAAGTGAAAGCTACCTCTTGGTTGCTGCGATGGGGTCCCACTTTTATACACAATTCTGAAACAACACATTTGCGCAGATTACATTTTCAGAATGTTTTCATGATGTCTCTTCAGACCTAAAATGTAACCATTTGCTGCTTGTTTGACACTGTGCTGCTAGCTCTTCCAATCCGACAAATATCCATCCATCCATTTTCTACCGCTTATCCGAGGTCAGGTCGCGGGGGCAGCAGCTTTAGCAGGGAAGCCCAGACTTCCCTCTCCCCAGCTACTTCTTCCAGCTCTTCCCGGGGGATCCCGAGGCGTTCCCAGGCCAGCTGGGTGACATAGTCTCTCCAGCGTGTCCTGGGTCGTCCTCGGGGTCTCCTCCCGGTGGGACATGCCCGAAACACCTCACCAGGGAGGCGTTCAGGAGGCATCCTAATCAGATGCCCGAGCCACCTCATCTGGCTCCTCTCGATGTGGAGGAGAAGCGGCTCTACTCTGAGCCCCTCCCGGGTGACCGAGCTTCTCACCTTATCTCTAAGGGAGAGCCCGGACACCCTGCGGAGAAAACTCATTTCGGCCGCTTATATTCGGGATCTCGTTCTTTCGGTCACGACCCATAGCTCGTGACCATAGATGAGGGTTGGACCGTAGATCGACCGGTAAATTGAGAGCTTCGCCTTTTGGCTCAGCTCCTTCTTTACCACGACAGACCGATACAACGTCTGCATCACAGCAGACGCTGCACCGATCCGCCTGTCGATCTCTCGCTCCCTCCTTCCCTCACTCGTGAACAAGACCCCAAGATACTTAAACTCCTCCATTTGGGGCAAGATCTCCTCCCCGACCCGGAGAGGGCACTCCACCCTTTTCCGACTGAGGACCATGGTTTCAGATTTGGAGGTGCTGATTTTCATCCCAACCGCTTCACACTCGGCTGCGAAACGCTCCAGCGAGAGTTGGAGAGCCCTGCTTGAAGGAGCCAACAGTACCACATCGTCTGCAAAAAGCAGAGATGCAATACTGAGGCCACCAAAATGGCCCCCCTCAACGCCTCGGCTGCGCCTAGAAATTCTGTCCATAAAGGTTATGAACAGAATCGGCGACAAAGGGCAGCCTTGGCGGAGTCCAACCCTCACTGGAAACGATTCTGACTTATTGCCGGCAATGCGAACCAAACTCTGACATCGGCAGTATAGGGACCGAACAGCCCGTATCAGGAGGCTCGGCACCCCATACTCCCGAAGCGCCCCCCACAGAACCCCCCGAGGGACACGGTCAAACGCCTTCTCCAAGTCCACAAAACACATGTACACTGGTTGGGCGAGTTCCCACGTACCCTCGAGGACCCTGCTAAGGGTATAGAGCTGGTCCACTGTTCCACGGCCGGGACGAAAACCACACTGCTCCTCCTCAATCTGAGACTCGACTTCCTGACGGACCCTCCCCTCCAGCACCCCTGAATAGACCTTACCAGGGAGGCTGAGGAGTGTGATTCCTCTGTAGTTGGAACACACCCTCTGGTCCCCCTTTTTAAAAGAGGGACCACCACCCCGGTCTGCCAATCCGGAGGCACTCTCCCCGCTGACCACGCGATGTTGCAGAGGCGTGTCAACCAGGACAGCCCCACAACATCCAGAGCCTCGAGGAACTCCGGGCGGATCTCATCCACCCCTGGGGCCTTGCCACCGAGGAGCTTTTTAACCACATCGGTGACTTCGACCACAGAGATAGGAGAGCCCACCTCAGAGTCCCCAGACTCTGCTTCCTCCAAGGAAGGCTTACTCTTCCCTGAGTAATGCTCTCTCAGTATTTTCAGAGCCTTCCTGCCATGATTGGTTGCTTCATGTCTAATAAGTGACAGGCTTTTATCATCAATCAGTCTTACTAGTTCAGCATAGCAGTCTTGATTTTTTACTCCGTCTGTATCTTGCTGTTCCTGGCTGATGGGTTAATTCAAAATAGTCTCTCTTAGCGTCAATGAGTGTAAATGTCCCAAAAATCGAATTTCCCAAAGATCATACTTGTCTTCAGATCTGTCGAAGAACATTTGTGGGGACAGGCCTCCAAAAATACGAGCTGCCGCCATCTTGTCACTCATCGTGCTTCAAAAACGTGTCTTTATCAATCTTAGCTTTAGCTTCTCCACTTGCGTTATTTACCACGCTGTTCCTCACCTTTATAAAATTGCACTCTAGATATCAATTACAAGCTCTGTGTAATGGGCCACGTTCGCTTTACCATGACTTGTCTCTCTTTGTCTCATATCTGCCTTCACACCTCTTCATGTAGGTAGTTGGTAGGATCGCCGCGCTTGGGCCGCCATGATCAGGGATGTCGTGCGTGCCAAGGAAGAACCCGCCCAGGGTGAAGGCTGTTGCAAACAACAAACAACATGTAGGTAGTAGCTTCTGTTAACTCCACGAGGTATCGTCTCGCTGGCGGCACTTGCCTCTGTGCCTGCGCCCATAACCTGTTTAGGAGGTGCGAATCACGAAGGATAGCCGGTAAACTCTTGCAATAATAAGACACGTTTAGATGATCACTTCAGGCATATTTTTTCTATTGCCAAAACAACTTGGCTGCTGCGGCGGAACACGAACCATGGCCATGAGCATAGCGTCTGCTTACAAAGCCAGAAGTTGTGTTCATATGTACATCCGGCATGCCTTTCCACAACAAAAGCTTTTCATCTGAGCAGGCCTCATCAGTTCACGCTCCAAGAATGATTGAATTCGATGCAGCATCTTGCAAGGTTGCTCGAATGTTGTTTTTCTTTGGCGCAGTGAAATGTTTGTGAAATTATTTTTTCTTTGAAAATGTTGAGTTGTCATGGTAGTTTTTTTTTGTTTTGGTTTTGACATTTCGTTTGACTTTAGTTCATTTTCAGAGTGTGTTTGATCATATTTATACATTTTTATCTTTAAGAAAATGTTGTGTCTTTGTTTTTAATTTCTTTTTGTATTCTTGATGTCACAGTGTTAAAATAGAAGGTCACGTTTGCTTTTAGCGCTGTGATGCGCACATCATACTGATCACCAGACACATACAAAAATCAATAAACATCGACAAACCGTAACACAACAATTGCTGTGTTGACACTAATGCGCGGTCCTACAAGATTGTAACATCACGCGTGTGCTTTGCAGCTGATGCGAACGCGGCCATTTGATCGAGAAATTTGCCAGGTGGACTTTGCCTCTTGAGGATGCCATTCGCAGGTAAACTGATTCATGATGACCAATCAAGCCATCCATCCATCCATTTTCTGTTCCGCTTTATCCGCATAAGGGTCGCGAATAAACACATACGGATGTGTTTATTCGGCCAAAATCACTTTCAAGCAGTGGCGGATGCTGGTCTGTCAAGCAGGGGAAGCTCAATTTCGGCCTACATCATAAAATGTGTCCATTTATTTATACTTGAATTCTACTCTCCGTTCCTTTTCAAGAAAATGAGAAGGTTGTCTTCACCATAAGATCGGTGATTGGCTCATTTCGCTGTGAGATCATCCAATCATCAGGCAGAAAGCTGAGCTTCCTGGCCAGCCTATAACCGCCCACTGTCTGTAGACTCCCAGAGACGCTGAGCGTCCAATGGGCGGGACAAAACCAGCATTTATCCAATGACTCGTCTCGTTTCAATGCATTGGGACAACCTACCCTGAACTCTCTCGACGCCCAGCGTCCGCGCTGTAGACGCTCAGCGTCCACACACTTTAAAGCACAGTGAAGCTGCGGGAATGAATGAGAAGAGAGTCGCGTCGTAACCAGTAATAAGAAGCTGATTCGGGACAAAAGTTGAGCGCGTTGTAGCGCATATTTAGTCATTGACATGCCCACACAATTGTACGTACACACATATATTTGATCACTTACTTTTTGACATTTTAGGGGAAGCTGAGCTTCCCTTGCAGTCTTAGAGCAATCACCTCTGCTTTCAATGTTGATGTTAATTTCCTTTGTCAATTGGTTTCGGGCGTGTTTGTACAGTGCCCGATCTCCACTTCTAAATGCGACCTCTTTCTCTTTCCTGAGTTGCCTGAGTTTCGGAGTGAACCATGGCTTGTTATTGTTGAAGGAGCGGAAGGACTTCGTTGGTACACACATGTCCTCACAGAAACTGATGTATGATGAGTTTTTTATGCCTCGGATGACGAAAAAATTTCGGTTCTCGAACTAACTGAGCGCACTTGAATGAGTCACTTCACTCCTCTCGGCTTCGCTTCCTCGTGTAGCGACGCTACCTCGTGTAGCAACGCTACACAAGGAAGCGACGCTACAGTAACGTCCATTGTGCGCAGACGTTTTTGTATTGTTCAATAGATTTAAAAAAAAAAAGCAGACGTGTTTGGTGAAACGCTTCCTCGTGTAGCGTCCATTGTGAGCAGACGAGTTTGTATTGTTCAATAAAAAAAGCAGACGTGTTTGGTGAGACGCTTCTGTTAGGGGGAGTGAAACCCCCCTCTTTTCAGAATGGTTTGTCCCAGCAGCACGGGAGAAGTGCGTGCGTTTGTTTACAGCCGGCAGTTTTCAATGCAGCGGCACATAATCAACACTCTGGTGTCCGGTGTCTCATTATTATGCAATAATCATACAGAAACAGTTTCCTCGTGTTGCGTCCATTGTGAGCAGATGAGTTTGTATTGTTCAATAAAGATTTTTTTTTTTGTTAAAGGAGACGTGTTTGGTGAGAACTACGTAATCTCAGACTGTTATTTTTGCATCGTGTATCAGCCCCTAATCATGGCACCAAAGAAAGCAAGTGGAAGTGGTAAACTAAATAAGAAAAGAGGAAAATAGTGTGCAAAACTAGAATTTAAGAAAGATTTGATTGCGAAATATGAGTCAGGTGTGCGTGTGTCTATGTTGGCGAAGGAGTTCGGGATGCCGAAATGCCCCGCCTACTTCCTAATGACAGCTAGGATAAGCGCACGCCCCACGACAGATAATGATCAAATTGGCGAAAATAAAACATATTACAGGTTGTTTGTACAGTATTTTACATATTACTTGCTCTCCTACTACATGTGTACAGTTTACGGTGTGAAATTGTGAAAAAAGTGGTTTAAAAAAGTGGTTTTCTTGACTTGGAACGGATACATTTTAATCCATTCCAAGTCAAGACTTACATTGATTCCAATGGGAAACATGGTTTCGTTTTTCAAACAATTCGGTTTTTGAACAGTCTTCTGGAACGGATTAAGTCCGAAAAACGAGGTTTGAAACTGTATATATATATATATATATATATACACACACACATACAGTAAACATTCTCTGGTACACACTCATGTTTGCACTGTCCAATCTGTTCTTATAACAGAAATTCCTCTTTTGGGAAATGAGCATGGTACATGTCCTTTATGAACCTGCAAGTATCTTGAAAAAAGGCATGTGTAACAACACAAGCAATAAAATGCAAAAATATACTGTTCAATAACAGTATATATATGTATAAAAAAATCCTCGCCTCACCCCTCGGGTGGTGTCCGTCCCCCATTCAGCTCGGGTCCTCTACCATAGGCCAGGAAGCTTGAGGGTTCTGCACAGTATCCTTGCTGTTCACAGCACTGCGCTTTTCTGGACTGAGATGTCCGATGTTGCAACCACTCATCTAGTTTGGGGGTCACTGCCCCAAGTGCTCCAATCACCACAGGCACGACTGTCACCTTTACCTTCCAGGCTCTCTCCAGCTCCTCTCTGAGCCCTTGATATTTCTCGAGTTTCTCGTGTTCCTTCTTTCTGATGTTTCCATCACTTGGGACCGCTACATCCACTACAACGGCTTTCCTCTGCCCTTTATCTATGATCACGATATCTGGTTGGTTCGCCATTAACATCTTGTCAGTCTGGATCTGCAAGTCCTGACAGGATCTTCGCTCGGTCATTTTCCACCACCTTCGGAGGTGTTTCGCATTTTGACCTTGGTTTCCAGTCCATACTCAGCACAGATGTTACGGTAGACTATGCCAGCCACCTGGTTATGGCGTTCCATGTAGGCTTTCCCTGCCAGCATTTTACACCCTGCAGTTATGTGTTGGATCGTCTTTGACCTCTTTGCACAACCTACACCTTGGGTCTTGTCTGGTGTGGTATATCTGGGCCTCAATGGCAAGCCCTCTCAAGCCACTGATAGGACTTCTTGAGATCATCCACTTCGGTTATGGTCCGGTGCTACATCCCGTGTAGGGGCTTGTCCTCCCATGATGTTCCCTCTTCCAGCACCTCATCCTCTGTTCCCCATCGTCTGAGACATGCTCTGAGTATGTCATCCGTTGGAGCCTTCTCCTTGATATATTCACGGAGCTTGGATGTTTCATCCTGGACAGTGGCTCTCACACTCACTGGTCCTCCTTCCTTTCGGCTTGCGTACAGTCTCAGGGTGCTGGATTTGGGATGGAACCCTCCATGCATGGTTAGGAGCTTTCGGGTCTTAACGTCAATGGGCTGAATCTCTTCCTTTGGCCACCTGATTATTCCTGCACGGTATCTGATCACTGGCAGGGCATAGCTGTTTATTGCCCGGGTATTATTCTTGCCATTGAGCTGGCTTCTTAGGACTTGCCTCACCCACTGGAGGTATTTGGCCGTAGCTGCTTTCCTTTTTGCCAGTTCGAGGTTGCCATTGGCTTGTGGTATACCGAGGTACTTGTAGCTGTCCTCAATGTCTGCTATTGTTCCTTCAGGGAGTGAGACCTCTTCAGTGCGGACCCAGTCCGGAAGCAGACCCAGCGCCGCTCTACATTCATGGGGACTGTGTGGAAAAGGTGAGCTCCACCAGGTTCCTGGGCGTGCAGCTCTCTGCGGACCTCTCCTGGACAGCCAACAACAGCGGTGGTGAGGAAAGCCCAGCAGCGACTCCACTTCCTGAGGGTGCTCAGGAGGAACAGCCTGGAGGAGAAGCTGCTGGTGATGTTCTACAGAGCTACCATCGAGAGCACACTGGTGTACTGCATTACAGCGTGGTACGCGAGGTGCTAAGCCGCTGACAGGAGAGCGCTGCAGAGGTTGATAAATCTGGCCCAGAAGATCAATGGCTGCTCTCTGCCCAGCCTGGAGGACATTGCCAGCTCATGCGACCTCAGCAGAGCTGCTAACATCATCAAGGATGCATCCCACCCCAGCAACCACCTGTTTGTTATGTTACCCTCGGGCAGGCGGTACAGATCACACAAAACCCGGACAAGCAGTTCAGGGACTGCTTTTTTCCTAGAGCCATTCCTGCAATATATAACCAAAGAAAATAATCAAAACTACTGCATTTTAAACTTAAACTCACTTACCTTACTATGTGCAAAAAATAGCAATATCTGAGCCATTTCATGTGCAATGTGTGTCCTGTGTGCAATATAAGCCTCAGTTCCGCACTACCACTACTGCTGCTGCTGTTGTTGTTGTTGTTGTTGTTGTTAAGTCACCCGAGACGCCTCAGGAGTATCGGTAGACTGCTATTTGTGAGGCTTCTGAGTTCGCCGAAGTCATTCCCCAGCTGATGATGATGCCGTTCCACCATAAACCACAGATGTTCGGCCGACTCTTCCTCCTCTCCGCAGAGTCGGCAACGCGCGTCCTCACACCTCCCTATGAGATGTTGCCAGCGTCTGAGGGAGGGGTGGTGGGCGGACCGGAAGCGGATCAGGTCGATAGGTCTTTCTTCGACAGCGAAGATTCTTCGGCGAGGTTGGGTTTTGAGAAAAAAGGGTGGCAAGACGTGGGTGAGAGGGTGGGGGAGGGATGCAGCTTCTGCGTAGAATTGCCGTCTCGTTGAGGGGTCAGGCTCTAGGTTTGGTTGGGGGAGGGATGAGCCGAGCTTAGCTTGTTCATCCACCAGGTCATTGCCAGGGAGGTTGCAATGGCCAGGCACCCAGATTATCTGCACCTTGCCTTTGGAACCCAAGGCCGCGAGAGAGAATTGAATTGCGGTGATGTCGGGGTCTATGGGACTAAGGTTTGAGATGGCCTCCACCAAGGATCTGCAGTCTGTAATGATGGTAGCCGAGGACCAGTCGTCGTTCTGCTGCAGCCAACGGATGGCATGGAGCAAGGCAGCTTTCTCCGAGTGGAAGGAGCTGCTAAAGGTCCCCGTTGGCGCATTCCAGCAGTAGAGCGTGGTGTCGTCACGGCAAATCACCATTCTGGCACCCCCGTTATGGGTTCCAGACACTGTTGAGCCATCTGTATAGATGTGCAGATCCGATGGGCCATTGCCTTCGAAGAGGACGGCTTCAGCCGGAGTTGAGCGGACCTGCCCTGTAATGGCTCGGGCTGCTTGCAGTTGGCAGCTTTTAAGCTTATTGATGTTGGATGCTGAGAGCCAAGGCGTCCATGCTGGGGGCAGCATATTCAGCAACACTCCTCATGGTTGCTATGTACACAGACCTGAAGTCGGACGGGTGCCAGCCCCAGGAGGAGCCTGAGAGCTTGTAGAGGAGGTTGGTCCGCTGTTGGATAGTCTGTGAGACATAGCATACATGCTCATTGAATGTAAACTGTCTTTCATATTTCAGCCCGAGGAAGGTTGGGGTGGGGTTTGTAGAGAGAAGGGCATCCCCAAGAAAGATCTTTGGCTTCCATGAGGATTCTGCTGCATCCATGGTGAAGAATGCTACCTCCGACTTAGATGAGTTGAGGGTGAGACGGGCATCATCACTCCAATTTGCCACTTTGTCTACTTCAGACTGCAGTCTCTTTGCTGCTTCCTCCTTGTTTCGGTCACTGCAAACGAGTGCCAGATCGTCTGCATAGGCAGAGAGAAGTGTGGTGGGTTCAAATGAGCCAAGGAGATCGTTGATGTAGAAAATAAAGAGGAGAGGGGAAAGGACTGAGCCTTGTGGGAGACCCTCTTTGATGCTGCGGAACCGGCCAGTCGTGGAGTTGATCTTGACTCTGGCGATTCTATTGCTCAGCCAGGATTTGACCCATTCCACGAACCGTAAGGGGACGCCTAGATCAATCATTCTTTGGAGTAGTCTTGTCCGCCACACGCGGTCATATGCTTTGCTAAAGTCAAAGAAGGTAGCAATTGAGCGTTGACGTTGCCTAGACTGGAACCCATCCGTGATGAACTGTGAGAGACGTAGACATTGATCCATCGTGCAGCGGCCTTTCCTGAATCCCGCTTGCCAGGGGCTGAGGAGGGTCCTCCAGCCAACATGACAGGCGGTTTGCAATCATTCTTTCTAGGGTCTTACCAAGGGTTGAGGTGAGGGCTATTGGGCGGTATGAGCCAATCACCTGTGGGTCTTTACCCTTTTTATGGAAGGGGAGGATAACAGCACTTCTCCACAACTGTGAGCACCATGCTCAAAGCCAGCTTATAATAAAGATATAGAGGAGGGATGCTTGTGCGGCATGGGGGAGGTGTTTGAGCAGCTCGGGTTGTATATCATCTGGGCCTGTCGCTTTACCCGGCTTGAGTTGTTTCAGCGCCCTTGATAGTTCATCCGCTGTGAACGGAGATTCAAGCGCCAGCCGTGGGGACACAGGTATTCTTCGAATATCCTTGCGGAGCTCTCATACAGCCTTCCTGCTCAACTCACTTGTCTTTACACTCACTGCGGCATACTCAGCATTGAAGGCGTTGGACTTCGCTTTATCGCTGGCATATTCCCGGCCTTTGTGTTTGAGGGTCTTTCCTGACTCAATGGCAGATTTGCCGTTGAGGTTTTTAATCAGGGACCAGGCACGTTTAGTGTCCTTTGACTCCGCAATTTTGTCCAATTGGGAATGCCATGCTGCCCATTTCGCCTCGACTGTTTTCTCAGCAATCTGTTTTGAGGTATCAAGCCATGCCTGCCTGTTGGCCCCCATGTTCCGCCTGAGTTTGTTTCTCTCCTTGATCAACTCCCGGATTTCGTCATTCATCCACGGGATGTCGTCGGCTCTAATCACCTTTACGGGAATGGCGATAGAGGCGGCCTGTTTGACCAAGGGGGTAAAGGCATCAAGTGGGGCTTTGGGTTGGACATGTTGCTCAAGCCAAGGAAGGCCTTCTCGGATGGCCTTGCTGTATCTGCCCCAGTTAGCTTTCTTGAAATTTGGCCTAGCCTTCTCGTTTTTGACTCCACCTTGATTGTGCCCCTCTATTTGATCAGGATGGGGAGGTGGTCTGACTGGAGATCAAGGATGGTAGACCAGGAGCAGTTCTCAGCAGTTGATCGTTCCGCTAGAGTGAGGTCGGGGGCGCTGAGCCCAGAGTCTAGAGCAGGGGTCTCAAACTCGCGGCCCGCGGGCCAACTGCGGCCCCCGGGACGATAATTTGCGGCCCCCGTCTTAAACGTGCAGGTCACTCGTGAATGGGTGAGGTATACGGCTCTGGAGGGCGGGACATCGGCCGGGCTGTCCAGTGCCTCGCTCATCACTCATTCATTCCTCCAATCAGTTTCACTCCACAGTCTCTGCTCTCAGCATAGTGAATGCAAGCATCATCCTGATCTCCGCGAATGAAACTGAGCAGGAGAAATTCGGAGAACTGCCGTCCAGATCGGAGAGCGAAAGTGCGCATGCGCGACACTGAGCTATGCTGATGCATCAAGAGAAGCCGTGAGAATCATTTCAATGAAAGTCAGGTTAAAGTGTGTGCACGGAATAAAAATAATTAGTTTTCTCTAGGGTGTAGTATGCTTGGATTTATTTTTATTCACATGTTAAAAATAAAGATATTTGATAACAATGTTTTATCAGCGCTTTTCTTGTGGAAATCCTGATGCGGCCCACTCACCCAGACTCTGCCTCTAGACCTGGTCTAGTTTCAAACTCAGATGTTTTCACCTATGGTCTAGAGTATTCTGCTGAATCAGACCATTGGACATGCAGTGAGTTTGACACCTATGGTCTAGAGTATTCCTGGAATTACAAGTTGGCGCTCCATCGTTGAGGATGAGGAGGTTGTTATCGTTGATCCAGTCGAATAGTAGCGTTCCTGTAGGATCTGGGCGTTAAAGTCCCCACATACAAGGCCTTTGGGAGTCGCGAGTTGGGGGAGGATAGCAGCTTCTGAAGAAGTGGGGGTAGAGGAGTAGTGGGACCTTGCTGGGGGGAGATAAATATTGGTGAGGATAAGATATTTTCGATGAGTAATATGGATTAGAATCTGCTCAATTTCCACTGGACCTGAATTGAGACTTAGCTGGCTGGAGAAGGGAATCCCCCTCCTCACATAAGTCATAAGTCCACCACCTCTATGGAACTTGGTGCCGCTGCCTTCACGATCCTGACGGATGGCATCAAAGCCGGGCAAGCGAGGTGTTGTGTCTTCAAGGCCGAGTTTTGACTCTTGGATGAGCAGGATATCGACCTTGTGGGACTTTGTGTATTCAGCAAGCTCGGTCGGCTATTTTCGTTCCGAGGCTGTCGCAATTCCACTGCATGATGGTAAGGCCTTGTTGGGAAAGGGGAGGGAGGGTGGCTTGCTTTGTTGTTGGGACTGGTTGAATGAGGGGGACTGAAGTAAAATACAGGTTTGACAAGTCCACCTTTGTTGTCGCCTAAGATGCTCTAGGGCGGACCTGGTTTCGGGGGCACATTTAATATGGAAGCGCCGGCGACAGACAGAACAGAGCAGAGGGTTGTTAGAAAAAGTGAGTTTGCCTTTGCAGGTGATATTATTATGGGAAGATAAAACTGGAGTCGTTGGGGGTGGTGAACTTGGGGGTGTGATGAGAGTGGGGTAATGGGTGTTTCAGGTGCGGCAAATCCAGTTGGGGTTGGGAATATAACGAGAGATTCCTATACAGGATCTGTGAGCGAGGTTTGAGCAGGAGCTGCAGGTCAGAGGGGTAATGTTGGCGCGGATGATATTATGGCAGATGGAGCAGGGGGTTCGGTAGGGGTTGGGGTTGGGCTGGCTGTGGACTGACTGCGTAATCTGTGTCGTCGGGGGGGGGGGTGCCAGAGCAGAAGCTGCAGACGAAGCCTGCTTGACTCTTTTGGGCTGGAGTCAGGCCACTACAGGTCCTGTGGTACTCCCGTTGGCATGAGATGCAAACGATGGGGACAAAGTCACAGCGGATGTTTTTCGAGCAGATAGCGCCGGGGTTCTGCTCTATGTCGCCCGCCCATAGAAGGAGCGACCGGAGATGTAGGGCGGACAGTACAGCCCCGGTAGGTAGCCCCGAAGGATCTCCCGCCAGACACCACGAGATGGTTCCATATCATTGTCCATCGCTGCTGTTGTCGAGTTTGTATTTATGAACCCGTTATTTTATTTTATTTATTTATTTTTTTTACTAAATGCACTAAGGAGTGGCACCCAAATGTCGTTGTAATACAATGACAATAAGGGTGATTCTGAGAAGAACATAGAATGGCAATGGAATCATGAGCATGAAAATGCTTGGACTGAACTGAAGAAGCTGCTCTCAGAGGAACTGGTAAAGAAATTCTATGATTCAAAGAAACCTATCAAAAATTTTTCTCACCCTCTCCCTCCCTTGTGGTTTCTTCCGACTTCCGGGCTGAGTGAACGCTGGCGCGTTTGGCTGCCGCTGCTCAACCCGTTTGGTATTTTGTTGTTTTGTTCCTGATTGTAAAGTGTCCTTGGGTGTCTTGAAAGGCGCTGATAAATAAAATGTATTTTTATTATTATTATTAAAATATCATCAAATGCATCACAGAATGGGCTCTGTGACGCATCACAATTAAAAAAGTAATCCTGCAAAGTAACACAACGTAATCCTGCAAAGTATTGCTCTACTTTCTCGTTAGGTTAAACAAATTCACAAGGAGCTTGAATGATAAATATTTTTCATGATATTTGTCCATGAGCCTTACCGTGGTGGAGGGGTTTGCGTGCCCCCATGATCCTAGGAGCTAAGCTGTCTGGGGCTTTATGCCCCTGGCAGGGTCACCCATGGCAAACAGGTCCTAGGTGAGGGACCAGACAAAGCATGGCTCAATAGATCCCTTATGATGAGTAAAATAAATGGATTCAAGTTTCCCTTGCCCGGACGCGGGTCACCGGGGCCTCCCTCTGGAGCCAGGCCTGGAGGCGGGGCCCGTTGGCGAGCGCCTGGTGGCCGGGCCTATACCCATGGGGCCCGGCCGGGCTCAGCCCGAAGAGATAACGTGGGTCCCCCTTCTCATGGGCTCACCACCCATGGGAGGGGCCAAAGGGGTCGGGTGCAGTGCGAGCTGGGCGGCAGCCAAAGGAGGGGACCCTGGCGGTCCGATCCTCGGCTACAGAAGCTAGCTCTAGGGACATGGAATGTCACCTCTCTTGCAGGGAAGGAGCCCGAGCTGGTGTGCGAGGTAGAGAAGTTCCGACTGGACATAGTCGGACTTACCTCCACACACAGCCTGGGTTCTGGTACCAGTTCTCTCGAGAGGGGTTGGACTCTCTTCCACTCTGGAGTTGCCCACGGTGAGAGGCGCAGAGCTGGTGTGGGCATACTCATTGCCCCCCGGCTCAGTGCCTGTACATTGGGGTTCACGCCGGTAGATGAGAGGGTTTCGCCTTCAAGTGGGGGGACGGGTCCTGACTGTTGTTTGTGCGTATGCATCCAACAGCAGCTCAGCGTACCCACCCTTTTTGGAGTCCTTGGAGGGTGTGCTGGAGAGTATTCCGGCTGGGGACTCCCTTGTTCTGTTGGGGGACTTCAATGCTCACGTGGGCAATGACAGTGAGACCTGGAAGGGCGTGATTGGGAGGAACGGCCCCCCTGATTAGAACTCGAGTGGTGTTTTGTTATTGGACTTCTGTGCTCGTCACGGATTGTCCATAACAAACACCTTGTTCAAACATAAGGGTGTCCATATGTGCACTTGGCACCAGGACACCCTTGGCCGCAGTTCGATGATTGACTTTGTGGTTGTATCATCGGATTTGCGGCCACATGTTTTGGACACTCGGGTGAAGAGAGGGGCGGAGCTGTCAACTGATCACCACCTGGTGGTGAGCAGGCTCCGATGGTGGGGGAAGATGCCGGTCCGACCTGGCAGACCCAAACGTATTGTGAGGGTTTGTTGGGAGCGTCTGGCGGAATCCCCTGTCAGAAGGAGTTTCAACTCCCACCTCCGACAGAGCTTTTCCCATGTCCCGGGGGAGGCGGGGGACATTGAGTCAGAGTGGACCATGTTCCGTGCCTCTATTGTTGAGGCGGCCAATCTGAGTTGTGGCCGTAAGGTGGTTGGTGCCTGTCGTGGCGGCAACCCTCGTACTCGCTGGTGGACACCAGCAGTAAGGGAAGCCGTCAAGCTGAAGAAGGAGTCCTATCGGGCCTTTATGACCTGTGGGACCCCAGAGGCAGCTGACGGGTATCGACTGGCCAAGCGGAATGCAGCTTCGATGGTCGTTGAGGAAAAAACTCGGGCGTGGGAAGAGTTCGGTGAGGGCATGGAAGCTGACTTCCGGACTGCTTCGAGGAAATTCTGGTCCACCATCCGACGTCTCAGGAGGGGGAAACAGTGCACCACTAACACTGTGTACAGTGGGGATGGGGCGCTGTTGACCTCGACTCGGGACGTTGTGAGCCGGTGGGCGGAATACTTCGAAGACCTCCTCAACTCCACCAGCACGCCTTCCTTGGAGGAAGCAGAGTCTGGGGACTCTGAGGTGGGCTCTCCTATCTCTGTGGTCGAAGTCACCGATGTGGTTAAAAAGCTCCTCGGTGGCAAGGCCCCAGGGGTGGATGAGATCCGCCCGGAGTTCCTCAAGGCTCTGGATGTTGTGGGGCTGTCCTGGTTGACACGCCTCTGCAACATCGCTTGGTCAGCGGGGAGAGTGCCTCTGGATTGGCAGACCGGGGTGGTGGTCCCTCTTTTTAAAAAGGGGGACCGGAGGGTGTGGTCCAACTACAGAGGGATCACACTCCTCAGCCTCCCTGGTAAGGTCTATTCAGGGGTGCTGGAGAGGAGGGTCCGTCAGGAAGTCGAGCCTCAGATTGAGGAGGAGCAGTGTGGTTTTCGTCCCGGCCGTGGAACAGTGGACCAGCTCTACACCCTTAGTACTCGCCCAACCAGTCTACATGTGTTTTGTAGACTTGGAGAAGGCGTTTGACCGTGTCCCTCGGGGGGTTCTGTGGGGGGTGCTTCGGGAGTATGCGGTACTGATACGGGCTGTTCGGTCCCTATACTGCCGATGTCAGAGTTTGGTTCGCATTGCCGGCAATAAGTCGGAATCGTTTCCAGTGAGGGTTGGACTCCGCCAAGGCTGCCCTTTGTCACCGATTCTGTTCATCACTTTTATGGACAGAATTTCTAGGCGCAGCCGAAGCGTTGAGGGGGTCCGTTTTGGTGGCCTCAGTATTGCATCTCTGCTTTTTGAAAATGATGTGGTACTGTTGGCTCCTTCAAGCGGGGCTCTCCAACTCTCGCTGGAGCGTTTCGCAGCCGAGTGTGAAGCGGTTGGGATGAAAATCAGCACCTCCAAATCTGAAACCATGGTCCTCGGTCGGAAAAGGGTGGAGTGCCCCCTCCGGGTCGGGGAGGAGATCTTGCCCCAAGTGGAGGAGTTTAAGTATCTTGGGGTCTTGTTCACGAGTGAGGGCAGGAGGGAGCGAGAGATCGACAGGCAGATCGGTGCAGCGTCTGCTGTGATGCGGACCTTGTATCGGTCTGTCGTGGTAAAGAAGGAGCTGAGCCAAAGGGCAAAGCTCTCAATTTACCGGTCGATCTACGTCCCAACCCTCATCTATGGTCACGAGCTATGGGTCGTGACCGAAAGAACGAGATCCCGGATACAAGCGGCTGAAATGAGTTTTCTCCGCAGGGTGTCTCTCCCTTAGAGATAAGATGAGAAGCTCGGTCATCCGGGAGGGGCTCAGAGTAGAGCCGCTCCTCCTCCACATCGAGAGGAGCCAGATGAGGTGGCTCGGGCATCTAATTCGGAGGCCTCCTGGACGCCTCCCTGGTGAGGTGTTCCGGGCATGTCCCACTGGCAGGAGACCCCGGGGACGACCCAGGACACGCTGGAGAGACTATGTCACCCAGCTGGCCTGGGAACGCCTCGGGATCCGCCAGGAAGAGCTCGAAGGAGTGGCTGGGGAGAGGGAAGTCTGGGCTTCCCTCCTAAAGCTGCTGCCCCCGCGACCTGACCCCGGATAAGCGGTGGAAAATGGATGGATGTAGGTCTGTAGTTTGCAAACGAATGTCTTTCTCCACTTTTATAAATTGGAATGAAGTTAGTAATTTTCATTTTTGATGGAAAGATACAGCTTTGAATGACAGGCTTCACATACATATATATATATATATATATATATATATATATATATATGTGTGTGTGTGTGTATATATATATATATACATATAATATAATATAATATATAGATTATATTACAGTCAAACCTCGGTTTTTGTACTTAATCTGTTCCAGAAGATTGTTCGGAAACCGAAACCATGTTTCCCATTGGAATCAATGTAAAATGTTTTAATCCGTTCCAAGTCAAGAAAACAACTTTTTTAAACCACTTTTCTTTACAATTTCACACCATAAACTGTACAAATGTAATAGGAGAGCAGGTAATATGTAAAATACTGTACAAACAAACTGTAATATACTTTATTTTCACCAATTTTAACATTAACATAGTAACATAAAAATTGAAGGAACATCTCTCTCTCTCTTCCTGTCGTGGGGCGTGCGCCTGTCCCAGCTGTCAGCAGGCAGTACGCGGGGCATTTCGGCATCCCGAACTCCTTCGCCAACTGTAGAGGAGGGGAGAATTCTGTTTCTTTACGGCCCTCCTTGGACACAAGTCCTTTTCTTTCTCTGTAAGGCGGAATAAAGACCCAACACCACGTCGTCTTTTTCTCAGTTTATCACAACACAACACGAATCGATTCGGGCTCCTGAGAGTTTCAGATTTCATCAGGAAGCCCAGACAAAATACAGTCACACGTTTATCTCGGCATAGGGGCGGGCAGTAAAAATCAGAGACAAAGAAAGGTCAATGCAGTTCAATCTTGGCATGGTGACGAAGTACAAACCGCACCTGCTGTGTACAAGTTATGAGATCCAAGGGAACTTGACAGCCTTGAAGAACGGAAGAAAACCGTTTGGTGTTTTGTTGTTTTGTCTGATGGTAAAGTGTAAAATGTATTATGATTATTAAGATGGGAGGAAGTGTTTGGGCTGTCAAGTTGCCCCAGGAGAAAGAGCTGAGGAGAGCAAAAATACGACCTTGTTTTGTCTTAAGTGCTTCAGCAGATGTTCATTATAGAGATTAGTATCCACAGTTTTCATGGTAAGGCGAAATTTCCTCAACACCAACACAGACGCACACACACCTGACTCATATTTCACGATTAAGTCTTTCTTAAATGCTACAGTTTTGCGCACTATTTTCCTCTTTTCTTCACCAGGTTCACCACTTCCACTTGCTTTCTTTGGTGCCATGATTAGGGGCTGATACACGATGCAAAAATAACAGTCCAATATTACGTAGTTCTCACCAAACACGTCTGCTTTTTAAAAAAAAATTCTTAATTAAACAATACAAACTCGTCTGCTCACAATGGACGCTACACAAGGAAGCTATTTCTGTATGATTATTGCGTAGAAATGAGACAGCGGACACCAGTGTTCATTATGTGCCGCTGCATTGAAAACAGATGGCCGTAAACAAACGCACGCACTTCCACCGTGCTGCTGGGGTAAACCATTCTGAAAAGGGGGATTTCTCTCCCGAACAGAAGCGCCTCACCAAACACGTCTGCTTTTTTTTATTGAATAATACAAACCCGTCTGCTCACAATAGACGCTACACTAGGAAGCGTTTCACCAAACACGTCTGCTTTTTAAAAAAAATCTATTGAACAATACAAAAACGTCTGCTCACAATGGTCGCTTCCTGTATGGCACCGATACACAAGGGAGCGCGGCTACACGAGGGAGCATCACTTCGCTACCTCCTCTCGGCTTCGCTTCCTCGTCCTACACGAGGTAGTGTCGCTACACGAGGTAGCGAAGCCAAGAGGAGGGAAGTGACGCATTCAAGTGCGCTCAGTTAGTTCGAGAACCGAAATTTGTTCGTCATCCGAGGCATAAAAAACTCAAAATTTTAGTTTGAAAACCGAAACGTTCGAAAACCGAGGTTTGACTGTACAGTATATGTATATATATTATATTTTATGTATATACCTATGCGTGTGTGTGTGTGAAAGGTCAATTTCTATTATCTGTTATTATTGTCATGTCAATATTAAAGCAATCAGGCTGGCTGGGCGTGAACCTGCTGCGTAGGTTCACGCCCAGCCTGCCTGTGACGTAGCTGAGCGGTTTATTTTCAAAATTCGCGCGCTTCGGTCTCGATTTAGATACAGCAGGTGACAATTTTAGAAAAAAAATACATGTAAATAACCTTTAAATTATAGCACAATATATTTTTAATATTTCCCTATGCCACCATATAGAAGTCATATCTGTGTTTGGAGCACATAATCCTCCTCCCCCCCATATCGGGC
This sequence comes from Hippocampus abdominalis, assembly GCA_018466805.1. Taxonomy (NCBI): domain Eukaryota; kingdom Metazoa; phylum Chordata; class Actinopteri; order Syngnathiformes; family Syngnathidae; genus Hippocampus; species Hippocampus abdominalis. Next base: position 12,197,707 of record CM031704.1, on the reverse strand, counting down.
TAATGCTAATCGTCATTATTAGCGCCTTTCAAAATTCAGGCTAATCTCTAGACAGAATTGTCTTCGTATTGTAACTGTCAGTGTACTGTCACAAAGGACAAATCTTAACCTAAGCATGAAATAAATTTACTCAGGAAAACCACTGGTGTGGAATCTCGTTATAATTTCACGCAGGCCTTTGGCAAACCTCTTAAAATTCATAGCACCACAAAAAAACCCAAAATTAAGTAAAGGAATTATCTGGTCAACAGGTGGCGCTTCCTAACTGGACTTGTAAGGTGCATCAGCTTAAACTGTTTGAGGACGAGCAATCGGTCTATGACGTGATCTTTGCCCAGTCCAGGTGACATACAATACTTCTTTTTTGGGAATATACCCTCAGATCCGATATTACTGATAAGAAATTTGGTAGGCACGGCATTTGATGACCTGCAATGAAAGAAAAAACTGAAAGAGGACTTGACTTGCTCTTTTGGTTTTAGATCTACTCTGCAGAACTATTTGAAGAGACACAAAGGGAACGACATAATGGGAGGGAGCACCTCTGCTTCCAGCCTTTGACAAGGGTCAAAAACATCAATTGAGTTTTTTTAAATTTTATTTTATCAATACAATACAATACAATACATCCTGCATGCCCTTCCCTGTTGTTTCGCTTCAGTGTCCCAGGAGTTTATCTCTTCCCAGTCCGACCTGCCTGTGGCTTCTTCCCAACAACCACCGCAGGCTGCCAGCACCGCCCACATCTTGTTGCTGTTGTTGTTGTTGAGAATCCACTTCTCCCAAATGGTCAGAGCTTGTGTCGGGTCAGCAGAAAAGAACAGATGACTTTGAGCTGCTGCTGCTGTTGTTGTTGTTGCTGAGCGACCTCCAACCGGGTCCCAAAGCGGCTCCTAAAGCCGCAGCGATCCGGGTACGTGCAGACCCAGTTTTCGGCCGTTGACTGGGAACTGTTCGTAGCCCAAAGGCACGCCCAACACCGCTTGGAGGTCGTTCCTGAGTTGGGCAGCTGTTGCTGCGTCTGCGACAGTGCTGCTGCCACCTATCACTGCTCCAAAAGGTACACACACACAGACAGGCGCGCACGCGGGCGTGTCCTCACTTCTTTCCGTTTGGCTCAGACCCTGGACTCATCGGAGCTGCAAGGCGATAATGTGGTCTTGACCCTGGAGGAGCAGCCCAACGCTCTGTCGCTCACATCCGTTAACCGCCGGCAGATGTTGGCGAGGACACGGTGGGCCTGAATGGGACACGTTTCCCTTTGCGGCTGTTTGACGAGATGAGCAGGAACACTAAGGTGGGCAGGAGACTCGTGCCACGACAACAGATTCTGTGCAACATCCTGATAGTGCACATATATATTCAGTATTTTCAGTGGACCCTGGAAAGTTTGCAAAATATTCTCCCCCGATATTGGTTAGATCAGGGGTCGGCAACCCAAAATGTTGAAAGAGCCAAATAGAACAAAAAAAACCCCAAAGCCTTCTATAAAACTTACAATGAAGGAAGCACATGCTGTATGTATGAAGGAGACTGGACTGTCTCAGAATTGTTTGTTATTCATTCCTTTGTTGTGTGTTCACAAACGCCCCCATAGAATTTATGTTGTGATGTTGAGATACTTTCATACTTATTTGTCATGTTATTGTTTATGATGATACTAATGCAGCATGTTATACCGGAGTCAAATTCCTTGTGTGTTCTACATACTTGGCCAATAAAGATGATTCTGATTCTGATTCTGATTTCCTCGCTTGATTTTCTGTTTTGGTGCATTATTTTCGCTTTTCTTAGTGTCATTGAAGTCATCATTAATTTCTGTTTTTTGGAGGCTGTCTGTGAACGCCTCTCGAGTCAAAAGAGAGGAGAGAAGGCACGGAGTCGGACGCAGACGTGTTTGTGTTTGTCAAGACTGTTAAAAGCATAAACAAAGTGTAAGTTTTTTTCCGTGCAGTGCATTCTGTAGAGCAGGGGTGCCCAACTTTTTTTCGATCGACCCGCGCATACACAACACACTTACAGACGCATGCCTACCTACGCGGGGGCATAGGATGCACTTTTGCAGTGTTTTTGACTATCGTAGCGGTTTAAAAATGCTTTTCACGGCCCTCCAGATTCAATCTTCCTCACATGCGCAGGTGTTCCGAACATCAACAATGTACTGAATTAGGAAAGCGCCATCCACTGTGTATGAGACGATTTCTGCGAGGGAAGTTAGATAAAAAAAATAACAAAAACAAAAACAAAAAGAAAGCCTTATCAGAAAGCCTTACAGACCATATCAAACTGACTCGAGCCAGGCTCTCCCAAACTCAGGGTGTGCCAAGAAGTCACCACACACTTCATTTTTTTCCTGTTTCGTTTCAGGTTTGGAGCCTTTGAACCAACGTAAATCGGTCTGGGTAAAACTTCAGGCTCCGAAGCATCCGCAAAATTGAGCCTTTGTTGATGCTCTGTTTTGCTGAAATAAACTGCAAAATGCTGATGGGGTCACATCTCTTCAAAAGAAACCCGAAATTAAATTTATAGTGACATTTGGACACCCCAAAATACAGACAGGTGAAAATTCTACATTGGTACAGTAGGTTAGGCCACGTTGCATTACTTGGTTGCTCATTGTGGTGTCTTTGTGGTTTGCTTCATCGAATCACGTGTACACGTTAGGTGGGAGGGGATGCACTGACCAGGGGTGCAAGACAGAAGAGCGATGAAATCTTTTATTTGTGCACAAATTGAAAACCATCATGCACGATGGATCCATCATCAGACGTGGACGGTCCCGCCTGCTGGGTATTGTCAGACATCAGCCCCTTTGTGCCATGATGATCTTGGGTTGATCCAGCAGAGCTTTGCACTTTGCTGAGGCCAGGTGTTTGAAAATATTATCAACGATAAACACATCTTCGTCCTTTGTTTGCATTTCGTTCCAGTTGACGCCGAGGACTGATCCCAGTTTCCCATGAGACATGATTACCACAAACACACTATCTGTGTCTTTGAGTTTGGGATGTTTGGAGAAGCTGATGACGGCTTCGTTAATTTCCTGTCGGAACCAATGCAGGTCGGTCAGTAACTCAGGAAACAGATTTCAACCGTGAAAAAAAAAAGTGTTGCCTTTTCAGCGAGGTTCGTGTATTGGACCACTTCATATCCCAAAGCACGTAAAGCCTCTCCATGTTCCGCTCATCTGCCTCAGCTCCATGTCTGTCATAACGCCTGTCCTTAAACCTGATATTGGTGATGAGCAGAGCAACGCGAATCTGTATGGACTCTTTATTCACGGGGTAGATCTAAAAAATGATCTGCGGACCAGACGTTATTAGAAGTACCAAGAACTAAACGGAGGCTCAGAGGTGATCGAGCCTTTTCCGTTGCTGGTCCCTCTCTCTGGAATGACCTCCCACTGAACATTCGGCATACCCCCTCGCTGACCATCTTTCAAACCCACCTCAAAACTCACTTGTATTCTTTGGCATTTGACTCAGATTTGATCTGCGTTTTACTGTTTGGTGCCTTCTACCATCTTTGTTACTGATTTATTGCTTTATTGTTGTATATATATGTTAGTTGCTCCATGTACAGCACTTCGTATGCAGCGATGGCTGTTTGAAAGTGATCCATAAATACAGTTGAGTTGAGTTAAAAAAAAAAAAGTAAGCATGAACGTGTTAAATGCCCATTTTTAAATTAGAGGCTCTAAATCTGGGATCGGGAACCTTCTTGATCAAGAGAGCCATGAAAGCAAAATATTCCGCAGGCCGTTTGATGTTTCCAGTAACTAAAACACTGTACCCATCGCGTACCAGACTTTGGAGCTTCCTCGGTGGCTGTTCCCATCGAGGTGACCTTTTTACAATGTGCGGCAATCGCTTCAGAGAGTTACAATGTTTCCTTTGCATGCTTCGAATCAGAACCAGGTCTACTGGAACCACCATTTTGTCCTGCTCTGAGGAAGAAAAATCGTCCTCCGGCAATCTCATTTTGTTTTTGTTTTTTAGAATTTCTTGCATATAATCAGCCAAATTCACTATCACAACCAAATTATATGATTATATATATTTTTACAAATTATATATGTAATTTTACAAATGATATAACCAAATTATATTGTAACCAATTTAACTGTACAATTTAACTAAATCTATGCATAGTTTACAGAACCTGCGTGTTTCATTCATGCATTTCTTTCACTGAATTTTAAGTAAGTAAGTAAGTAAGTAAAGTTTATTTTTAAAGCACATTTAACCACAGCTTGCACTGACCAAAGTGCTGTACATAGTGCATAAGCTAAAACAGGTTAAAAATAGAATAGATAAGTAAAAAAAAATAAAATACACATACAGCACAGTGATTTAACCTAAAATGATAACAACACAACACTTAATTACAGACAGCAGGGTAAGACAATTAGGGCACAGGGAAGGCCAATGTAAAAAGGTGCGTCTAACCATAGAATTCATACTCTCTATCAATCCTGCAGATTGTGGATGGCAGGAGCATTGGTGTCTTAAATCAATCTGAAACATGCATCCAATTTGACCAGTTTCTCTGTTCATAAAATGTGTTCACAATATTGGTTAAAACCATAGGTTGTATAATGTTTCCAAATCAGAGACACCATTCCCCCTGCCGACATGTGAGATAATCCATGACGTCAAAGAATTTTGGGCAAAACAGGATTATTGTCAAAACTGACATAAATCCCATTTTGCAATGCAGCTCCCTTGTTTTACCACAATATTTGTTTATTGATTGGAATTTGATGCTGCATTTTCAAATAAAATTCAATTTGTAAAATGTTATCCCGTCGCTTACAGTCAGTAATTTCCTAAAAAATTTAGAAGCTGCACTTGGATTACCGTATTTTCGCGACTATTCGGCGCACCGTATTGTTGGGCGCAGTCTCAGTAACGGGTGCTATTTCTGTATTTTACACATGCACAAAGCGCACCGTTTTATTGGGCGCCAAACATACGCCAGCTTAAACATACGGCATGCATTCACGCACGCTAAAAACACGTTAGCTTGAAGCATACGGTAGCCTGCACGCTAAGACATACGGACACACGCTAAAAACACGTTTTTAAAAAGCCAACGGAAGCAAAACTGAGTTCGGTTGTACTTTATTTAGCCATTTTACAATGTACTCACATTTTTGGATCAATCACCACCCACAAATCCATCAAAGTCCTCATCTTCTGTATCTGAATTGAACAATTGGGCAAGTAATCCATCAGAAACGCCGGGTTCCCTCTCGTTGTCTTCAGAGTCACTGTCATTGCCATGTGGCGCCGCAGAAATGATGCTGGCTTTGGCAAAAGCTCGAACAATAGTGCAAGCAGACACGTTAGTCAAAGCAGCCACAATCCATTCGCAAATAGTGGCGTAACTAGCCCGGCGCTGCCTCCCACTCTTTGTAAAGCTGTGTTGGCCATCGATCATCCACTGTTCCCATGCCGCTCGCAACTTGACTTTGAACGCCCGGTTGATGCCGATGTCCAGTGGTTGGAGTTCTTTAGTTAAGAATGACGGAAAGCTCGGAGTTCATTTGCTTGACTTGGTTTTTCACTGCTGCTGTGAGATGGGCACGCATGGAGTCGCAAATCAAGAGTGACGGCGAGGCATGGAAAAAGCCGTCCGGTCTCTTTACATACACCTCACTTAGCCATTCTCTCATCTTCTCCTCGTCCATCCAGCCCTTTTGGTTTGCTTTCACGATGACGCCGGCTGGAAACTTTTCTTTCGACAGCGTCTTTCGCTTAAAAATCACCATAGGTGGCAGTTTCTGTCCATTAGCATGGCAACCAAGAACGACAGTAAAAGCCGACTTCTCGTGCCCCGTTGTGCGTATCGCTACCGTGCTGGTCCCGTTCTTCTCCACAGTGTGGTTCACCGGGATGTCGAAAGTCAGCGGGACCTCGTCCATGTTGGTTATGTGGTTAGGCTGGATGCGTTTGTCAGCAATCTTCTTACTGCATTAGGTGCGGAAAATGGCTATCTTTTCTTTGTAGTCTGCTGGAAGTTGCTGAGCCACGGTCGTCCTCACTCTCACGGATAGATGGCGCCGTTTCATAAAGCGAAAGCACCAAGACGGACCTCCTTGAAAATGTTCAATTTTCAATTCTTCTGCAAACGCTTTTGCCCTCAGTCGAATTGTGACTGTGGAGACGCTTCTTCCGGCTGCTCTTTGATCAAGAATCCACCGCTCCAGTTGGTCTTCCAAGTCGGGCCACCTCGCCTTCTTTCCACGGAAACTCAGCTTCGTCTTTTTGACTTGGCGAAGCTCGTTCTCCTGCTTCCTCCATTTGCGAACCATGGATTCGTTAATGTTAAATTCCCTCGCGGCTGCTCGATTCCCATGATCCTCCGCATAACCGATGGCTTGAAGCTTGAACTGAGCCGCGTAAGCGTGTCTCTTTGTAGTTGTCATTTTCGGGGGTCCTTTGAAAACAAACCGAAGTTGTTTTGCAATAATGCACATACCCACACTATATACCGGTACTGATACCTGCTAGGGGGTGTGCCTCTTACGCGACCACACTTCACTCATTGGTGGACCTCACTCACGTCCAGCCATTAGCATCCTCTTACACGCCCACCCGTCATTCATTGGCGGACTTCCGCATGCCTATCCTCACTCACGTCCGCCTTTTCTCTATATAACCAGCGTGTCGGCCAGACGTGCTCTCAGTCAGGCTTTGGAACTCAGCACATACACAAGGCATTGTAAGGCGACCTGTCCATTTTGGAGACATTTTAAGACTTTTAATAGCGCCTAATAGTCGTGAAAATACGGTACATTATCCACCATATCAGTGGCCTGCATCAGATCGTGGTTCACTGGAGCCGCGGCGTTCTTGCGGACAGAGAAGATGATGAGGGCAGAACCACACCAGTCTCCCAGAATTATACAGACACCATCGGGACCAGTCGGGACAAAAGGGATTCTAGTGTTGGGGCCTCCTTGACAAGACCGCTGTAAGAAATACATCTAGACGAGGGGTGCCAAACTCGTTTGCATTGCAGGGCAGATCATAGTAGAATCAAGATCATTTTTCCATTTCCATCCATTATCTGAGCCGCTTACCCTTTGCAGGGTGCGCGGGCCCAGTTTCAGGACGTCTCACCATCTCAACCAGCCGTTTTCGTCACTTCGCAGTCAGTCGGCCATGCAGCTCAGCCTGCTGCACAAGTTCTCCTTGCTAGGCCTCACTGCCAATATGGAGAAGAACTCCATGTCCAACAAGCATGGTTGGACCTGGCAACCATACCGTAGCGAGCAGACAAGAGCGTCTGCTCGCGACTGACTTGCCTTTTGCGGCCCATTTTCAGATCAATTGTTTCAGGTCCACCCAACCTATGTTTGCATTTTTAATTCAGCCCTAAAAGCCAGTTTCGTTTCGCAGCATGGCAAGCACAGAAAGGCAGCCCAACTGAGCTATATCTGCCTCTGCTGGCATTGATTAAGCCCTTTTCACCAGTCATTTAATCAGGGTTCCCACTCTTCCACTTGCTTTTTATTTATGGACCTTTTAATGACTTTTTTGGACCAATTTAGCAATTTTTTAAGGACTTTTTCTCCATTCAGCGGGGGATTCACGGTGGATTTAATGCCCGCACAGCAATACACAGGCTGAACAGAAAGCCACATATTACTGAGCTGGTGTTCAAATCATTGCTGCCAAAGGAAGGGCACATCTATATTTTTAGGGGCAATCACTTAACCCTTTATTTGACATACTGTATGTCAAATCTTCACTTTGCTACCTGTATCACAGGTCGGAAAATGAAAAAAAAACGTTTTAATTAATTCTCAAATAAAACACACAAAGAAAAATTTAAATTGAGAAAATATAAAACTTCAATTTATTTTAGAAACAGAGCTAATGGTCATATGGGTCATCTGGACAGGGTTTAGAAAAATCTGGTTTCACTAACAGTAGTACTGATTGCCCATTTTGGCAATATCCAGTATACCTGAACAGCTGAAATGCATGTCAGAAGTCTAAATCCCAAATGGTCCAACCCTATTATTTTCCCTCATATCACCTTCAATGATCAGACATGTTTTATAATTATAATAATAATAATATATTTTATTTATAAGCGCCTTTCAGAACACTCAAGGACACTTTACAATCAAAAGCAATAAAACCACAGATAAAATTATAAATAATAAATAATAAAAGAGGAGATGAGTCTAAACAGAGTATGCAATTTTAAATAGGTGGGTTTTGAGATGAGTTTTGAATACGGGAAGAGAGTCAATATTACGGATGTCGGGTGGTAGTGAGTTCCAGAGTTTGGGGGCAGAGCGGCTGAAAGCTCTGCATCCCATCGTGCTGAGACGGGCAGAGGAAACACAGAGGTGGAGGGGGGAGGCTGAGGACCTGAGGGAACGAGAGGGAACGGAAATTTGAAGAAGGTCAGACAGATGGGGGGGGCAAGGTTATGGATGGCTTTGAATGTGAAGAGGAGTATTTTGAAGTTGATCCTCAGTTTGACAGGGATCCAGTGGAGCTGCTGGAGGACAGGGGTGATGTGATGGAAGGAGGGGGTTCTAGTGATGATACGAGCTGAAGAATTCTGGACCAGTTGAAGTTTGTGGAGGAATTTGTGATGGACACCGAAAAGAAGTGAACAGAGGAGCCCAGGTGCTGGTGGATTTTGTTGATTTTTTCAATAAAAAATAGAAGCAGTGTTGCAGGTGCCAGAGGAATAAAGTGTGGGGGGGGGGGGGCGGGGGGGTAAGGAGGCAGGGGGTTGAGTGATTTTGTTCAAGAGAGAAAAGAGAGTCCTAGTATTTCCAGTATTAATGCAGATGAGTCCAGAGTAGTATTGCGATTTGGCTTGAGAGATGGAGTCCTTGTAATGGGAAAGTTGAGCTGAGTAGATGTCCTTATGAACAGTGAGTCCAGTTTTTCGATACTCTTTCAAGTTGCCGAGTTTTGGATTTAATGGAACGGAGATGAGGGGTGAACCAGGGGGCAGACCGAGTGAAAAAGACAGGGCGGGACTTGACAGGAGCGAGTGTATTGAGAATGTTGGTGAGGTCCATGTTGTATTGGGAAACCAAAACATCAGGAGAGGAGTCAATGTCCGGAGTCAGAGTGGCGATCCTTGCAGCGAGAGAGTCAATATTGATATCCTTGATATTACGGTAGGAGATGATGCGGGGTGATTTGGTGGTGGAGAGCCAGAGGGTGATGTTAAATGAAATGGTCCGTTATAGGGAGTTCATCAGCAGTACAGTTGGAGGGGGTGAGACCAGAGCAGCAAATCAGATCCAGAGTGTGTCCTTTAATGTTTGTAGGGAAGTCTGCAAACTGATGGAATCCAAAGCTGTCGAGTGAAGAGGCGAAGTCCATGGTGAGCGGAAGGGCGGTATTGTCCATGTGTATATTGAAATCCCCCAGAATAATTATATTTGGAGAACGAGAGGAGAGATGGGTGAGGACAACAGACAATTCATTTAAAAAGTCGCAATGAGGTTTGGGGGCACGGTATACTGTGGCAATGATCGTTGGAGTGGGTCCGGAAATTTGACAGGCGAGGCATTCAAATGAGGAGAGAGAAGGGAGAGAGATAGGAAGAACTTTCCACTTCTCGCGGTAAAATATCGCGAGACCTCCTCCGCGACCCGTGCCGCGGGGTTTGGCTAGGTAAACAAAACCCGGGGGAGTGGAATCGTTGAGTTGGGAAAAATCGCCAGGAGTTTGCCAGGTCTCATTAAGACAAAAAAAGTCAAGCTTACGGTCTTTGATGATATCCGGGATAAGATAACCCTTGCCAGTAAGCGAGCGGATGTTGAGCAGTCCGAAGTTGACGCCGGCATTATCGTTGTTGTGAGGAGCATTAGCCGACCTAGCCAGGCCGGCTAAAACGCTGTGGTCCGCGGATCGGCCGTTGTTTCTGCGTGGCCGGCGGGAGGATGGCCAGAAGGAGGTAATGTCTTTGGAACCATCGAGATGGAAGCCCCGACGAGACCCACGGTGCATATACCTCCGAGAGGGACGAAGAGCGATGTCCGGGAAGTGGTGCAGCGCAGGTGGAGAGCTCGACCACTGCAAACGGAGCCCGAGAAGCTCTGCAGCAATCCTTCCACGGGTCGACGGAGGAGTGACAGGATGGTCCATATTAGTATGGCCCATACAAAGGCCCTGTTGACCCTCGTCATGGGGTACAGAGGGGTGGAGACGGCACGGGGCCACGTCTGAGAGACAGGTAGGACGCTGTGACAGTGCAACTGAGAACAATCGCCTGACGTTGACAGTTTGTGATCAAAAAATGGATTGGCGACAGTTAATCCGTAAAAAACCCTAAACAATGTTTTGCGGGTGAGCAGCGGCAGCCAGGCGACAGTAAAACCGTAAAAAAACGCTAAAAATGTTAGCGGGAGAGCAGCGGCAGCCAGACGCGCCAGCGTTCACTCAACCCGACAAATATGAAACTGATATGACAATTAGGGAATAGCAGACAGTGACTTAGTTTTCTCCTCAATCTCTTTTGCAAGTTCTTGGCGATTAATTTTCTTCTGTTTTGCTGTGTGCCTCAATGAATTTGACTTGACCAGGAGGCTATGACAAGTTTTACTTCTCACAGAGATGCCCTTCTTGCACACTCGGCAGTAGGCCGACGTATAATCGCCAGCAATTTTTCCGACCCAAACACGGACCTCCGGCTTCTCCAGCCACCCCACTTGAAAATAGCATTGTCCCGGAATATTTGTAGCGACGCCACTCGAGCGAAGCGCGCCTCAGCAGTCGAAAGTCCGCTGCTCTCTGCTATGTGCGTCCGCGCGAACATGTACGCATGCGCACGTCTTTTGGTTTCACCCAAGCAACCGACGTCACAAATCAAATACGCTTTGATCTACGACAACAAAAAGCTAGCCTAGCCGAGACAACAGCTAAGCTTAGCTGACGCACACACAGCAGAGAGCAGCGGACGATCGACTGCTGAGGCGCGCTTCGCTCGAGTGGCGTCGCTACATATTTGTCTGTCACTTGTTGAGATTGATAAATTCGATCAATAGATTTTTCCAGAAAATACGTGAATTGTTTGCCGAGCCGACAACCAACCCATCCATTCACTGGCGTCAATCTATTGTTGTTTCCCGGAATGACCCGAAGTGATCATGTGATCATCGTCTGAACTAATCGGAGACGGCGGGAAAAGCAGAGCGGGTACCAGGTCCTGCATTTTCCCACAAAACTACGAATTAGAAGGGTGGGGAAAATGACATACACTAATGAAATAAACACCGCAGGTTAATTTTTATGGACTTTTATGGATTTTAGAAGATTTCCCTGAAAATTATGGAGAATTAACTACATAATTTTACAACTTCTTTTTTTATTGATTTTTATTAACTTTAAGGACCCGTACGAACGCTGTTAATGGGATCTTATCGGCCAAAATCACAACAGCGAGTGACAGGACACATCGCCGTACAGTAGTTGCAACAAAGATATGAATTCTGTGCCTTACATGCCGAAACACGGGGTTGCACCAGTGACGTTTCGATATTAAGTCTAACCCTCTCCCAACTGAGCTATTTCAGCCTCGTTTGAGGTTTCCTCAGGCCTTTTCACCAATCAATTAATGGGATCTTATTGGGGCAAAATCACAACGAGTCACAGGACACATCGTCGTACAGAAATCGCAACAAATAAATTAATTCAAGAAATTTCATCTGTGGTGCATATGCAGCACATTTGACAATAAAATTGTACTTGATTTGACTTCTGTGCCTTACATGCCAAAACCGGGCTTGAACCAGTGACCTTTAGAGATACAGTCAAACACTCTGCCAACTGAGCTATTTCAGCCTCTCATGGTTATAAATAAGCCCTTTTCACCAGTCAATTAATGGGATCTTATTGGCCAAAATCACAACAGCGAGTCACATGACACATTGTAGTACAGTTGAGTAATCGCAACAAAGAAATGAATTCTGTGCCTTCCATGCTGAAACCCGGGAGTTGAACCAGGGACCTTCAGGTCTTCAGGTTCATGCTCTCCCAAATGAGCTATTTCGGCCTCTTGTAGTTTTAACTAAGCCCTTTTCAACAGTCAATTAATGGGATGTTATCGGCCAAAACAGCGATTCACAGGACACATCGTCGTACAGTAATTGCAACAAAGAAATTAATTTGCCAAAACACGGGACCTTTAGATTTTCAGTCTAACACTCTCCCAACTGAGCTTTTTCAGCCTCATTTGAGGTTAGCTAAGGCCTTTTCACCAATCAATTAATGGGATCTTGTCAACCAAAATGACAACAGCAAGTCAAAGGACACATCGTACTACAGTAATTGCATTAAAGCAACAATTTCTGTGCCTTACATACCGAAACCCGGGTTTGCAACAGTAACCTTCAGATCTTGAGTGTAGCGCTCTCCCAAATGAGCTATTTCAGCCTGTTGTTCATGGGATGTAGGCCTTTTCACCAGTCAATTAATGGGAAGTTATCGGTAAAATGACAACAGTGAGTCAGTCACAAGACACATAGTCGTGCAGTCATTATAACAACAAATTAATCTCTGAGCCTCACATGCCAAAATGCAGGGTTGAACCACAGACCTTAATAGTTTGAGTGTGACACTCTCCTACCTGAACTATTTCTGTCTGTTGGTCGGCGGGCTAAGGATGGTCCACAGTTGGTCAAAAGACACAGTTAAAAGTCCACATGATGGTCCTCTCACAGATCCTGAGGAGATGGTCATCCAATCCTGTAACTCTTACATGGAAGCTCAGCCTGCAGCGCCTCCTTTGGATGAGCTGGGTAAGGTACGCCAGTATGACAGAGGTAGTGGACGAAGAAGACTAGGAGATCAATGAAGGATCCAACCATGCTTACGTGGAGAAGCTGATCCACAACCTGCTGAAGGAGACCAAAGACAAAAGCAAAGCGTGGATGTGTCGACCGGCAGGAGACCATATGGAACTGGCCTACAAAAAGGTTCTCACTTCATCCATACTCATTGCGCACACTGGACTAGAAAGAGTGCTGTGGTGCAAACGCATCACAGCACTCAACGAAAAATTATCAACATCAATAGGCAAAGGACTTGTGTGGAGGAAACACACATATGTGTGTGGTTAATACTGAAACCCAGGAGCAAACCAAAGACCCTCAGTCTCATGCTTTCCCAGCTGATTGATTTCAGCCTGAGCCAGGTTCTGTGGTCACGGTGATGCTTCCCGTCATGTCCTGGCATTCTGACCCAATTAAAGGCTGGTGTGCACTGGTGTGAGTGTCGGTGGATCACGACGACGGACCGCGGATGGCGGTGCAGGGCGAGAATCAGTACAGGGTCCAACATTGACGGTGGACCAAAGGACCTGGACCATGATGCATTGTGTTGGGCCACCCTGGGCATTCCAGATGTTGGCTTTGTAGGTCCAGTACAAATTGTATTAATAAATATGTTAAAACTGAAGAATTCTTGGTTTCAAACAAAATATTGTATGATCTGAAAATTGTTGTGGAGTTGTGAGCAGTTAGGTGAGGCAAGAAAACAGTGTGAAAAACAAATTGCCTTAATGTCGGACCCTGTACTATTTCACGGTACCCAGGACTATTACTTACGGCCACCTGGTAACACCAAGTTAAATGTGAATATTGTTAGGTTTATGCTGGTAATCTGACACAAAGAATACATCAGGAACAGGAAGACTCAGGAGGCAGGTATGGTTGTCTTTCTTGCAAGAGAGAGTGTGCTAAAACATGTCTCGGTTCACAATCTCGGAGCAGCTCTCCAGCTGGCTCTGCCATGTAAACCATTACAGGTTCCGGGGCAACTCTGAAGAAACCACGTTTGTCTCCTTGCATTTATTGAAAGGATGTCCCTCATACACAATCTTCTAATGGGTGTTGGGGAGTACAGTCAAACCTCGGTTTTCGTACTTAATCCGTTCCAGAAGACTGTTCGGAAACCGAATTGTTCAGAAACCGAAACCATTTTTCCCATTGAAATCAATGTAAAATGTTTTAATCCGTTCCAAGTCAAGAAAACAACTTTTTAAAACCACTTATTTTTACAACTTCACACCATAAACTGTACAAATGTAATGGGAGATTACCAATTTTAACATTAACATAGTAACATAAAAATTGAATGAACATATCTCTCTCTATCTGTCGTGGGGCGTGCGCCTCTCCCAGCTGTCAGCAGGCAGTAGGCGGGGCATTTCGGCATCCCGAACTCCTTCGCCAACACAGACACACGCACACCTGACTCATATTTTGCGATTAAATCTTTCTTAAATTGTATAGTTTTGCGCCCTATTTTCCTCTTTTCTTCACCAGGTTCACCACTTCCACTTGCTTTCTTTGGTGCAATAATTAGGGGCTGATACACGATGCAAAAATAACAGTCCAATATAACGTAGTTCTCACCAAACACGTCTGCTTTAAAAAAAAAAAATTCTTAATCAAACAATACAAACTCGTCTGCTCACAAGCTGTTTCTGTACGATTATTGCATAATAATGAGACACCGGACACCAGAGTGTTCATTATGTGCCGCTGCGTTGAAATGTAAACAAACGCGCGCCCCCACTCCCTCCCCTTTGCTGCCAGGGCAAACCGTTATGAAAAGAGGGGGATTTCACTCGCGCTAACAGAAGCGTCTCACCAAACACGTCTGCTTTTTTTTTATTGAACAATACAAAAACGTCTGCTCACAATGGTCGCTTCCTGTGTAGCGACGCGACACGAGGGAGCGCGGCGACAGGAGGAAAGCGTCACTTCACTCCTCTCGGCTTTGCTACCTCCTCTCGGCTTCGCTACCTCGCGAAGCTACACGAGGTAGCGTTGCTACACGAGGTAGCGTTGCTACACGAGCTAGCGAAGCCGAGAGGAGTGAAGTGACGCATTCAAGTGCGCTCAGTTAGTTCGAGAACCGAAACTAGTTCGTCATCCGAGGCATAAAAAACTCGAAATTTTAGTTCGAAGACCGAATTGTACGAGAACCGAGACGTCCGAAAACCGAGGTTTGACTGTATTTGCACATTTCACAACAGTTTCAGTAGAGGAGACTTTTACTGCGAACACACAGTTCATTCCTGTGGTCTCAGGTGGCTCCTGCTGGAGTTCGGTGGTCCGTGAACCCAGCTGTGGATGTCCCTCATATGGTGTCCTGGGGTTGATGTTATCTTCTCACAAGCAACAGTTAATTTGATCAGAAGCCGTTAACTGAACAAAAGGATGTTAATTTAAGAGCCAAAACAGGAGCCGGCTGAGCTCTCCCAGGCTGACGACTAAGTCTCCCATAATAAACCTGCCCCATTGCAAATGAGGTATTTGCGAACAAAGGTTTTGTCGTTATACTGAGAGTAAATATGGGACAACAGAATTACATTTAACAATAGGCTCCAGCACACCCGCGACCCTTGTGAGGATGAAGCAGATCAGAAAATAGATGGTTGGAGGATGTTTTGCCATTCACAGTCTTCGTCTCCATTGGGATCCTCTCTTTTGAGTGAATTTGGGAACTTTTTTTTTGATGACTTCACGGCTCGGACTGCCAAAGGGCGTTCAGGAATTCCATTCTGACCTTATTTGAGACATGTTACAATAATGGTCAACATTTAAATACAGGCAACCTTCTGTTTTTGGGCTCCTATTTTTATATCTCACTCAAGGAAAATAGTGCCTCACGTATCATGAATCTCTCCGATAGTGAAGTAGGGATATTGAAGAAGACGTGGCTGATCCAAGCTTTTTGAGCAAAGAAAACTTTATTCGGCAGCAAGTAACACACAGTATCAAACAACAATTCATACGGCTCCATCACACATTTCATGACAAAATGGAAAATGTCCATTTTATTCAGGATCGCATCCAATAAAAGACGATTAAACAGATATCGCAAAAAAAGTAAACAAAATACGAAGAACGAAATCAACCAACCAAACCTCCTCTGAAAATGAGTTAAAACAAATTACATTTAAAAACCACAACTCAGAGCCACATATACGAATATACAGTCAAACCTCGGTTTTCGTACTTAATCCGTTCCAGAAGACTGTTCGGAAACCGAATTGCTCGGAAACAGAAACCATGTTTCCCATTGAAATCCATGTAAAATGTTTTAATCCGTTCCAAGTCAAGAAAACAACTTTTTTAAACCACTTTTTTTTTTACAATTTCACACCATAAACTGTACAAATGTAATGGGAGATGACCAATTTTAACATTAACATAAAAATTGAAGGAACATCTCTCTCTCTCTCTATCTGTCAGTAGGCAGTAAGCGGGGCATTTCGGCATCCCGAACTCCTTCGCCAACACAGACACACGCACACCTGACTCATATTTTGCGATTAAATCTTTCTTAAATTCTATAGTTTTGCATATTATTTTCCTCTTTTCTTCACCAGGTTCACCACTTTCACTTGCTTTCTTTGGTGCCATGATTAGGGGCTGATACACAATGCAAAAATAACAGTCCAATATAACGTAGTTCTCACCAAACACGTCTGCTTTTTAAAAAAAAACATTATTTATCGAACAATACAAACTCGTCTGCTCACAGGCTGTTTCTGTACGATTATTGCATAATAATGAGACACCGGACACCAGAGTGTTCATTATGTGCAGCTGCATTGAAAAATGCAAACAAACGCACGCCCCCCTCCCCCGTGCTGCCAGGGCAAACCATTATGAAAAGAGGGGGATTTCACTAGTCCTAACAGAAGCGTCTCACCAAACACGTCTGCTTTTTTTTTATTGAACAATACAAAAACGTCTGCTCACAATGGTCGCTTCCTGTGTAGCGACGAGACACAAGGGAGCGCCGCGACATGAGGGAGTGTCACTTCACTCCTCTCAGCTTTGCTACCTCCTCTCGGCTTCGCTACCTCGCGAAGCTACACGAGGTAGCGTTGCTATACGAGGTAGCGAAGCCGAGAGGAGCGAAGTGACGCATTCAAGTGCGCTCAGTTAGTCCGAGAACCGAAATTTGTTCGTCATCCGAGGCATAAAAAACTAGACATTTTAGTTCGAAAACCGAATTGTACGAGAACCGAGACGTCCGAAAACCGAGGTTTGACTGTATAATAAAGAATCCAAAAGTATAACATCATTAACATTTTCTAATTCATTACAAAAAAAAAATACTTTTCAATGCACTCAAGGAAAAGAAAACTTCAGCATCTAAATAAGAAGGCAGATGAAATACAATTTGCCTGATGAAGCCTGATTAGATGGGAGTGGAAAATTTCATTGATAACTGTTCATCCCATCATCACACTTGTGATTCTTAATCTGAGACTTCCATAAGAATCTTTGGCCACAAACTGAGCAGGAAAAAGGTTTCTCACCAGTGTGGGTTCTTGCGTGTATTTTTAAGTTTCCCTTCTGGGGGAATCTTTTACCACAAACTGAGCATGAATAGGGTTTCTCGCCAGTGTGTGTTCTGGTGTGTATTTTTAAGGTTGTCTTCTGAGAGAATCTTTGGCCACAATCTGAACAGGGAAAAGGTTTCTCACCAGTGTGGGTTCTCGCGTGTATTTTTAAGTTTCCCTTCCTTGAGAATCTTTGGCCACAAACTAAGCAGGCAAAAGGTTTCTCACCAGTATGGGTTCTTTTGTGATCATGTAAGTTTACTTTACGAGAGAATCTTTGGCCACAAACTAAGCAGGCAAAAGGTTTCTCACCAGTGTGGGTTCTTTTGTGATCATGTAAACTTTCTTTACGAGAGAATCTTTGGCCACAAACTAAGCAGAAAAAAGGTTTCTCACCAGTGTGTATTCTTCCGTGCTTTTTTAAGTTTCCCTTATCAGAGAATCTTTGGCCACAAACTAAGCAGGAAAAAGGTTTCTCACCAGTGTGTGTTCTGGTGTGTCTTTTTAAGGTTCCCTTCTCAAAGAATCTTTGGCCACAAATTAAGCAGGCAAAAGGCTTCTCATCAGTGTGGATTCTCACATGTCTTTTCAGAGCACTCTGACAAGTAAACATCTTCCCACACTGAGAACATTTCCAGGGTTTGTCAGTGTGACATGTCAGATCACCATCAGAATCTTCATCCTCATCATCATCAACATTTGATGATGTGTTATCACCATCTTTCGTGCAAGGGGAATCTGGCTCCTCCTCTCTTTTAATGGATAGGACCTGCTGTTCCTCCTCTTTGTTCTCCTCTTCCTCTTTAATGTGAAAGGGCTCTGCATCCAGCCGCTCAGGACAAGCATCTTCGCTGATATCTGCAAGACACAAGAAGACAAAAACACCCATGGAATTATTATATGACAATGAAGGTTACTCAGAGAGCTGGATTAGTTCAGATTACAACTCAAAATGTGACATTACCATCATCACATATCAGTGGTGGATTTTTCATTCTTTGATTATTTTTATCCATGGTGGTGGTTTATTAATTTTTTTTTATCCTTGGGTATTTGTGAAAGACTTGCACAGAGCGTGACATTGCACATTTTTGAGTGGTGGCGCAAATTCTACTGCGTGATTTTCACCTTTCATGGGGTGTTTCTGAACCGCGAAAAAAAGTGATTACTATTATTGATCCCTCTCTATTTCGCGCTTCATTTATCGCGGTTTCGCGCTTCACTTATCGCGGCTTCCGCACATCACATTAAAATTTTTTTCCAAAGTACTGTATTCAGAAAAAAAAAGCCGAACAATTCAGAGGTTTTGTACATGCATATTAGACAACGGACACTGCCGGTGCGATGTCGACCAATGACAGCACGAGTGGATTTATCCTGTGAGCTGATTGGCAGCGTATCTTCGCAGCCCCGCCCAGCATGACGAAACACTTGAGAAGTGTGTCACGTCATGCTGTTGATTCTCTGGCATACTGTCTCTTCTGTTTGCTTTGTGCGCGGCGGGCAGAGAGACAAAGAGCGAGAGAGCGCGATAAAGAGGGGTGAGAGGCGTAAGGCAATTTCCTAGCTGCTGCTGTTTCCTACCGGTATGGAAGAGTACTATATGGTTACTCTTCCAGGCAATCGACCGCACAGGCATACATATTGGATAATTTCCCACGGCACACCTGACAATTGCCACGGCACGTGGTTTGAAAAACACTGAATTAGACATTCAAAATAAAGACCCAATGAGGAGAGGACACACTGGATTCTGGCAACAATCACTCAAAGGGGGAAACGAGGAGAAGCGTGAGGTTTCAGTTCTCTGTACGTCAGTCACCCCAATGATCTCCCCGTTCGCCCTCTAATTTACTTCTCAATGGGAATCTAATACAGGGGTGTATCCAACCTAAAGGGTGAGGGCTTTTGAAGACACACTGAATTTCTTAGACTATGGATGTGTAAGTGAGTGAAAATTACGTACATGTGTGCAATCAAGACAAAAACACCAAGTTGCAGCTGGCGTTGGCAGCTCCATCCACGTCCGACCTTGCTCTTGTTTTGTTGAAAAACGTATCTCTTTCCATCCACTTTCTCGGAAAGGTGGTTACGGCTTCAGATGGTCCAAAATGCAGCAGCTAGGTTGCTCACCAACACAAAAAAAGCATGAACACATCACACTTGTCCTAGCCTCCTTGCACTGGCTTCCAGTCCAGTCACGAATACAATTGAAAACACTGCTGTTGGTTTTTAAAGCTCTTCATGGCCTGGCACCCACCTACATAGCTGATATCATTCACCCCCATGTAGCCCCCAGGTCCCTCAGATCCTCCAGCCAAGGCCTCCTCCATGTCCCACGGTCCCGGCTTAACAAAAAGGTGATGGAGCCTTTTCTGTTGCTGGCCCTCAGCTATGGAACCAACTGCCACTTGATATCAGAAATGCCCCCTCAATAACACTTTTCAAAACTAAGCTCAAGACGCACCTTTTTACATTGGCCTTCCCTGTGCCCTAATTGTCTTACCCTGCTGTCTGTAATTAAGTGTTGTGTTATTATCATCTTAGCTTAAATCACTGTGCTGTATGTGTATTTATTTACTTATCTATTCTATTTTTAACCTGTTTTAGCTTATGCACTATGTACAGCACTTTGGTCAGTGCAAGCTGTGGTTAAATGTGCTTTAAAAATAAACTTTACTTACTTACTTACTTACGTCACTCAACTATGACACAGTGCATTTAGAATTCTTGATTGTAAATGTGAACATATCTTTATTAAAAGCATAAGTGTTCTTCATTGCAGGCATAATAAATTTATAATTGCAGGCATCAGCGTTCTTCATTGCAAGCAGAATCGATTTATTATTAATAATATGCAAATGTATGATAACTAAAAACAATCAACCGAACACCGAGCAAACCCTCCTTTTGCGGTTTTCACTTATCGCGGCAAGGGCCCAGTCCCCATTAAGATAAGATATCCTTTATTTGTCCATCAACGCCGGGGAAATTTACAGTCTACAGCAGCAAAATTGGGGGGTAAAAAGAAGAAGAAAAACAAAGTGTTTGCATGCACAAAAATAAATGTTTCAGGATAAGTGAAATATAAATATAGATATATAAAAGCATACATGCAACTGGTATGAGGTGGCTGTGCAATTTACAATTGTTTTCACGTATTTTATTTTTTGTTCCGCAGCCTGACAGCAGTCGCGGGTGTCACAATGAATTAATTAAATTTAAGTAAAGGTGTTTGTTATGGACAATAACAAAACACCACTCGAGTTCTGATCGAGGGGGCCGTTCCTCCCAATCACGCCCTTCCAGGTCTCACTGTCATTGCCCACGTGGGCATTGAAGTCCCCCAACCGAACAAGGGAGTCCCCAGCAGGAGTCCCTCCAGCACACCCTCCAAAGACTCCAAAAAAGGTGAGTACACTGAACTGCTGTTGGGTGCGTACGCACAAACAAACAACAGTCAACCCTAACCCCCCCCACCCGAAGGCGGAGGGAGGCAACCCTCTCGTCTACCAGTGTGAACCCCAATGTACAGGCGCCGAGCAAAGAGTATGCCCACACTTGCTCTATGTCTCTCACCATGGGCAACTCAAGAGTGAAAGAGAGTCCAACTCCTCTTGAGAGAACTGGTACTAGAGAAGGGGTCCCCAACCATTTTTGCCCCACGGACCGGTTTATGCCAGACAATATTTTCACGGACCGGCATTTAAGGTGTGGCGGATAAATTCTACAAAATAATATGGTAAGAAATGCATGAACACTGTGGTGTTTGAGAGATAATAGTAAACACGAGGTGCGTGTAATCTGGCCGCAACACTCTGATCGCTATGGTAATGTTTAATGCGTTCAAAATACGATACAACGCAAATTCAAAGTGCATGAAAATGTCAACTCACCACGATGCTGAATCAGTGCGAGCCCCGAGCTTGATTTTATGCAACCGGGCGGTCCCATCTCGGGGTAATAGGAGACAAAGACACCTGAAGTATGTGCTTTATGTCGAGTCTACTTCGTAATTTTGTTTTAGTCGCCGTTGCTGCACAAAACCCCCGCCTCACACAGGTAGCATGTCGGAAATAGCAACAGTGCTATTGTGGCAATCTCAGAGTATTCAGCCATAACTTGAAATCCAGAACACCGGCAGAGTTGTCTCAAACGTACTTTTAAGGCCACCATCATTTGCGATCTCCAGCAGTTTATTTTAATCCTTTAGCAAGCTCCGGCATTTTGTTTTTAGTGTAATCAGTCGCGTGACGGGGTTTGACGTGCGTCAAGAGTGACACAGACGGATGTAACGGAGAATCGGGTAATTTTTCAAAGTAAAATATCTTTCAGATTCCAAAATAAATACAACGGAATTAATGTAAGTTCTTTTTGTGCGGCCTGGTACCAAATGCCCGGCGGTTGGGTACCCCTGTACTGTATGTGGAGGCAAGTCCGACGATATCCAGTCGTAACTTCTCTAACTCGCACACCAGCTCGGGCTCCTTCCCTGCAAGAGAGGTGACATTCCACATCCCTCGAGCTAGCTTCTGTAGCCGAGGATCGGACTGCCAGGGTCCCCGTCTTCGGCTGCCGCCCAGTTCACACTGCACCCGAACCCTTTGGCCCCTCCCATGGTGGGTGAGCCCATGAGAAGGAGGACCCACGTTTCCTCTTTGGGCTGAGCCCGGCCAGGCCCCATGGGTGTAGGCCTGGCCACCAGGCGCTCGTCAACGAGCCCCACCTCCAGGCCTGGATCCAGAGGGGGGTCCCCAGTGACCCGCCTTTGAAAAACATCCAGACAAGGGAAACAGATCCATTTATCATAAGGTTTTTTTACACACGCACGCACACACACACACACACACGCACACACATACACATTAATTACATCACATTTAGCGCGTTATTTTTTCTAAAAATTGCGTTCATCTATATTTTAATCTCTGCCTTGATTGTTTCTGTAAGTGGCTTGCTTTTTTCTAATAGCCCTTTTTATGCATTGGCTTCCGGTGTTCGAGTTGTTGAGGGTGGGGAAACAACTGTCAGTCACAGCCTGAAGCGGACATTGATTGATTGGCTCCCATTATGTTGAGGCTTGTTTAGCGAAGCTGATCGGCGCCCATTGGAGTTGGGCGGGCTTAGTAAGCAGCGGTGAGAAGTGGAGAAGTGAAAATGGAGCAGGATGTGAGAGTTCTCAGCACAATGAATGGAAAGTGTACATTCCAAAAACACCCTGACGACACAATTAATAAAGGTAGAGTGTTGTGTTCGGCAAACTAAACTCGAGAACACCCAACGTGCGAGGCATCGTTGATGTGTCCTCTGTAGACTACTAGAAGTGATGTTTATTTCAGCACTTTTAGTTTGTTATGATGAACAGTGCTTTTTCTGTAGTGCTAACTTACAGCACTGTGATTTACGGGTCTGTTTTATTTATTGTTTATTATCTGAAGCAAGTTCAGTGTTGAGTACTTGTATTGCTCATAAAATTGTTCTTACTGTTTTTGATATGTTAGCCTAAGCACTTTTTAAGGGCCTGATGTTCTATTTTCTTTTTATTTTGTAAGTCTTTGGAGATTTACAAAAACAAACAAAACACTGATGTGCATGCATCAGTTGGAAGGCTTTTATTTTGAATGTGGCCAACGCCGCTCAACGGCCCCTGATTACCCTAATGCAGAGTATTAACAATCGCTGTGGCGCCTGGCTGGACCTCAATTTTGCGAGTGGAGGCTGGCGTGACCGCAGTACGCAGAGGTGCTTCCGAACGTAATGGCACTCACGCCGGAGTTGCTGAGCTTTTTACAAAATCGCTGTGGACCAGAAGATTTCCTCAAACTCATGGAGCAAGAAAGTGTTAGTGTACTTTGACATTGCCCATTATTGTTTTTCACTCTTTTGTGTTTGCAAGCCTTCTGAAGCTTTAGCTAGCACAACACTTTTTCTGCTTGGCTCTCGACGAAGGCGGACGCTTTTTGCTCAGCTCCTGTCCTCCCCACACCCTCTCCTTGCTCGCCACTCAGTCTATGTGCAGTCTCTGTCTAACTTTCCTAGCCTCCTACCATATTTTCATCCGAAGAAAAAACCATGGAATTGGTTGGCTGGTCCCTCGATGCAATTGACAAAAAAATTTCGACGAAAAGAGCAGGCAGTGGGTACGCCCTAGATCCCTGGAGAAAGTGGAGAATGGTGTGCCCGTCAATACTGTCCGTTGAGGATGTGGAAGACATCTACATTATAGGCCTTCTGAAAGCAGGTATGCTGCTGTTTGGTGTTACCAGTTTCCTGTTCTGTCGCAAAATTCAACTGACGGGAGCAGCTTTATTGGAAGTGAAGAAGCTGCCGGTCTTTCTCGATGGCCTTGCGCGAATGTCCAACACTCAGACTCAAGCGGTGACTGAGTTCAACCGCAATATGGACGCGGTCCTGGAGCGACTCCGTATGATGGATATCAACTTGGAGAAGTTGGAATCCGCGCTTCGAAAAGAAATTGCGGATTTGGCTGATCGGCGCCAGTGAAGGGATTCAGCCACGGACTCAAGGCCGTCTGAAAGACAACCCCAAAGACACTATTAAACACCCATCATTTGGAAACCGTGCCCTGGTTTTGTTACTTTGGAGCTACAGTGAAAACTCACCCAGCCCAGCGCCGGTGGGAAGCAGCCATTTGACGACAGCAGTGCAGTGAGACCGAGACGGTACCGAGGTGATACAGCAGAAGGCGCTATTACCAAGGCCATCGCTCACAAGCTCAACAAGCATCGTATCAACTTTACTCCAAGTGAAGTAGAAATCGTTAAAAAGGAATGTGTAAAGGTAGAATTAGGGTGATAAACTAAAGTTTAAAGGTTCACTATAAGTTTCTACAGCACAGTCAAAGATTTGATTTCTTCTGAGCTTAGAGTAATGTACGAATTCGAATACTTTTGTGCATTTATTTTGAGCTAAATTGACACTTGTTACAATAATCAAAGGACTGAAATAGAAGTTCAGGTGTCTCGAAAGTGAAAGTTATAAGCCATTAAGTTTTGGTGGTTCAATTTAGAACACTGACTTAGATTTGACTAAGCATTCAAAATGACTGAAGAAAATAAGGAACAGTTCCGTACTGCAACACTCAATGAAGGTGATGAAAAGTATACAGCCACCGAAGCTTCAGAAGTACAACTTGTTCGTAAAAGTGAAAGAAGAATAACACTTACAGAGAAAGGAAGATGTCTTTAAGAAGATAAGCTCAAAACACTGCTTCACAAATATGCAGTTGTATTTGAAAAGTGGAGATATGAAGCAAGAATGAGTAAAGTCATGCTCAGAAAAGAGGCTTCAGAAAGTGAACTCAGAGAGCTTATTTCCCAAATATATGCAACCTGTGAAGAAGTACAAGCAGTTTTTCTCCAAATAAGAAAAACATATAGTCCTGAAGCTGAAATAAGACTCAAAGAGCTCAACAGCTACAGACCGGTGGCGCTGACGTCTCACCTGATGAAGACGCTGGAGAGACTTGTCCTCGCCTACCTGCGACCGCTGGTGAGCTCATCACTGGACCCACTGCAGTTTGCCTACCAGCCCGGCATCGGTGTGGAGGACGCCATCATCTATCTCCTCCACTCGGCGCTGTTACACCTGGAGAATGCTGGGAGCACTGTGAGGATCATGTTCTTTGATTTCTCCAGTGCCTTCAACACCATCCAGCCCAACCTACTGGAGGATAAACTGCAGCACGCCGGAGTGGAGCACCACCTCACATCATGGATTACGGATTACCTCACAAACCGACCACAGTATGTGAGGGCACAGGGCTGTGAGTCGGACAGGCTTCTCTGCAGCACTGGGGCGCCGCAGGGGACTGTCCTGGCTCCATTCCTGTTCACCCTCTACACCTCGGACTTCAGATACACCACTTCAACCTGCCACCTTCAAAAGTTCTCTGACGACTCTGCGATTGTCGGCCTCATTACAGAGGGAGATGATCGGGACTACAAGAGACTGACGGGGGACTTCGTGGACTGGTGCCAGCAGAATCACCTCCAGATCAATCCTGGAAAAACTAAGGAGCTGGTGGTGGATTTCTGCAGGAAACAGTCATCGCCTGCACCGAAGAACATCAAGGGTACGGCCATAGAGAGGGTGACCTCCTACAAGTACCTGGGTGTTCATCTCAACAATAAACTTGACTGGTCAACCAACTCAGACGCCCTGATCAGGAAGGGACAGAGCCGCCTCTTCCTACTCAGGAAACTAAGGTCTTTTGGGGTTCAGGGGTCTCTCCTTAAGACCTTCTATGACTCTGTGGTGGCCTCGGCCATCCATTATGGCATTGTCTGCTGGTCAGGCAGCATCTCGGCCCGGGACAGAAACAGACTGGAGCGACTGGTCAGGAGGGCCAGTTCTGTCCTGGGCTGCTCCCTGGACACTGTGGAGGAGGTGGGCAGCAGGAGGATGCTATCAAAACTAAAAGCTATGATGGACAGTCCCTCCCACCCCCTCCAGCCCGCCCTGACAGCACTGGGCAGCTCCTTCAGCCAGAGACTACTACACCCGCGCTGCAAGAAGGAGCGATATCGCCGCTCATTCTTACCGTCTGCTGTCAGGCTGCTCAATAAACACACATGAAAGAAAAAAAAAAAACGGACTCAAGCCATCCATACATTGTAAATAGCACAGCCACCTTATATTTTGTATTTTGTATTTTTTATCTTGCATTCTGTACTGTGTACAGCTCTATTTTGTTCTGGAACATTTATTTGTGCATGCAATACTTTGTTTTTCTTTTTACCCCACCCCCCTTCCCCCTCCAATTCTGCTGCTGAAGATTGCAAATTTCCCCAGTGCGGGACAAATAAAGGTTTTCTTATTCTTATTCTTATTATTCTTATAAAGTGGATGTTTGCGCATCACTCACTTCGTTTATTGTCAAAAGAGCTGAACGAGGACTTGAAGGTCATTTTGATGAGGAAGAACCCTGGCCAGATGTTGAGTCATGTCTAGGCTCTAGTAGCTCAAGGTCAAAATCCAGAAAATCCAAAAGTAACTCAAGTGAAGATTCTCAAACAAACACAAGAATAGAAGCAGAAGCCGAGTTGGCAGCATCAAAGGAAATAATGGTGGTATTGATGGTACAAGAAAAAGAAGCAGCTTCGCTACAGAAATTAGAGCGTGAGAAATTGAGAGAGAACAGTTAATGGAAGATCAACGCAGAAAAATCGAGCATTTGGAAGAGAAACTAAACGCTGCCAAGGCTCGTGTGAAGATGTATGAAGAAGCTGGAAATTGTGATTAAGTCAAGCTTTGTTAGAAAGCATCCAAGATTCAAATGAAAATCAAAGTATTTCTATCAAATCAGTCATTCCCTCTCAAGCTGGAATTATTCCACACAGACAAGAATATGACATTCCACCTCAAGTTAACAGAAGCTATCCACTCAAGGCTACAAGTCAGCCATTCATTCCTCTAGCTCATAGGTGTCAAACTCAGGTCCTGGAGGGCCGCTGTCCTGCATGTTTTCCAATTCTCCCTGTTGCAACACACCTGATTCAAATGAACAGGTTCAATGTCAGGCTTCCACAGAGCTTGCTGATAATCTGATCATTTGAATCAGGTGTGTTGCAACTGGGAGACTTGGAAAACATGCAGGACAGCGGCCCTCCAGGACCTGAGTTTGACACCTGTGCTCTAGCTCATAGGTGTCAAACTCAGGTCCTGGTGGGCCGCTGTCCTGCATGTTTTCCAAGTCTCCCTGTTGCAACACACCTGATTCAAATGATCAGATCGTCAGCAAGCTCTGCGGAAGCCTGACATTGAACCAGGTGTGTTGCAACAGGGAGACTTGGAAAACATGCAGGACAGCGGCCCACGAGGACCTGAGTTTGACACCTATGCTCTAGCTAATCAAACACAACCACAGCCATACTCAGATCTAGTTGGCTTTCTGGCAGAAGCAATAAGTGCTAATCGCCTACCGACTCCTGAACCCGCTTTGTTCACAGGAGATCCCCTGAAGTTTAAAGACTGGCAGTTGTCATTCAAAACTTCGATTGAGAGAAAGAACATTCCCAAGTGTGAGAAGCTTTACTATCTCAGGAAGTATCTAGGTGGAGCTGCAAAAAGAGCAGTAGAAGGATTCCTCCTAGTAGGCACAGATGAAGTGTATGATTCAGCATGGAAAATGCTGGACAAGCGATTTGGAGATCTGTTCACTACTGGAAAATGTTTCAGAGACAAACTCTATAGTTGGCCTAAAATAAGTTCTAAAGATGGGAATTTGCGGACTTCCTTGTGAATTGTGAAGCTGCAATGCCACACATAAAGAACCTCGAAGTTCTCAACGACTGTATGGAAATCCAAAGACTCTTGCTGAAACTTCCAGACTGGTTGACCACGAGATGGAATAGGACAGCTATGAAAATAAGACGAATGAGCAATGGTGAATACCCATCCTTCCATACGTTTGTGGGGTTTGTGTGTACTGAAGCAGATAGAGCATGTGATCCTATATCATCAATGCAGGGACTTAAAGGCTTAGAATCAAGTAAACTCAAAAACACACGCAGTCAAGTAATTCCGGCAAAAGCATTAGTGACTCACTCTGATGGTGATGGAATCCCAAGTCCCTCGATGTTTAAAGACTGGACATCATTCAAAGAAGTGTGAAGAAAGGAGCACATGTGAGAAATGTCAAAAGAGACATCAGACATGCCTACACGACGACAAGTTTGTTGAGCGAAAGAAACCCGCTGTCTCAAAGAATCATTCAAAGAAGTGTGAAGAAAGGAGCACATGTGAGAAATGTCAAAAGAGACATCCGACATGCCTACACGACGACAAGTTTGTTGAGCGAAAGAAACCCGCTGTCTCAAAGAATGAAGATAAAGCTCAAGATGAAAAAAGTGACACTAAGGAAGATCCAAAATCAGACATGGCTGTGTCAAACAGAGTGTCTCAAGAAACTACAAGCACATTGACATCATCAATTCTACCTGTTTGGGTGTCGTCTACAAGCCAACCAGATAAAGAAGTTCTAGTATATGCACTTCTCGACTCTCAGAGCGATACTTCTTTCATTCTGGATAAAGTGGCACAAGAAATTGATACAGATCAAAGCAAAACAGCTTTGAGGCACTGTGCGCTCAAACATTCCCATCTGAGTGTATGGCGGTGATGAACCTTGTCATCGAGATGGTGAACAAGATAATTGCGAAAGCATTGAACCACCATCAGTTCCGTGCATTGCTTGATGAAGTTGACAGTGAATATTCCGATCTCCTGCTACACAAAAAAGTCCGCTGGCTGTCCAGGGGTGAGGTTTTGCGTCGCTTTGTTGCTTGTTTGGAACACGTGAAAACATTCCTGAAAAGCAAAGACCTGAACTACCCGCAACTGGAAAATCCCGAGTGGCTCGAAAAACTGCACTTTTTGGTGGATATGACAGGCCACCTAAACAAGCTGAATGAAAGTCTCCAGGGGCGGGGAAACACTGCACTGCAAATGCTGGAAGCTGTTTTGTCATTCGAGCGAAAGCTGACTGTCATTGCCAGAGATGTAGAGCGAGGCACGCTCTCCCACTTCCCCTCCCTGAGAGAATTCAAAGAAGCCCATCACGATCACACACTTGACGGTGATTTTTTACAAAGTGCGATAATTGATATGCAAACTGCATTTGGGAGCAGATTCCGAAAGGAAAAAGTGAAACTGTCTTTTCCCGTCACACCCCTGGAGATTGACCCGTCCTTGTTGACCACATTTCCAGGAGTAAATCAAGCTGACCTTCAAATGGAAATGGCTGATATTGCTGACAAAGATTTATGGGTGTCAAAATTCAAACGTCTGACAGCAGATCTTGAAGACGTCACTCGGCAGAAAGTCAACCTTGCGCAAAGCCACAAATGGAGTGAAATGGAAAGCCTCCCAACAACTGAGAAACTTGTCTATGACACGTGGATTGCTCTTCCTGACAATTACAAGAACATGAAGACATACGCATTTGGAGTATTGTCCATCTTTGGCTCAACATACCTGTGCGAGCAGATCTTCTCAAATATGAACTCCATCAAAACAAAATATCGCACCCGCCTCACAGATAATAATAATAATAATAATACATTTAATTTATAAGCGCCTTTCAAAACACTCAAGGACACTTTACAGTCAAAACAAGAACAATAAAACCACAGATAAAATTATAAATAATAAAAGGAGAAATTAATTTAAACTGAATATGCGATTTTAAATAGTTGACGCCGGCAACATCGCCGTCGCGAGGAGCATTAGCCGACCCAGCCAGGCCGGCCAACACGCCGTGGTCCGCGGATCAGCAGCCGTTTCTGCCGTTGTCTCTGCGTGGCCGGCGGGAGGACGACCAAAAGGAGGGCATTCCCCGGGAGCCATCGAGGTGGAAGCCCCGACGAGATCCGTGGCGGATGCACCTCCGGGAAGGACGAGGAGCGACGCCCGGGAAGCGGTGCAGCGCAGGCGGGGAGCCCGACCGCCGGAAGCGGAGCGCAAGAAGCCCCGCCACCGAGCACCGTAGCAGTCCCCCCACGGGCAGACGGCGGAGCGACAAGGCGGTCCACAGCAGCATAGCCCAGACACAGGCCCCGTCGATCCCCCACCGCAGAGGGGTGGAGAAGGCACGAAGCCTCGTCCGACAGCCGAACAGGCAGGACGCCGCGACCGAGGCCAACCGTGCGACGACTGACAGTCCAAAACTACAACGAAGGAGTGTAGGGGTTCTCCCATGACGAGAGTAAACCGTGAAAAAAAAACGCTAAAAAAGAATACCGGTAATTGCGGGATGAGAGCTTGCAGTCCTGTGTCAAGATTGAAGTTACATCATACATTCCCGATGTTGAGAACTGACCAGTGAGATCCGAAAACAGAAGTCACATTAAACGGATAAGAACACAATCCTGTCATAGGCACTTATTTAGTAACAAAGTAACTGTTTTTATTAGCTGATTTCTGGTCTTTTTCAGTATATATTTGGAATGACACTTAAGGATTTTATTGTGTTTGTTGCTCAGGCCCAAGGATAGCTGTGTTGATTTGGTGTAAAAAGAGAGGGAGAAGAGGATGCTGCTGCGTTTTACCCATGCACTGACTTGTTTGGCATTTGCACAGAAATCAAACTTAAACTGTATTAATTTGATTTTCTATACAGTGATCCCTCGCTATTTCGTGGTTCGTTTATCGTGGCCTCGGTGCATCGCAGATTTTTTCAAACATAAAAAAAAAAGTTTTTTTTTTTTTAAGTCCGCAAAATGTCCGCAAACGGTCCGCGAGAAGCAGCGAAAGTCAGCAAAACACACATGGAGCAACATATACAGTACATGTGGGGTGGTTTTGGTCCCCATTATCCGCGATAAACGAGGGATTACTGTACTTTACCTTTTCAAAAGGCTGCTGTTTTATTTTTAGAAATGCATGCTGCGTTTTATTGCACTCTGTTTGTTGCCCAGATAAGGGGCACGTTATGCACGTTCCATTTTGTTGTTTTTTTCCCAAAGATAGCTGTGTTGATTTGGTGTAAAAGGAGAGAGAGTGAAGAGGATGCTGTTGCATTTTACCCATGCACTGACTTGTTTGGCATTTGCACAGAACTCAAACTTAAACTGTATTAATTTGATTTTCTATACTTATCCTTTTCAAAAGGCTGCTGTTTTATTTTTATAAATGCATGCTGCATTTTATTGCACTCTGTTATGCCCAGATATGGGGCACGTTATGCACGTTCCATTTTGTTGTTTATTTTGAATCCTCAAAATAAAAATTACATTAAAAATCTGATTTCTAAATTGCATTTCTTTAATTACATCAAATCAATGAAACATACTGCAATTCATTAATATTGTAATGAAGTTAAACTTGAGGCGGCATCCTACAACAGAGTAGTCACGTGGTGCATCATTCCCCACAGGATGCGCTGCAGGGAAAATAAACATTTCATCATGAAGGCTCATTATGTATTTGTAAACAACTGAGTCATTTTGATAGAGGGCTAATATAGCTAATATACCGTAGATACATACAGCATGTGTTGCCTTCATGATAAGGCTTATACAGTCAAACCTCGGTTTTGGGACGTCTCTGTTCTCGTACAATTCGGTTTTCGAACTAAAATTTCGAGTTTTTTATGCCCCGGAATCCAAACGAATTTCGGTTCTCGAACTAACTGAGCGCACTTGAATGCGTCACTTTACTCCTCTCGGCTTCGCTAGCTCGTGTAGCAACGCTACCTCGTATAGCTTCGCGAGGCAGCGAAGCCGAGAGGAGGTAGCAAAGCCGAGAGGAGGTAGCAAAGCCGAGAGGAGTGAAGTGACGCTCCCTCCTGTCGCCGCGCTCCCTCGTGTCGCATAGCGACACAGGAAGCGACCATTGTGAGCAGACGTTTTTGTACTGTTCAATAAAAAAAAGCAGACGTGTTTGGTGAGACGCTTCTGTTAGCGCGAGTGTAATCCCCCTCTTTTCATAATGGTTTGCCCTGGCAGCATTGGGTGAGGGGGGGGGAACTTTCTTTTTTTTTCACGGCCGGAATTTTTCAATGCAGCCGCACATAATGAACACTCTGGTGTCCGGTGTCTCATTATTATGCAATAATCGTACAGAAACAGCTTGTGAGCAGACGAGTTTGTATTGTTTGATTAAGAATTATTTTTTTTTAAAGCAGACGTGTTTGGTGAGAACTACGTTATATTGGACTGTTATTTTTGCATCGTGTATCAGCCCCTAATTATTGCACCAAAGAAAGCAAGTGGAAGTGGTGAACCTGGTGAAGAAAAGAGGAAAATAGGGCGCAAAACTATACAATTTAAGAAAGATTTAATCGCAAAATATGAGTCAGGTGTGTGTGTGTGTGTGTTGGCGAAGGAGTTCGGGATGCCGAAATGCCCCGCCTACTGCCTGCTGACAGCTGGGAGAGTCGCACGCCCCACGACAGATAGATAGAGAGATGTTCCTTCAATTTTTATGTTACTATGTTAATGTTAAAATTGGTAATCTCCCATTACATTTGTACAGTTTATGGTGTGAAATTGTAAAAATAAGTGGTTTAAAAAAGTTGTTTTTTTTACTTGGAACGGATTAAAACATTTTACATTGATTTCAATGGGAAAAATGGTTTCGGTTTCCGAACAATTCGGTTTCCGAACAGTCTTCTGGAACGCATTAAGTTCGAAAACCGAGGTTTGACTGTATAAGGCTTTTAATTTTTTGCGGCTCCAGACATCTGTTTTTTTTCTTTTTTGGTCCAATATGGCTCTTTCAACATTTTGGGTTGCTGACCCCTGAACTAGAGGAAGAGTCTAGAGATCTCTGCAAAACAGGAAATCTACATCTACACAAGTTTGTATCAAACAGTAAAGAAGTTCTTGCAGCAATTCCCCAAGAAGAACAAGCTCAACTTAAGGATCCAAACATGGCTCTCGGAGAAGCTCACATTGAACGTGCTCTGGGAGTACAGTGGTGCGTTGAAGCAGACGAATTTCAATTCAGAGTTGATGTTAAGCACAAGCTGCTGACAAGAAGAGGAGTGCTTTCGACAGTCGCTTCAGTCTATGACCCCCTGGGATTCATTGCTCCGTTTATACTGATTGGAAAGAAAATACTCCAAAGGTTGTGCAAAGACTAAGTGAATTGGGATGAAGACCTCCCAGATGACGTCTTACCTCAATGGAACATGTGGTTGAGAGACCTACCAAAACTGGCTTGGCCTATTGTGCATTGCTGAATGTATTTTATTTTACCAACAGTTTTAACAGTGTTGGTGTACAAAGACAACCCCAAAGACACTATTAAACACCCGTCATTTGGAATTAATAATAGTAGTACTCAGAGAATGTTTAGAGATTACCGCTTTTTCTGCAGTCAGTGATTGACTTCTATGCAAAGTCATCTCTCAACTTGTCTTCCGTGCCATGTCATGCCTGTTGAGTGTTGATTTACTTCATATTAAGAAATTACTGCACTAAAACATTAATTCATAAATGTATATCATTAATTTTTTTTTTTTTCTCAGTATAAATAACACATACCCAGACTGTTCTACTCTTTGAATAAAAACACTTCATTCTAGCGTTAGGGAGTGACATGTGATAGGGGTTATGATGGAGGGGTGTTGCAAATCATGAAGACCTGCCAAGTGGTCTGATAGCATTGTTTTATATATGTCCTCGGCTAGGCCTCGGCTTCAACATCAGTCTTTGGTCCTTGACCTTGTTCTCGGCTAGGCCTCAGCTTTAAAATCAGTCTTTGGTCCTTGGCCTTGGCCTCGGAGGCAAGTCCTTGGCCTTGGCCTCGGAGGCAAGTCCTTGGCCTTGGCCTCGGAGGCAAGTCCTTGGCCTTGGCCTCGGAGGCAAGTCCTTGGCCTTGGCCTCGGAGGCAAGTCCTTGGCCTTGGCCTCGGAGGCAAGTCCTTGGCCTTGGCCTCGGAGGCAAGTCCTTGGCCTTGGCCTCGGAGGCAAGTCCTTGGCCTTGGCCTCGGAGGCAAGTCCTTGGCCTTGGCCTCGGAG
This sequence comes from Hippocampus abdominalis, assembly GCA_018466805.1. Taxonomy (NCBI): domain Eukaryota; kingdom Metazoa; phylum Chordata; class Actinopteri; order Syngnathiformes; family Syngnathidae; genus Hippocampus; species Hippocampus abdominalis. The sequence goes on along the minus strand of CM031704.1, from coordinate 12,163,866 downwards.
GCAAGTCCTTGGCCTTGGCCTCGGAGGCAAGTCCTTGGCCTTGGCCTTTTGGCCTCGGAGTAAAGTCCTTGACCTTGGCCTCGGGTTGCCGGTCCTCGGACACAACACTGCCAAGAAGAACCCTTTTGCGCGTCTTTTATATTAACTCATTTACCCCCTTTGACGTATAAATACGTCAATTAGCGGATAGCCGCTGCCTCCCCATGACGTGAAAATACGTCAATCACGTTTTTTCATGGGGGAGGGTGCAAGAGAGTCTGATGCAACTTCACTGAAGGATCTAGCTTGATGGCAATGTTGAATCGTAAAAAAATGGCCATCAGGTTGCAGTGGTGCAAAAGTCCACCAGGATCATGCCGCAGATGTAGTAGAAGGGGCGTATAATAGAGTAGGGGCGTATGTGGATAGTGGATTGGAACATTAGCAACGATGGAGAAAAGGAAACAACTAACACTTGAGGATTGTTGTTTTCGGTATAAAAGCGTCCTCGAAACAAAACAACAAAGGAGATGGTGTTTGTGTGGAAGAGAAGATGACGCTTCGGTCACGTAATCGAAAGCAGCACACGTCAAACGACAGTCAGCCTGCGCAAACATTGCGTGCTACACGCGGCCCGCATAGCTCACGACTAGTTTCGAGTTCATCTGATGAAGATGAACATGCTCCACGTCCTGGACCATCGCTTGGCAGAGCATTTTGTGCCTCCCGTGGCGCACATCGCCCACAAATCGTCTCCCCGGCAACTTCCAGCGATGACGGCAAAGAGGCTACATTGCTTCGCATGGCCGACGCCGGGCACACGTCAGCGATTCACCGGAATCGTCTCGTAATGATGACGGCGAAGACGATGAATTGGGAGAGCGATTTGGATCCCGATCTGTCGGACGAATACGTGCCTTCGGACATAACGGAAAGCAGCTGAGAGTTCTCGCCAGAGCCGCTGGAACGAGGTGGTAACTGCTGACAAGCTTGCAAGTTCCCATTCAAAACTTCATCAATTCTTATGCCTCATCAGTCAGTTTTATGCACCGCTATATTCCCCGCTATTCTATAGAGTTGCCCGTAACACTAATCATTTATGTACGGTTGATGCATCTCGTAGATGTGGATGAAAATATGCGCCATAAAGGTGCTGACTTGTGTGTCGCCATAGGTTTAAAAAAAAAAAAAAAGAAAAAAAACAGGACACATTTGGTCCACTCAGCTCTGCTAAAACCACTACTGTTAAATTCATATTCCATTCCATTTCATTTCAAATTTAATGCAGAGCAATGTGGAATGAATGGTGTAAATAGCAGTGTGCGAGCATGTGTGAGAGATGTTGAAATGTAAGTGTATAGCAACAATAAAAAAATCGAAAAATAAAAGTGTGGTAATTGTACATACAGTCAAACCTCGGTTTTCGTACTTAATCCATTCCAGAAGACTGTTCGGAAACCGAAACCATGTTTCCCATTGAAATCCATGTAAAATGTTTTAATCCGTTCCAAGTCAAAAAAACAACTTTTTAAAACCACTTATTTTTACAATTTCACACCATAAACTGTACAAATGTAATGGGAGATTACCAATTTTAACATTAACATAGTAACATAAAAATTGAAGGAACATATCTCTCTCTATCTGTCGTGGGGCGTGCGCCTCTCCCAGCTGTCAGCAGGCAGTAGGCGGGGCATTTCGGCATCCCGAACTCCTTCGCCAACAGACACACGCACACCTGACTCATATTTTGAGATTAAATCTTTCTTAAATTCTATAGTTTTGCGCCCTATTTTCCTCTTTTCTTCACCAGGTTCACCACTTCCACTTGCTTTCTTTGGTGCCATGTTAGGGGCTGATACACGATGCAAAAATAACAGTCCAATATTACGTAGTTCTCACCAAACACGTCTGCTTTAAAAAAAAACAATTCTTAATCGAACAATACAAACTCGTCTGCTCACAAGCTGTTTCTGTACGATTATTGCATAATAATGAGACACCGGACACCAGAGTGTTCGTTATGTGCCGCTGCATTGAAAAATGCCGGCCGTAAACAAACGCACGCCCTCCCCCCCACCCCCGTGCTGCCAGGGCAAACCATTATGAAAAGAGGGGGATTTCACTCTGCTCAGTCTGCTTTTTTTTAATTGAACAATACAAAAACGTCTGCCCATAATGGTCGCTTCCTGTGTAGCGACGCGACACGAGGTAGCGTTGCTACACGAGGTAGCGAAGCCGAGAGGAGTAAAGTGACGCATTCAAGTGCGCTCAGTTAGTTCGAGAACCGAAATTTGTTCGTCATCCGAGGTATAAAAAACTCAAAATTTTAGTTCGAAAACCAAATTGTACGAGAACAGAGACGTCCGAAAACAGAGGTTTGACTGTACTTCTATGAATTACAGATTGTCCAACCAGAAGCCAAAAGATGACGTCTCTTTGCTTTGGTGGTGGAAAGAAAGGTAAATAAAAGTATTGTACCTCACTCTGCAGCAATATATATTTGCAACGTTTTATGTTTCTATAATTTATAGGTCGTGCATCTGGACGTGGTGGGGATTAATCAATGTGGTGACAAACTGGATGGTATGACTTTTACTAGCCTCCTGCCGTATATTCATCCTAAAACAAACCATGGAATTAGTTGGCTGGTCTCTCAATGCCATTGACAACATTTTCTCGACGAAAAGAGCAGGCAGTGGGGAGCAAACTTGCCCCTCGGGGACATTTGCTGCTGGGTACGCCCTAGATCCTTGGAGGAAGTGGAGTATGGTGTGCCTGTCTATAGTGTCCATTGAGGATGAGGAAGACATCTACATAATCGGCCTTCTGATAGCAGGTATGCTGCTGTGTGGTGTTAGCAGTTTCCTGATCTATCGTACAATTCAACCGATGGGAGCGGCTTTATTGGAAGCGAAGAGGCCGCCGGTCTTCAAGGATGGATTATTGCGGATGTCCAACACTCAGACTGTGGATGGGGAACATCTTGGAGAAGTTGGGATCTGCGCTCTCTCACAAAAGAAATCGCGGATTTGGCTGATCGGCGCCATTGAAGATACACAGACCACAGACTCAAAGGCTGTCTGGAATTGTTGGCAGCCGTTCCCAAAACATCTGCTATCTCCCCTGGAAGAATGTACGCATGGAAGCTAGTGCCCTACCACCACCCTCTCCTTCTCGGCCATGGACTGATAAGCCAGGACTGTCTCCATGAGCAGACCTTGACGAAGCAGCTGCGGCCGAAACACACAATCAGTCACCCGTGCATACACACCCTTGAAATCACCGCCTTCATTGTTCCTGTCTTTGCCCCGTGGCGTGAACCTGATCTGAGGAGTGCTCGCCGATTGGCTGAGCAGCTGGTCGGATAGGCCGCGTCGCCCTCCCCCTTTCCACCCCTCCCCCCATTACATGTTATGTCTTGTGACTTGTTGTAACTGTCATATGCTTGTTTCTGTGCTTAGGTATTTTTTTTCTCCTAGACCCTAATTATCCTCAGAAAGAGGATAGTTCGAGCGTGTTTTTTTTTTTTTTTTACCTCTCCCTCCCTAGTGGTTTCCTTTCCTGTACTAAGATCTCGGGGCGCTTTACATAGAGAGTACTGACAGGCCCTTTGCACTGTATCCCATGTTCGTCATTGTTTTTCATGTTTCTTGTGCAGAGCGTGCCTGTTAAGTGTAATTTCGTTGCACGAATGTGTAATGACAATAAAGCAATCCAATCCAATCCAAAAACCATCCTCTTCACAGCTGCACTTTCGTTCATTGTTCAATTTGCACTTTTATTCATAGTTCAATAGTTTTGTTGTGTGCAAATAAATTATTTTGCGATAAAAACATTTCTTGTAATGTTGTTTTGTAGGAGGAACACATTATTGAGGTATTTGAGCTGTCACAAAAGCAGAAAATAGTGTCAAACTTGAAATGATGCTTGAAATGCATGCTTTTACAAAAAGCTAATTTTCTCTGGATTTCTGCAGAAAATCGGCCTTTTCCATAAAACTTAGCAATTTTCTAATGCTGATTGCCAATGAATGGAGAAAGATAGAAACAAACTTTTTTCTGCTGAAAGAAGAGAGTCTCAATTTTGACAGGTTGCATGTTTATATAGCCGTAGAACAGAAAATTCTGTGGGCCTTGCAAATCAGTCAAAATTCAGTAAAATGTGAGGGATTGAAGGCGGCCCGGTAGTCCAGTGGTTAGCACGTCGGCTTCACAGTGCAGAGGTACCGGGTTCGAATCCAGCTCCGGCCTCCCTGTGTGGAGTTTGCATGTTCTCCCCGGGCCTGCGTGGGTTTTCTCCGGGTGCTCCGGTTTCCTCCCACATTCCAAAAACATGCATGGCAGGCTGATTGGGCACTCTAAATTGTCCCTAGGTATGAGTGTGAGCGTGGATGGTTGTTCGTCTCTGTGTGCCCTGCGATTGGCTGGCAACCAATTCAGGGTGTCCCCCGCCTACTGCCCGAAGACTGCTGGGATAGGCTCCAGCACCCCCCGCGACCCTAGTGAGGATGAAGCGGTTCGGAAAATGGATGGATGGATGGGTGAGGGATTGAGGGGGTTGCTCCAGTGAAAAAGGGTGGTATTCAATGAGTTAATGGCCAAAAGATGCTTTTCCATACACAGGTACAGTAATCCCTCGCTATAACGCGGTTCACCTTCCGCGGCCTCGCTGTTTCACAGATTTTTTGTGTGCAGTTTTTTAATGCTTTTTTTTAAACAGTGAATTGTGTTCTGCATCCTGATTGGCTAAGCGACTGACTAACGTGAACAGTCTCAGCACCTCGTCTCTGTACAGCGTGCCAAATTTTTGGTCGTTGGTTTCATTGTATCAGTGGCGGATGCTGGTCTGTCAAGGAGGGGAAGCTTAATTTCGGCCTATATCATAAAATGTGTCCGTTTATTTGTACGTAAATTCTACTCTCTGTTCTTTTTCAAAAAAATGAAAAGGATGCCTTCACCATAAGATCGGTGATTGGCTCATTTCGCTGTCAATCAAAAGCTTCCATGCGTATTTCCTTCCAGGGTAAAGGGTCCAGATAGTGTTGTTTTGTTTTGGGACGGCCGCCAACAATTCAGACGGCCTTGAGTCCGTGGCTGTATCCCATGACTGGCGCCGATCAGCCAAATCCGCAATTTCTTTTTGAAGCGCGGATTGCAACTTCTCTAAGTTGATATCCATCATACGGAGACGCTCCAGAACCGCGTCCATATTGCGGTTGAGTTCAGTCACTGCTTGAGTCTGAGTGTTGGACATTCACGCAAGGCCATCGAGAAAGACCCGCAGCTTCTTCACTTCCAATAAAGCTGCTCCCGTCGGTTGAATTTTGCGATAGAACAGGAAACTGCTAACACCAAACAGCAGCATACCTGTTATCAGATGGCCGATAATGTAGGTGTCTTCCACATCCTCAACGGACAGTATTGACATGCACACCATTCTCCACTTTCTCCAGGGATCCAGGGCGTACCCGGCAGCAAATGTCCCCGAGGGGCAAGTAGGCTCCCCACTGCCTGCTCTTTTCGTTGAAAAAATTTTGTTGATTGCATCGAGGGACCAGCCAACCAATTCCATGGTTTGTTCTTGGGATGAAAATATGGTAGGAGGCTAGAAAGTTAGACACAGACCGCATGTAGACTGAGTGGCGAGCAAGGAGAGGGTGGGGGGGGAGGACAGGAGCAGAGCAAAAAGCGTCCGCCTTCGTCGAGAGCCAAGCAGAAAAGGAAAGCACAGTGACGCTGCGGGAATGAATGAGAAGAGAGTCGCGTAGTAACCAGTAATAAGAAGCTGATTCGGAACAAAAGTTGAGCGCGTTGTAGTGCATATTTAGTCAATGACATGTCCACACAATTGTACGTACACACATATATTTGATCACTAACTTTTTGACATTTTGGGGGAAGCAGAGCGCCCCTTGCAGTCTTAGAGCAATCGCCTCTGCATTGTATACATAGTTCAGTATTGTATAATAACTGTAAAAAATAAAGCTTACTATCAAGTACCAAGTACAACTTTATTGTCAAATGTCAAAAAACACACAGCACATTTGAAATTTCATCCCGCTCACATTTTTTGTTTTTTTTGTTTGTTTTTTTTAAATCATACTTCACGGATTTCCTTTTTCACTGGTTCTTTTTGGAACGTAACCCCGCAATAAACGAGGGATTACTGTATACTGAAATCATGACATGAAGTGAAGTGATAAGCGCATTTCGTTTCAGAATTTCAGGTTATATTGCCAACATTGGAAGGAAACTCTGTCCAAAATTGAGGCCACCCTGTATAGTGAGTTATGTAATGCGCATTTCAGGTTGGACTTGTCTTTTACACAAAGAAGAAAAATTAGACAAGCATGCAATACAAACATCGTTATTGAGGCATGGGACATCCATCCATCCATCCATCCATTTTCTGATCTGCTTATCCTCACAAGGGTCTTCTTTGTCAAGGGTCTACGTCATCAGGCGCCGACCGGTATGGCAGCCTCGGTTACACGCTCCCTAGTATTATCCCTGTTTTTGTCATTTTCGTTCGTTTTTGGCGACCCTACGCGGCTTACTTACACGAGGGAAAAGTTGCTTAGCATTGGGGAGTCTACGCTCTGACTTTTTTCACCAGCACACGAAAATCCACAAAGTTTTTCGGAGCTAATCGCGAGCGCAGCGGCCGCGCTGTACGCAGCATGGAACCGCCGGCGGAGGAGGGGGAAGCGAGCCGGCGTGCTCGTCAAGCTCCGGCAACGTGGATTTCGGACCCCGCTCCCATCGATCCATTTTGCTAATCTACGATCTCTGCCAAACAAGATCTCTCTCCTCACAAAGACCAACAAAACCTTTGCACGTTCTGCTGCGCTCTGCTTCACTGAAACCTGGCTCAGTGACCGCCACCCGGATTCCGCGCTACACCTACCCGGCTTCCGCCTACTTCGAGCCGACCGCGACACGGAGCTATCAGGGAAATCGAAAGGTGGTGGGATTTGCTTCTATATCAACGAAGAATGGTGCATTGATGTCACGAAGCTCGACGCACACTGCAGCCCGGACCTGGAGTCGCTGTCCTTAAACCGCAAGTTATTCTACTCGCCACGTGAGTTCACGTCCTTTTTACTAGTCGGTGTTTACATTGCGCCACAAGCTAACGCTAACACGGCGATACAAACGCGAGCTGACCAAGTAAACAAACTCGAACTAAAATATCCAGAGTCACCCTGATCATTTTGGGCGATTTTAATAGAGCACATCTTAACCGTGAACTTCCCAGATATAAGCAGCACATCGACTGTTTCACCAGAGAAGGCAACATTCTAGACCACTGCTATACAACAATCAAAAATGCATACCGATCGATCGCCCGCGCAGCATTGGGTCTTTCTGACCACAATTTAATACACTTAATACCTACATACAGACAGAAACTCAAATGTGCTAAACCGGTTGTTAAGACTGTGAAAAAATGGACAGATGAAGCAAAGCTAGCTCTACAAGAATGCTTAGACTGCACTGATTGGGGCGTCTTTGAAACTTCAACGGGCACACTGGATGAATACACAGACACTGTAACATCATACATCAGTTTCTGTGAGGACATGTGTGTACCAACGAAGTCCTTCCGCTCCTTCAACAATAACAAGCCATGGTTCACTCCTAAACTCAGGCAACTCAGGAAAGAGAAAGAGGCCGCATTTAGAAGTGGAGATCGGGCACTGTACAAACACGCCCGAAACCAATTGACAAAGGAAATTAACATCTCCAAGAGAAGCTATGCAGAGAGGCTGAAAAAACAGTTCTCTGCTAACGACTCTGCATCTGTGTGGAATGGCCTGAAAGCAATCACAAACTATAGAATACCATCCCCCCAAACAGTGAACAATAAGGGTCTTGCTGATGAGCTAAACATGTTTTTCTGCCGATTTGAAAAGGACACCGCCATTTCGCACATACACCCACCTCTACCAGAAACTACTCTATCTACCCCCCCCCCACCCTCATTCTCTCCCCTACAGATCCACGAACAGGATGTGAGACGGCTCTTCAAGCAGCAGAAGATCAAGAAAGCTGCGGGGCCCGACAAAGTGTCCCCCTCCTGCCTGAAAGTCTGCGCTGACCAGCTGGCTCCGGTCTTCACACAAATCTTCAACAGATCCCTGGAGCTGTGTGAGGTCCCATCCTGCTTCAAACAGTCTACCATCATCCCAGTTCCCAAGAAATCGGCAACATCGGAACTGAACGACGATAGGCCTGTCGCTCTGACGTCTGTGGTCATGAAGTCCTTTGAACGCCTTGTGCTGAACCACCTAAAGAACGTCACCGGACCCCTGCTGGACCCTCTTCAGTTTGCCTACCGGGCAAACAGGTCTGTGGAGGACGCAGTCAACATAGGTCTGCACTACATCCTCGAGCACCTCGACAGCACAGGGACCTACGCAAGGATCTTGTTTGTGGACTTCAGCTCTGCGTTCAACACCATCATCCCGGAACTCCTCACCCCCAAACTTCTCTAGCTCGGTGTGTCCCCAACGATCTGCCAGTGGATCCTCAGCTTCCTGACGGGACGGACACAACAGGTGAGACTGGGAGGAACAACATCATCAACCCGCACCACTAGCACTGGAGCCCCACAGGGATGCGTCCTCTCTCCACTGCTCTTCTCCCTCTACACAAACGATTGCACCTCAACAAGCCCGGCTGTCAAACTCAAAGTTCACAGACGACACCACGGTCATCGGTCTCATCAAAGACGGCGACGAGTCTGCGTACCGACAACAAGTGGAGCAGCTGGAGCTCTGGTGCAACCGACACAACCTAGGGCTGAACACGCTCAAGACTGTAGAGATGATCGTGGACTTCAGGAAACATCCTTCACCACAGCTGCCCCTCACACTATCCAACTGCCCTGTGTCAACCGTCGAGACCTTCAAGTTCCTGGGAATCACAGTCTCCCAGGACATGAAGTGGGAGGTCAACATCAACTCCATCCTGAAAAGGGCCCAGCAGAGGATGTACTTCCTGAGGCTGCTGAGGAAGCATGGCCTGCCACAGGATGTGCTACGTCAGTTCTACACGGCAGTCATCAAATCAATCCTGTGTTCTTCTATCACGGTTTGGTTTGGGGCCGCCACAAAAATGGACAAAATCCGACTTCAACGGACCGTTAGGGCGGCGGAAAAAATCATTGGCACCGCCCTACCCACACTTGAGGACTTGCACACTGCAAGAATCAAAACAAGGGCACGGAAAATCCTACTGGATCCACCGCACCCCGCCCACCACCTTTTCCAGCTACTCCCCTCAGGCAGGCGCTACCGATCCATGCGCACCAAATCCAGCAGACACTTACACAGCTTCTTCCCTGTAGCCATTAACTCCCTAAACAGTCACTGATTTATACTCCACCGCACCAGACACTTTAAAGCGCTCAAGGTCATCTGCATAATTGCACACTTCTTGTCAACAAATACTGCTACTGGTCACTTTAAAATGGTTCAATGATTTTCTGCACCAACTGTTATAGTATTGTATCCTACCACTGATCATTTTAGCTCTGCTTAATACTTTGCACTTTGTCTCACAGTTGTCACTGTACTACCGCACTACGGTTCATTACATTACGAAATGTCCTTTCATACTATTTGTCATGTCCTTGTTTATGATGATACTAATGCAGCGTGTTATACCGGAGTCAAATTCCTTGTGTGTTCTACATACTTGGCCAATAAAGATTATTCTGATTCTGATTCTGATTCTTTGGGTTGTTTGTTTATTGAACATAGGAACAGATAACAGAAATTTGGCAGCAAGTGAAGGGAAGTTAAAAAATCTTTAAGAAAAAAAAATGTACAAATGGTCATCATTCAACACAATTTACATGGTCAAAGGAAGTAAGAAGTAAAAAAAAAAAAAAACTAAGCAAGTCCCACCCCTTGTTTTTTGTGAGTTTTAACTTGATTTTTATTAAAATTGTCATAGATCGTTCATTTAGTATTTCGTAATCTGAAAAGGAAAAGTCAATCTACTCTCATACTCAAATTCAATTTTCCCTTACATTAGAGCACAGATGTCAACGTCAAGGCTCAGGGGCCAGATTTGGCCCGCCAAATCATTTTATGTGGCCCGCGAAAGCAAATCAAGCTGTCATGTCAAATTCCATGATACTTGCTCAAGTCTGAACCAAATTTTCCAATTGCTATATGTAAACCACAATAACAGTCATGATTCTTAATTTCTGATTTTAAAACTATTTATTCATCAATTTGTTGTGCGCTGTGTATGCAATATGTGGAGCAGATTAAACATTTGTATGGTTTCCCAAAAGTCATAACGGCCCTCCAAGGGAAACCGTAACTACAATGAGGCCCGCGACAAAAATGAGTTTGACACCCCTGCATTAGAGCATTGAATCAATTTAAATCTGATTTTTATCGTTTAGTTTTTTCTTGACTTTTAAACCTGTTTTTGAACACAGCAAGCGATTCACACGTTGATCTCTGCTGAGCGATGTGTTGGTGAGAAAGGCTTCTCTTTGTTCGAGGCGAGCAAGCTAAAATCGGACTAAACTCGGCCGAGAAGGCCTGACGAGTAGCGAAACAACTGTAACTGGACAGTAAAATTTAACACAAACTGTTTTTATTTGGAAACGTAGTACTGGATGTCCCATATTCGTGCATTTAATACAGATTCAGGGGAATGCAGTGCTGCGGGTGGTTGGGAAAATTAGGTACGACTTGGACACCTATGCTCTAACTCAGGGCTCGAGAACCTATGGCTCTATTGATGATTGCATCTGGCTCACAGATAAAACAAAATATTCTATATTTTTTAATCCAACCATTGATTTTTCACTGCTTATGTCCTGTTCAGGGCTGTACTGCCAAGGAGCAATTTTAATTGGATGATACTGGCCTACTTTGGCCGTTGCTGGGTAAACAGGTCAAACGCCCCCTTGAATCACTCTGCTCGGTCATGAGCTCAAAGCTAAACCTTTGACAAAGCAGTTGGTGAAAAGAAAAAAAAATGATGAGTATGGCTTCATTTTAGAACGAAGGATTCACCTTTGTGGAGAGAACAGGTTCTGCAGTGTGTCTAATTTGCAATGACAAAATTACATTGATGAAACGGTCGAATGTAAAGCGGCACTTTTACACGCGCCGTGCTATGTTTGCATCAAAACACCCTGAAGGAGACAACAGGATGCGTGCAATCTACTGAGCAGGGTGCAAGATAGCAAAGGGTGTCCCCCGCCTACTGCCCTAAAACAGCTGGGAACGGCTCCAGCACCCATCCCACCCTCCCCCGCGACCCTTGTGAGGATGAAGTGGATCGAAAAATGGATGGATGAATTTGACAATAAACTAGTACTTGAACTTGATATGTACGTATATACACACACACACACACACACACACACAGACACACACACACACACACACACACACACACACACACACACACACACACACACACAGCGTAAAAGAAAGACAGCATATGAAGGCTGTTTAAAAAGAGTACGAAACAAGTGAGACGAACCCAACCTAATCTGTGAAGAACAATTCTTGGCTGCATCCTGCCAATGGCGTCCAGCAGTTGACGCTGTCCCTTGTGGTCCTCTTTTTCTTTACAAAGTTCCTCCTCGTATTTTAATGTCCTTCTTGTCCACATAGTGCGAAAATTGCAACAACACTTTACGCTTACCATCTCCGCGCAGCGATGTGTTGAGCACTAGCGTCTCTTTGTTAGCGGCTAGCAAGCTAACCGAAGCTAAACTAGGCCGAGAAACAGCAATGTACACCGAGACGACTTTAATCGGACACGAAGCTTCAATGAAAGATGTTTTAGTCCAGCGAGATGATTGCCCCGGGTGGAAGTTTGAGCACGTTGACTACAAATTCAGGAGAATTTTGTCAAGGGTTGTCTATCCCTCAACGCGCCCCAGTTCCGTACTGCTGTCAAGCCACCAATTGTTCATACTGTGCATGACGGAAATCTGCCGACAGCGAGCGCCATTGACCACCTTCAAAATAAAAGCTTTTCTAACTGCCAGCGTTTTGGACTTAAAATAATGTTTTAAAATAATTTCTTGGTGATCAGGCAACTACGAGTTCACCCAGAGAGAATGAAAACCACCAAGAAGAGTTCTGAAATTCATCCATCCATTTTGAAGTTGCGACAGAAAATAAAGTCAATGTTAACTCTCCATCAATTACTAAAATTTCACCTCATTAAAAAAAATTGATAAATAAATTAATGATTTTTTGTTTTCCCGCATAGAGACCATGTCTAAGGCAGGGGCAGATTCGTAGATCCGGTTCCTCGAGAGCCACATCCTGCCTGTTTTAGGTGCCTCCCTACTCCAACACACCTGATTCAATTGTTTCGGCCTCGACAGAGCTTGCTGATGAGCTCATCACTTGAATCACATTCCAAAAACATGCATGGCAGGCTGATTGAACACTCTAAAATTGTCCCTAGTTGCGAGTGTGAGCAGGGATGGTTGTTCGTCTCTGTCTGCCCTGAGATTGCCTGTCACCCAGTTCAGGGTGTACCCCACTTACTTCCCAAAGATGGCTGGCATAGGCTCCACAACCCCCCATGACTCTTATGAGGATAAGCGGATCGGAAAATGGAAGGATGGATGTAGCAAGCCTCAAGTAGTTATTTTGTGTCTGTTGAGTTAATTTGGTGCTCTTAATTAGTCGAATGAATGTTTGACATGTTTTGTTAATTTTTTTTAAGTTCCTTGTGGAAATGGCTCATGTTTACGCTGTACCATCTTTCAATCGAAAGAATGCCATTTGCTCACGTAGATGACACTCATCCGCATTTTGCTGTCAACATACAGGGAATAAACTGCTGTCACCACAACCTTGGTCAGCTCCTGTGATTTTATTTCTGTGAAGACATCACTGATGTCACACATCCATAGGTCGTTGTATTTGTAAATCAGTGATGACATATTGTGAGCAAAAAACAAGGAACATTTTGTTTTTTTGTTTTATTTTGGTGGTGGAGCATTAGTGACCCAAGTTTATTTTGTCGCCCAAGCGGGAATGCTGAGAATATTTGTTATTATTACGAGTAGTCGTAGTTGTAGAGGTATGATTATTATTTAAAGCAGAATTCAACAGCAATTTCTTATTTTCATTCATTTTTTTACTTTTGTTTTTGTTTGTTTGTTTCATTCTTCTTTATTTCTGTAAGATACGGTGCCACCACTTTTCTACACTTGTAGCTCGTGTGTCTAATTCAGGATAGAAAATGGATCATGACAGAACAGGTCACGATATCGTCTTTAGGCATTACGTTGTCGTCCTCTCCTGGTCAGTAGGAGGAATGCTGTCATTGACAACTTCCGGGAATCGAAAAAAATTTCTTTAAAAAATGGATATCAACTTGTTTTTAGACTTTTCCTTCTACTTACAGACAACAATGTAGAATATCAAGCTGTATTTAAATTTTGATGTTTCCAAATTCGAAAGGTTAAAGTGTTGACCGGAAGCCTTGTCATATGCTATCAACTCTAAACCTACAGCGTCCTCTGTTGGCTATATGTTTCACAATCACATAAGACATCCCCTTTTCTTTATAAGAAAAAAAATACAGTTCCACATAAAGTATATGCAAACATGCAAATGTTTTTTTTTAGTTAGCGTAGACAATGTCTTTATTATTAACTTTCTTTTTTTTTTTAAACAACTGTCAATCTACAAAAAAAACCTGTAAATATATTCTTAATGTTACGCTTGGACCTCCTGAAAACAGGTGAAGTTGAGGTATCATTCTCTGACGATGGTTCATGACCATTCTCGTTCAGTTCAGTCATTTTGGATTCAGTTGGATTCGACACAACATCCTCACTTGGCGTTTCATCATGTCACGTTTGTGAGGTGGTGGTGGACCCCAAAAAGCAGGCACGAGAGAAGAGCAGGTAGTGCTTGATGAATTGTATTAAAACAGAGAAAACTAAATCCTAAACAAACAAAGTCCAAAGTATCAAACAAAACACAAGACTGAAGATAAAACATGACAATGACCAAAACCTAACTGAAACAAACATGACAGTAGCATACGAACAGCCACAAACAACGACCCGACAATGAGTAGTCGGCCCGGAGTCCTTTTATAGCCATTAATTACCTAACGACAAACAGGTGTGCAGCTGCAGGGAAAATCCCCACAGTGCCACCTGTTGGTCACAAACCGAAACATGACAGTACCCCATCCCAAAGTTGTCCAAAGGCTTGCCTCGCCGGGGAACGGGAACTAAAAAGCGACGGCAACCCTTGCCTCGCCGGAGAACATGAACATGAAGCGACGGCGACCTTAGCCTCGCCGGAGAACAGGAACATGAAGCGACGGCAACCCTTTGGCTGGGCTTGGCCTGACGTGGACGGAGCTCGACGTAGCGGGGGACATGGGACAGCCGGACGTGAACAGGGGCTCGGCCTGACGTGGGCGTGGATGTGGCACAGCTTGTCATCGACGTGAATGTGACTCAGCTCAAACAGACACATGACGAGCCTCGGCTCAACGTGGACGCAGACTGGGCTCGGCCCACCGTAGACGCGGCTTGACGAAACAAAAACATGGGACAGCCGCATCACCCGCGCTGCCTGAAGGGGGAACATGGGACAGCCGCATCACCCGCGCTGCCTGAAGGAGGAACATGGGACAGCCGCATCACCCCGCTGTCTGAAGGGGAAAAAGGGTGTTGGCCGCAGACGTGCTCCGCCAGGCACATGGTGGAAAAGGGACCAGTCCTTTGTACCTGCAGGGTCCAGGTGGTCGGGTCATTCTGTCACGTTTGCAAGGTGGTGGTGGACCCCAAAAAGCAGGCACGAGAGAAGAGCAGGTAGTACTTGATGAATTGTATTAAAACAGAGAAAACTAAATCCTAAACAAACAAAGTCCAAAGTATCAAACAAAACACATGACTGAAGATAAAACTAGTGATGTGCCCAACTGTGCCGAGGCTCCGATGCGTGTGCCGAGTAAACCGGGAAAAAAATCAGCGAAGCGCGCTTCGAGGCATGTGTCGATTACGCATGTGGCCACGCCCGAAGCCTCGGAACGCGCGTTGCTGAGGCCTCGCGAGACGGGATTCTTACGTCACCGCCAACAAATTGTTTCGCGGGTGATTCGAAATAAAAGGACGTACCGGGACGACAATGAGCTGGCAGGTGACACTGACACACCCAACTCGCATTTCCAAACCGCAATTCACTTCAATCCGATTCGTTTTGCAATGGACGGCTTTGGTCCACAGGCACAACGTCCACAACGAAAAACAAGAGAACTTCCCCTGTCTGGGATCCTTTTGAGCAGATCTCTCCTAAAAAGGTACAAATTATAATAACCAGTGGGAATATATATTGTAAATCAATGTGACAGCACAGTGCATCCCACGTGTCAATGTCTTTCCTCTACTTGCTGATATTTCAAAAGGTGAAGTGTAAACTTTGTTCCAAAGAACTTGGGTACCAAGAGAACACTTCATCTATGTTGAGGCATTATAGGGCCTTGCATGAAAATAAGGAGACAACTCAAACAGAACCACACCCAGGTAAGGCATTTTAACATGCAATGAAAAAACAGCAGAGCCTACCATGTATATTTCAAATGTGACAGATGAAATGAATGACATCTATCATTAACTCTGTTTCTGTTAAACTGCAGTGGATAAGAATGCAGTGGAAAAGGCATTGATTAATATGGTGATACAAGATTGCCAGCCCTTCAGTTTTGTGGAGGACACAGGGTTCAGCTCATGCTTTTACCCTAGACCATAGGTGTCAAACTCAGGTCCTGGAGGGCCGCTGTCCTGCATGTCTTCCAAGTCTCCCTGTTGCAAGACACCTGATTCAAATGAACAGGTTCAATGTCAGGCTTCCGCAGAGCTTGCTGACGATCTGATCATTTGAATCAGGTGTGTTGCAACAGGGAGACTTGGAAAACATGCAGGACAGCGGCCCTCCAGGACCTGAGTTTGACACCTATGCCCTAGACCGTGATATTTTTACTACTTTTGGTTTGGATCTGGATTTTATACTTGCACACCCTGGTACTCTTACGTCAATTTTCTTGTATTCATAATGGATATTGCAGTACCTTTCTCTATTTATCAACTTAATTATTATATTTAATTAATGTTTAGAATTTATCACCTTAACTCTGATTGATGTAGGTTGTTTGTACTATTTTCTTGAATTTGTTTTTGAACTCGGGAAGCGATTTATTCATTTTCAGGTCCGTTTCGAAATTATTCCACAGATTAACACCTATGACAGATACACTTCTTTGCTTGATGTTTGTTCTTGTTTTGGATTTTTTGTATAGGTTGGTACCTCTTAAGTCATAGCCAGTGGTGTAGCGGGGATTTTTTAAGTGGGTGTACGCGATTCGGGGATTTTTTAAGTGGGTGTACGCGATTCTGGGAAGTTCCATAGATACATACAGAACATTAATCATAGGCTACAACACCAGTTGAACTAACGTTAAATTTAATGGTTTACTACTCCAAAATAATCACAGGCCAAGTTATTAAGCATAACTCGCATTAGAACAATGATCAACAAACATTTCAATAACCCGCAGACAGTGCAAGGCTAAAACCGAAATAAAAATTGAATGTGGCGTCGGGAGAAGTGGGTGGACGGCGTACACCCGCGTACCACGCCCACTACACCCCCGGTCACAGCAGCTATCCCGAATTTCGAAAAATTTCTGAATGTTTTGGCAGAGCAGGTTATTGTGAGCTTTGTACATTATTTGGGCGATTTTAAAGTCAACCAGGTCATAAAATGTCATCGTGTTGAATTGAATAAATAGTGGATTTGTGGGTTCCGTATATTTTGATCTATTAATAATTCTGATTGCTTTTTTTGTAGTTTTTTGTGTTTGTTTTACAGGCATTTCCCCATATTTCCACACAGTAAGTCATATACGGTAATAATAATGAAGAGTATAAAGTGTACAAAGACCTCTTATTTAGCACATCCTTGGTTTTGTAGAGGTTCCCTATGGTTTTGGCTATTTTTCTTTTTACGTTATCGATATGTGGCTTCCAACATAGTTTTGAGTCTATTACTAATCCAAGAAACTTGGTTTCATACGCACTTTCTATCTCAATTGAGTTTACAATGATTTTAGATTGGTGTTTGATTGGTCTTGTGCCAAAAACAATTAATTTAGATTTTTTTCAAGTTAAGTGACAATTTATAACCAGTTTTTTTAGTTTGTTTAATTCATTTTCTACGATTGTCAGGAGCTGTTTCAGATTTTTTCCAGAACAGTAGAAGGTTGTATCATCAGCAAATAGGACACATTTAAATTGTTTTGAGACCTTGCAGATATCATTTATATATAAGATGAATAGTTTTGGACCAAGCACAGCCCCCTGAGGAACTCCATGAGGAATTTTCAGTTGATTCGTTTTTTTATTGTTGAACTGCACATACTGATACCTGTTTTCTAGATAGCTTTTTATCCATTTATAAGCTACACCTCTAATACCATATCGCTCTAATTTATTCAATAATATACTATGATCTATTGTGTCAATACTTTTTTTAGATCTAGGAAAATCCCAACAGTAAATCCTTTGTTGTCTATGTTAGTGGCTATTGCTTCCACAAAATCCATAACTGCCATTGGTCCGTTTTTCCCTAAAGCCATATTGATTTTCACTTAACAGCGCATGTTTTTGTATAAAGCTATCAAGTCTGCTAGAGAATAGTTTTTCTAATATTTTTGAGAATTGTGGTTGTAATGATATTGGTCTATAATTTGTGAACAAATGTCTTTCTCCACTTTTATAAATTGGAATAACTTTAGCAATTTTCATTTTTGATGGAAAGACAGGTTGCATATGTACGTGAAAGGTCGCACTACAAATTCTATAATCTGTTTTATTATTGTCATATCAATATTAAAGCAGTCAGTTGACTTTTTATTTTTAAAAGTTCTTACAATATTTGATACTTCTTCTTGTTTTACAGCGGTAAGGAACATTGTGGAGGAGTTGTTTCCACGTATCCATCTATTTCAAACATGTTTGTTGGATCAGGAATTTGTTTTGCTAGGTTGCTGCCGATATTGACAAAGTACTCATTAAATTCAGTTGCTGTTTCTGCAGTTTTTTCAACTACAGTATTTTTGCCTTTTATAAAATACTCTGGATAATTCACTTTTTTAGGACTAACTTTTTTAGGCTGTCACCGGCTGTCACCACACCGGCTATCCACTCTCACGGCAAATTTAATGTTGCTGGGAGATTTCAATATTCACATGGACAACCTTAACCTGCCACTCACCAGAGACTTCACATCCTGTCTGGAGAGCCTTGGGATACATTGTCTCATCGACTTCCCCACCCACATCAAAGGCCACACTTTGGACCTGGTTTGCTGCTCTGGTCTCTCCCCCTCCAAGCCTACTGCTGATGCTCTTCTTGTTACTGACCATTTCCTCCTCACTTTTAACACCATACTCCGCCTTTCTACAATCAAAACCCCCCGCCTCATTACTTTTCGTAACACTAAAAATATAAATATTGACACCTTCTGCTCCATTATCGACCGTTCCCTGCTCCCAGTCACTCTTTCAAACCCGGACGACCTCATCACCCACTACAACACCTGCCTCACAAATATTCTCAATTCTCTTGCCCCCCTGAAAACCAGGACTGCTTCATTCTCCACATCTGCCCCCTGGTTCACACCTGCTCTTAGGTCCATGAAATCAAAAAAACGCCAACTTGAGCGTCTCTACAAGAAAACCGGTCTCACCATCCATAAGGACATGTACACCACCCATATCACCCAATACAAGGACCTAATTGCACAAATCAAATCCAGCTACTACTCCGGCCTCATCCTTTCCAATGAAGGAAACTCAAAAACTCTCTTCTCTGTTCTGAACAAAATCATTTGCTCCTTTGAACATATAATTGTGTTGTATGATGACTGATTTCTCTTTTCCTTTTACAATTTTACTTACCTTACTTTCTGTCAATTTATTACTGAGTATGTTTTTATGTTCAATAAACAATAAACAAACAATTATCTGGACCTAGTTTAGCTTACTTACCTGGTTTGCTAGCCTCTTCGTCGCGAAGCATAGCTCAAGTGTGGATGTAAAGAAGAAGAACAGCAGAGAACGAGAAGCAACTTTGTGGGGCAAAAGAGGAGAGCGTCGGTGTTTTCAAGAAGTGTCGATTTGGTTCACGCAGAGCAGGTTTGGCCACTTGTAGTTATGACTCCACAGTCGGGGAACTACTTTTTTTCCTGTCATTATTAACCATTTTCATCGCAGAAAGCTGTGTTTTCTGTCTAGAGTGGACAAGCCAGCTGCCACTATTTTTCATACTTGCATACGTGCACATGTCGCAAGTAGTGATGGGAAAATGAAGCCTCATGAAGCAATGAGGCTTTCCATCCAAATGGTTCGTTCCTGGGCCGAGGCATCATGAGGCCTCATTTGTACTATTCCGCCATCATGTGGAAAATAAATGTCATGACAGTGATTACAATGATGAATTTGATGTAGAGGTAAGATCGGGCCAAAAAAAATCCAGCCCAACCCGAGCTCAACCAATTAACTTGATTTGCAGGCCCGAGCCCGAAGCAAACCCAACATTTTCTATTTCATTTGTGATGACTCGGGAGGAGGAGGGGTGATTTGTGATAAATTAAAGCCCGTCTTTTGTCACAAAATATAAGTTAATCAAGTCCTTGTGTGTTCTACATACTTGGCCAATAAAGATGATTCTGATTCTGATCTGGTTTGTATAATTATTTACATATTTTAAACATTTGTTTCTGCAGAGGGTACATTAACTGACAATTTTCCATTGACGGATATTTTTTTAAGAGTTGTAGGAAAAATTTAAGGCCGTCCATCATTTTGGCAGTTAGAAAATTGGGCCATTAACCACATCAGAGAATCTAGCGCGGCTATTAGAGAGAAGCAGGGAGACAAAGAAAAACAATAGCTGGATAATAGAGAGACAGGAAGGAGTTCTTTGAATTGTCATTGCAAGAGTTTAGTACAGTACGTGTTGCGATGAGGCGACTTCTGTTTTTTTGCAAACCACGGTCTCTCGTGGCCAAATTGACGGCCTCGAAATGGGGGGAAAAAAATAAAAAAAGGTCTGCGAGAGAGAAGCCCGACCGGGTCGGGCTCGGGCCACCCGATCTTACCTCTAATTTGATGGGGTCAGAAGGGCAGGGAGTTGTGATGTGAATAAATGTGCATGTGTTACTTGAAAGAATTGCTTTATTTTAGACATTGACATAATGTCAGAGATTTTTCTCGGACAAAGTTAAAGAAATGACTCGGCACACAGGAAAATTGTCTTCAATATCGAAGGGAGCGGATCTCTGAGAGCGAACGACGGTTAGTTGCTCCGCGATCACACTCTCTCTCCTTTCCCGCCAATTCCAACTTTTATTACAGAATACAAGAAAAACATTTCCCCCGATATTTGCATAGCACACCCCTGGTCCGGCCCCTCAGTAGTGATTGGTTACCTTGGTTTGAGCTTTGAACCACCGGTACATTGACACCTTTGCATTTGGTCAACATTGAATCAACATGTTGCAGACTTTGCGGAGACAAATGTCGCCTGGGCGCGACGGGTGTTCTCAAATCGTCTTTTGATGTTCAACCGCTGTTCCCAAATTATTGCTTCCCCCTTTGTGACCGAGTCTATCCTTATCTCCTCTGTTCGCCCCCCTCTGCATTGACGTGGTAATTGTGGACTTCAAAAGCCCTCCGACCAGGTCGCCGGTGCCTTTGTCTTAATGTGTAGGCATTTGGGGGTGCTGGATACGCACCCAAACGTTTAGATGTGCTCAAATTAAATGAAACTTTAACATGATACATTTTGCTCACATAAACAAGGAACAAGACACACCTTTCATTCATTCTTATTTAGGAAGACTAGCTTTTCCAAAAGTGCTTGGTTTTAAACGGTTTCTTTTACTAGATAGGATTTCTCCTGCTTTTGAGAATAGTCTTTCACAAGGGACGGATGAGGCCGGGGTACAGAGAAAGGTTATTGCTAGTTTGTAGAGGTTTGGGTAGACTTGTTTGTGCAGCTTCCAGTAGTCCAGTGGGTTTGACTTCCTGCTTATGTTGGGTTCGGCCAGGTAAGTGTGGACCTCCACAGTCGCATCTGCGGTATCCTTCTGGGTCCTCCTCTGCATGACTGTGTGGTCCAGTCGCCTCCACAGTTTGTCACCTAAGACACAACAAACAGAGTAACAGCCAAGAGGCAGTTCTGGCTGCCCATCTTAGAGATGGGAGCAAAAGAATGCCTTACCCCACAATAATGCACTGCCGCTCGTTTCCTATTGCTTAATTAACACCATTAGAATGTATAGAATATTACCTTGCTCCACAGGCTGGGAAGCTTCTGATGTGTCCGGTTGTGTTGAAGATGGGTTGGAGGAGAAAGAAGATGCCCTGTGCCGGATCACTGTCGCACATTCAGCTGTGAGCCTCCTCTCAGCCTCTTGGGCTTTATTTGGGCTAAAGAAGCCCATCTTTTTGAACCTGCAAATGACAATGAGACCCGTTGCAGTTGTGAACTGTTCAACAAGAGGCATTTGCTAATTTGTTGGTACTAAAAGACAGATTAGGAAAAACAGACAACTGATACAAACCTGGGATCCAGTAGTGTTGCCAGTGACATGTTGCTCATGGCTTGGAGGTTGTAGAGCTTGTCCCTCAGTTGTTTTTTAAGACCCTCAGCCATTGCTTTGCTCTCCTCCATTTGTATGGGTCCCATGTCATCCTCCGAGGTGTGGTGCAGCATGGCCAAAAGTGGTATGACCTTGGACCCAGACACTCTCTTCTCATCTGAGAGCTCTACGGTGGCATCATTAAATGGGGACAGCACCTGCAGACTCTCAGATATGAGCCTCAACTGGTGGGATGTGAGTGGGGTAATATCAGTGTGTAGGCCTGCCAGGGCTGCTCCTACGGCTTCCCTGAGATTGCACATGCGTTGTAACATGTGGAAGGTGCTGTTCCAGCGTGTCTCCACCTGAAAATAAAAGGTAATTATTGTTTGAAACGGGAGTGGAAGCAGTTATGGATGTCAACTTACCTCTTGAATGAGCTTCAGCACAGGCTCTGTAGGCTTCATTTGCTCCTGCACCTTGTCTATAAAAATAAAATAGGGAACAAAACATTCAAGTCATTCAGCATTAATTTGAATACTGCTGTGTAATAAAGGAATTCACCTTGGCAGTGGTACTGCTTTTGAAGTAGCCAACTATCCTCCTACACTGAAGACGGATCTCAGACAGCGCAGTGTTTTCTGCCAGAGCCCTCTTCACGATCAGATTTAATGTGTGCGCCACACAAATTGTGTGGCGCAGATGAAGGTCTCTGGCACATGCAGCCATGTTGGCTGCACCATCTGTCACAAAGCAAGTCACTTTGTTGGAAATGCCCCATTGTGCCATGAGTGCCGATTTAACGGCAGCCATGTTCTCAGCTGTATGGCGCTCAGGGAAATGGAGCACACCTAACACAGCTGAGTGCAGGGAGGTGTGCTCATCAATGAAATGACAAGTAACAGCCAGGTATGCATCTGTGTTGATGCTGGTCCACATATCTGCTGTTATGCTCACTGCAGAGGACTTTGCTACGAGCTCTTGGGCCTTCTCCTTTGCCTGCTGGTACCTCTCCTCCACCATGACTTTCAAAGTCTAAAGGAAACGAGAAAGAACACTATTGGAAGAGCAGTTGTGGGGGAATGGGGAATAATGATTCATGTGCTCTCATACACACCTGCCTGGTGGGGAGAACATATGTAGGGTCGAAAGCTTGGATAAGCTTCCTGAACCCTGTGTCCTCCACAAAACTGAAGGGCTGGCAATCTTGTATCACCATATTAATCAATGCCTCTTCCACTGCATTCTTATCCACTGCAGTTTAACAGAAACAGAGTTAATGATAGATGTCATTCATTTCATCTGTCACATTTGAAATATACATGGTTGGCTCTGCTGTTTTTTCATTGCATGTTAAAATGCCTTACCTGGGTGTGGTTCTGTTTGAGTTGTCTCCTTATTTTCATGCAGGGCCCTATAATGCCTCAACATAGATGAAGTGTTCTCTTGGTACCCAAGTTCTTTGGAACAAAGTTTACACTTCACCTTTTGAAATATCAGCAAGTAGAGGAAAGACATTGAAACGTGGGATGCACTGTGCTGTCACATTGATTTACAATATATATTCACACTGGTTATTATAATTTGTACTGATGTGCCCAACTGTGCCGAGGCTCCGATGCATGTGCCGAGTAAACCGGAAAAAAAATCTGCGAAGCGTGCTTCGAGGCATGTGTCGATTACGCATGTGGCCACGCCCGAAGCCTCGGAACGCTCGTTGCTACGTCCGAGGCCTCGGGAGACGAGATTCCTACGTCACCGCCAACAAATAGTTTCGCGGGTGATTCGAAATAAAACGGCGCACCGGGACGACAATGACGGACGGCAGCCATCTCGTTACCTCTGTTCCAAATAATGTGCGTTTTTGGGACGCAAGGAAAATTCTCAGTCAAAAAACAAACAAAAAAAAACTAAGGCAGGCCTGAGGATTTCACGGTTACGATCGTTACCGGTAGCGTGTCGTTTCCGTGGCGTCATTTTGACGTCACCGAAAAATCGTTTCCCAAAAAAGTCACCGCACACGAGATGACTGTAAGCGATCGAATCTCACCTGTGTGATCAATGCGATTTTACTGTGCTAGTATGTGTGTTTGTGGTGTGTCGTGTGAGTGTGTTTCTTAGATAGTCTGAGAAATACCTGCACGGATAACCTGCTTGCATGTGTATGCAGCTGCAGCTTCAGCAGTTTCATCATTGTATTGAGCCAACATCCACCCTTCTCTGTCTCACGTTCTGAGAACTTTCCTGGACATAACCTATATTCAGATTAGTTTTCATTCTGTTATTATTATTTGTAATTGTAATTATTATTTCATTTTTTCCCTAGGGTGCTCGTAATTTAAATCCAACTCCCTACCATGCTGAATATATGGGGCATGAACTTCATCTCGACCAAAACGAAAAGCCTGGGATGTTTGGCGTCGTCCATGTCTTGGCTGTTGATGGCTACAGCAGCAAAATTGTTGCACATTCGACCATGCCAGTGAAAAATAATCTTGTGATTTATGAGGATGTGTACAGGTGAATATATTCACAACCACTGTTATTAATAATAATAATAATACATTTTATTTATAAGCGCCTTTCAGAACACTCAAGGACACTTTACAATCATAACTTTTCTGGCCTGCATTATCTTTTAAATTCACACTCTTATTGATTTAGCTAAAATTATTGCAGTAACAACATTAGCTTGATTTTTTTTTCCTATTCCCTCCCAGATCTGCAGTCGTGAATCATGGCATGTGGGACCAAGTTCGGGTTGATCACGGCAGGGAGTTTTACCTGAGTCTTTACATGCAGGAGATGTTGTCAGGCTACAGACACAACCTCAGCAGGCCACCATACCCCCAAACCACATCAACAAGGGGTGAGTGTTGTGTAAAGGATAGTATAATATTAAGATGATTCAGATAAAAAAAAAAAAATTATGAATGTGAAGTTGTTTTTTTGCTGTTGTTTCTCCCGTTCCCTGAAATATACCATTTGGAATTTTGATTAACAGAACCTTCGAGTGGAGAGGATGTGGCCAGAGGTGAACAATTGTGTAAACTATCCACTGAAACGGGCTCCGGTGCACCTGCTTGACCAAGAGGTTGTGAACATGGAGGACAACCACACGACATTCTGCATCTCAAACCTGACATGTCAAGTAAGCCAAATTGGACTTCACAGAGTGGTGGGTTCATGGAATGCACACAAGATCCCAGGTATAGATAATTATTTACAATTAAGAAATATTGATCTTTTCCCGGCGGCCCGGTAGTCCAGTGGTTAGCACGTCGGCTTCACAGTGCAGAGGTACCGGGTTCGATCCCAGCTCCGGCCTCCCTGTGTGGAGTTTGCATGTTCTCCCCGGGCTTGCGTGGGTTTTCTCCGGTGCTCCGGTTTCCTCCCACATTGACATGCATGGCAGGCTCGTTGGGCACTCTAAATTGTCCCTAGGTATGAGTGTGAGCGTGGATGATTGTTCGTCTCTGTGTGCCCTGCGATTGGTTGGCAATTCAGGGTGTCCCCGCCTACTGCCCGAAGACTGCTGGGATAGGCTCCAGCACCCCCCGCGACCCTAGTGAGGATGAAGCGGTTCGGAAAATGGATGGATGGATGATCTTTTCCCTGTCCCAATCCATCTGACCTATTGCTTTGATTCCATATCTTAGGTCGAGGAATACCTAATGAATTGGCAGCAGATGGCTGCCAAGCTAGAGTTACGGAGGAGCTGCTGCCATGTGCTTCTGTTGTGGCAAACATGTATGAGCAAGACTTGGGATCTTTGCTAACCTCTTTTGGAGCTGATCCATTTCCCTCAGACGAGGGCAGATGTCATGCAGAACAGCTTTGCAGAGAATTACCCTGATATCTCTCTTCTTTTTAATCATGTGGTCAACAATGATGATGGTCCTTTCCAAGATGCTTTAATCTGTCTAATTAATGCAGCTGCGAGATATGTATGAAAAATAAAAACTTAGTTGTGCTTGCTCACAGCCTGTGATGTTCTTGAGTAACTGAATAAAAAATGATTCGTTCTCTTTTCTACATTTTGAAGACGTAAGTGATTAATATGTTACAAATCTGTCATGTGTCCCTATGTTGTAAGATGAATAATTTGGCAAATAAAAATGTATTTCTTTGAATAATTTTATTTAACATTTCAAGTCTTACACAGGTATAGAAAAATATTACATTTGTGTGTTGAGACTCGGCTGTAATATAAAAAGTGTAGCAACACAACTAAGTCCTCGGTGTATAAAATTCTCAATACTTGTGGAACACATTATCAAATAAAACAAAACTGCAAATATGAGATACCTGAGCACAACTGTCAAGAGACACTGGGAATAGATAAAATAATTAGATGCACAGACATTTCAAGTCAAAATTGCTTTGAATGCAAAAAACAGTCAAGTGGAAACAATCTGAACAATTCACAGCATGACTATATACTCTATAGTTTAACTAGTACAGTGTGTTTTCCAGCACAGCCAATGCATCAGACAGTCCGGAGAGTTTTTGCATATTGAGGTCAAACTCATCCCCTCGACATTTTGGGCAAGTTGTAGAATTTTTCTGCCATTGTTCAATGCAGATCCTGCAGCCAACAATGCTGTGGCAACACGATGACACAATGGGCTCACCCACTTGACCTGCAAATGTGATTCAGAAAAATTTTGTTTTAAATACAGAAAGTGCAAAATTATCTTTTTTCTTTTTGCACATGGGTAGTTGAGCTGCACAGACATCTGTCTATAAAAGACAAAACTTTCATTTACGTACTAGATAATTACTAACTGCAACACAGAATCTTTTGGCGGTCGGATAGTTCAGTCAACAGCATAACACGGCATACTGCCAGAAAAACGCTATTCGAAAATAGGCAACCAAACGCGGCAACGCAGTAGCTGTTACCGTTTCAAACACGTTACGCGGTCTATGTCACATTAAGCATTAAAGTTAGCAATTGCAGCGAAAGTTGTGTAACTTGAGTCACGCCAAGTGCCAAAATGGCTGCTGTGAATCAGTCGACGCATCTCAAATTAGCGTGTTCAAGTGCGATGAGCGGTGCAACAAGGGTGCAATTTCACAAAAAAGTTATTTGTCAAAATATTTACCTGGAAAATTCTGCTGATTTTGTCAGCATTCACTCCTTCAGGGTGACACGCTTGGCTCCTCGAAACAAGACACAGCTATCGATGGCTGCGATAGGTGCCTTTCGTAGTCTGATGGTAATTATCATTAGCCTACAGAGGTTCCGGGTCACGTAAATACAAACAATTAAATAAAAAAAATCAAATTCAGTCAAGTGGCCCGTTTTTCCGTTTCGTATATTTGATCCGAGCCTAAAATCGAAATATGAAAAAACAGGCATATATTCGTTTTTCATGTTGGATTAAGAAAACGAAAAACGAAATTGTCAGTCTCCTTTTTAATTTTTGGTTTTCGATTGGCAGTTGAAAAACGAAAGAACGAATGATACACGGATTCTGTCAAACCAGTTTTTTAATTTGTTGAATTCATTTTCCACAGTTTTCAGGAGTTGTTTTATATTTTCTCCAGAGCAGTAGAAGGCTGTATTATCGGCGAATAGGACACATTTGAATTGTTCTGAGACACTACAGATATAATTTATATATAAGATGAAGAGTTTTGGTCCAAGCACTGATCCCTGAGGAACTCCATGAGTAATCTTCAGTAAGTTAGAGTTTTTGTTATTGAACTGCACATACTGATATCTGTTTTCTAAGTAACTTTCGATCCATTTATATGCTATGCCTCTAATACCATATCTCTCTAATTTATTCAATAATATACTATGATCTATTGTATCGAAAGCTTTTTTTAGATCTAGAAAAATCCCAACAGTGAATTCTTTGTTGTCTATATTAGTGGCTATTGCTTCCACAAACTCCATTACTGCCATTGAGGTGGTCCGTTTTTCTCTAAAACTATATTGATTTTCACTTAATAGCACGTGTTTATGTATGAAGTTATCAAGTCTATGAGAAAATAATTTTTCTAATATTTTTGAGAATTGTGGTAGCAGCGATATTGGTCTATAATTTGTAAATAATTGTCTTTCTCCACTTTTAAAAATTGGGATGACTTTAGCTGTTTTCATTTTTGATGGAAAAATACCGGCTTTGAATGACAGGTTGTGTATCTACCCCGGTCAAGGATGACGCCTCGTACTGATGTCCAAAAACGTTTAATCGTGGAACACCTTGGTAAACCGAAAGTAGATAAAATTAAATAACGTTGACCAGACGATATCGTTTCTCTCTGTCTCTCTCTGTCTCTGTCTCTTTCTCTCTCTCGTCTCTCTCTGTCTCTTTCTCTCTCTCGTAAGTTGTCTTCTCGATCTTTCTAATTCCTCGCTATCCGCGGCACGTGACCCGGAAGTGATTCCTGACAAAACATCCCAAATAACATATGAAAATAAAACAATGTGAAAATTCACATAGAAATAAAGCACTTTACAAATTAACAACATCAAAAATATATATTCATATATTCATTGTCATGGCAACCAATAACTCGATATTGCCGCCAGTTACAGGTTGCATATGTATGTAAACGGTCGCACTACAAATTCTATAATCTGTTTAACTATTGTCATATCGATATTAAAGCAATCAGTTGACCTTTTACTTTTAAATGTTTTTACAATATTTAATATTTCATTATGCCCTGCGATTGGCTGGCATCCAATTCAGGGTGTCCCCCGCCTACTGCCTGAAGACAGCTGGGATAGGCTCCAGCACCCCCCGCGCCCTAGTGTGGCGGTTCGGAAGATGTTTTTTTATGATTTACTAAGAAACATTGTGGAAGAGTTTTTTTCTATGTATTTATCTATTTTGAAAGAATTTATTAGATCAGGAATTTGTTTTGCCAAGTTACTGCCGATATTAACAAAATACGCATTAAATTCCTTTGCTATTTCTGCAGTATCCTCAATAATGGTATTCTTATCTTTCATAAAGTACTCCGGATAATCTGCTTTTTTAGAATGATTTCTAATTACTTGATTTAATGTTTTCCATATTTCTTGAGTGTTGCTTTTACAGTATTTTGCTCTAATAATGCATGAAAATTGTCTCTCTTACTAGTTCTTATAATATTTACTAATTTATTTTTATAGGTCTTGTATTTTGTTTCAGCTTCTTTGGTTCTGAATTTTAGAAACGATTTGTATAAATTGTTTTTCTTTTTACATGCATTTTCTATGCCTTTTGTTATCCATGGCTTACTTCGGTCTTTGTACTTTTTGGAGACCTTAATTACTGGGAAATGTTTATCATATAAGGAGGTTATGGTTGACTGAAATGCGTCAAACGCAGTATTTGAATCTTCATTTGAGTAGACCTCAGACCAATTTTGTTTGTCTAAGTCTAACTTAAAGGCAGTGATGGAATGTTGGGTTCTGGGTCTTATTTCTGATATATGGGTTATTGATCTAGTTTTTCTATCAAAATAATTATAAAAGACTGCAAAGACCGGTAGATGGTCACTTATATCGGTTATGAGAAGTCCACTTTCCTTTTTATGATCAATCTTATTTATAAATATATTATCTATTAATGTGGCTGTATCAACTGTTATTCTACTGGGTTTCAGAATGACTGGGAAAAGACTGTTGCTATACATTGTATTTATGAAATCTGTTGTTTTTTTTATGCCCATTTGGGTTTAATAAGTCTATGTTAAAGTCGCCATATATTATTCGTGTTTTCTTATCATTAGAACAACTTAGCATATCTCTCAGTTTTTTATTAAATGTGTCAAGACAAGATCCTGGTGTCCAAGTTGTTTTCAGGGTCGACTGTCTTGTAGTCAGCATAATCAAAAGTTTTGAAGTCCATGTTTATGTTGTGTGTTTCCTATATCAGTTAAGTCAAGAGTTTGTTGTCTGGTGGTAATCAGTTCTCAGCATGTTGAACTCAAGCCTATTGAATTGGAGTACTGGTGCGGGTGTCAGATTAAGAATCACGTATGTGATGATGAGATGAACAGTTGTTAATGAATTTAGACACGTCACAAGGAAAGAGCTCAGATGAAGGCTGAACTGACAACCGAAACTGTCAGCTTGGAAAGGATTATTTTTCTTCACACACAAAAAAAAACTGTTGTGTGATAAAAAAAGAAACCTTCAATTTATTTCAACTAATAAGACAAGATGAACGTCATAACATCACCATGTTTTTCTTCAATTTAATAAGCTCAGCTACCCCATCAGCGTCCCCAGCAGAAGAGTCTCTGAGTGAACTGTACGAGTCAAGTGAGAGCCGCCTTTTATGCCACCAACACGAGCCTCTTCGCATCTCTCATGAGCAATGTTGATGAATGTTATTTACTGTATAAGGTTTTATAGTTACATATTTCAGTAAATATGTGCACTGTTGTCATCTTGGTCTCAAATATGTATGTACAAATACTGTTTGCATATTTAAAACATGCTGGTCCCCACATACACATACACAAAAATCCTAAGGTGAGGCAAATCCTCCCTTCTCTTTTCACCTTTCGCATGGCGTTTATGGTCCCTTTTAACCATGAAAAACGAGGGATCCTGTTTTCTGTTAAATACTGGACTCTGTGTTAAACATGTACATTTTCATTTAAAATTTGATCACCACATTCCTCACCAGCACACGTGTTTCTTGACCTTATCCTTCTGAGAGTCTCTTTTACTAAAACCAAGCAGGATAGATGTTCCCTCCGTTGTGGATTCTCTTGGGTTTGTATTAAACAGCTCTTATATGCAGAGGTATTCACACAATAACAACACTGCGTTTCGCGTTGCGATTAAGTTTGTTTGAAAGACGTTGCCGTACATCGTTGTTGCGGCCTGTTCCGGCGCCGAACACACTACTTATACCCGCTTCACTTGATTAAGACTTGGACGCTTCAAAATACCACCCCCTCTTCTTTCACTACAACTGAACGCACGAAAGTCTCGATGCCGTATGTAAATCCTTTATTGGAAGCTAACATCATTTGCTCAAGCTTCTTGACCTAGTTTAGCTTACTTATAGCCTAGCTTGCTAGCAAAGAGACGCGTTTCGTCGCCCAGCAGAGATTGAGAGTGTGAAATGTAATGACTCATGTAAAAATGTGTGCAGGGGAACGGAAGATTACGAGGATGATTTGCTCGGCGCAAAAGAGGAAGATGACGCTGGTTTCGAGAAGTTTCGAGTTTGGCCGACCAAAGCAGGTTTGGTACTTGTCGTTCTTTCGATCGATTGCAGGGGCCACCAACCGTTTTTAAAAGTGGGAGCTACTTTTTAGTGGCTGCCATGGGCTACCACTTTTATACACAATTCTGAAATAACACATTTGCGCAGATTACGTTTTATTAATGTTTTAATTATGTCTCTTCATACCTAAAACGGGACCAAGATGGCTGCTGG
Organism: Hippocampus abdominalis; assembly: GCA_018466805.1. NCBI lineage: Eukaryota > Metazoa > Chordata > Actinopteri > Syngnathiformes > Syngnathidae > Hippocampus > Hippocampus abdominalis. Next base: position 12,132,807 of record CM031704.1, on the reverse strand, counting down.
TTAGACCCTGCTACTATCCGACATATATCATGAAGATAATTTGTCATCCAATCTCCTTGTGATTTTTTTTTTACTTTACAATAAAGTAAAGCTTCAATTTTCATGATTATTTTATGGTATTTTTGAAGATTTGATCTCTTCCTGACATGTGCTTTTTAATTTTTATTTTGTGCATGCAAATACTTGATGTTTTTCTACTTTCTTCCCTCCAAATTTTGCTGCTGTAAATTGCGAATTTCTCCATTGTGAGACAAATTAAGGTTTTCTTATTTTACAAACGGTGAAACTGGATTACCTAAAACCTCAGCAAGCCCCCGCGCCCCATAGCTTCTTACGGGTTTTTTAAAAATAATTGTTGTTTTTTTGATAGTATAATTTTGAAATCAACAGACGACACGACAACAAAGAAGTTGGCAAAGAGCCTGGAAAAAGTGTTAGTTTTTTTTTAATCTCAACTTCATGTCAGAGTAACAGATTTATTGTCTAATATGCTCTATGTGCAATTTACACCGCAGATGGAATTACTTTTGTCTCTTAACCACAGTGCAAACATGCAGTGCATTGAAACACACACGGCTAAAAATAAGGGCGGCAAACTGAACTGCATAAAAATACATAAACACATAAATATGAGCAAATAAAACAATAAATAGCAGACAACCAAGGGCACTGCTGATTATTGCAGGTTCAAGTTTAGGTAGTGAATTGTTTTAAGTGCAATAATCGGATGTCAGATGCTGAGGGAGGGTCACTGTCTGTGGCAGGAGGTGGTGGTGGTGGTGGGGGGGAGTGCGGGCAGAACATTGAAGGAGTTGAGTCTCCTGACCGCCTGGTGGAATAAGCTGTTTTTGAGCCTGCTGGTTCTAGCACATAGACTCCGCAGTCTCCTCCCCGACGGCAGCAGGTCGAGAGGCTGTGAGATGGGTTGGTAGGGTCACCTGCGATCTGGATGGCTTTGCGGGTCAGACGAGAATTGTAAATGTCCGCGAGTGGCGGAAGAGAGACACCAATTATCTTCTCAGCTGCTCTCACAATGCGCTGCAGACTCTTTGGGCAGGCCACGGTGCAAGTGCCGTTCCACATGGTGATGCAGCTGCTCAAGATGCTCTCAATGGTGCCTCTATACAGAATGTCTGCATAATGGTGGGCGGGGCTCTTGCTCTCCTCAGTTTGTGGAGGAAGTACAGGTGCTGGTAGGCTTTTTTGGCCGGTGAGGTAGTATTTAGGCTCCATGTCAGGTCTTCAGAGATGTGCACACCAAGGAACATGGTGCTACTCACCCTCTCCACTGCGGCACCGTCCATGGTCAGCGGCGCATCCTGGGTGTGCGTTCTCCTGAAGTCCACAACAATCTCCTTCATTTTCTCCACATTCAGGTCTAGATTGTTGTCTTTGCACCACAAGGCCAGCTTGCTCACCTCACTCCTGTAGATTGTCTCATCATGGTTGTTGATGTCGTCCGCAAACTTAATGAAGAGGTTGGAGCTAGATGGAGTGCAGTCGCGGGTCAGCAGAGTGAAGAGGAGGGGGCTCAGCACACATCCTTGGGGGGGCCCCGTGCTCATCATAATGGTGCCGGAGGTGTTTCTGCATACCCGAACTGCCTGTAGTCTCCCCGTTAGGAAGTCCAGCAGCCAGTTACACATGGAGGTGTTGAGCCCCAAGTGGTCCAGTTTGTGTTTAGCGAAGTGGTTCTATAACAGACGGATCTCCTTGAGATCCATCCATCCATTATCGGAACCGCCGCTTCAAACCATTGTCTAATTTCAAAAGAAAGGAAAAAAAGGGATGCATTAATCCTGCGGACACAACTTTCAGTCTCCAGTGCTGGATCTTCTAAAATGTTGCCAGTGACTGTTAGGTCCCATCTTCACGAAAGAGAAGTGGGAGACAGTTGCCTGAAAAGACAGAGTGAAAAAAACCCACACAAACCCCAACCTCAAGTCTGACACTCAGTTAAATTTACACATTTGTCATTATGATAAACTTTTGTCACCGGTCTTTCAATAACATTTGATTTGACTTTATGCGGGCAGATAAACCACAGCAACCTCTTTGGGTCGATCGTTTTGCCAATAAACATCTTTTTACCTTTTTATTGTAACAGCCTAAAGTTCCAATTGACCTTGAGTATTAAATATAAACAACCATGCGAAAATTCAAAGTTTAAACATGACAATTAATATTAAACGTTTTGTCTTTGTCTTCTTGTGTCTTGAAGACGTCAGTGAAGATGTTGCTCCTGGGCAGCAGGATCCAGAGTCTCACCACATTAAGGAGGAAGTGGAGGATGAAGAGCTCCCCTGCATTCAAGAAAAGGAGGAGCCAGGCCCTTTTCTCATTAAAAAGGAGCAAGAGCACACTCACATCAAAGAGGAGCGGGAAGAGCACCTCCTCAACAAGGATGGAGAAGAAGAGCCTCCCTACATCAAAGAGGAGGAGAAGGAGTCTATTTTCAAGTTGCCATTGACTGGTGGCCCTTTGAAGAGTGAAGATGCTGGACAAAATGAAGCGTGCGGGGGGGTGGAACCTCCATGCGGCACCATCTCAAGTCAACACGTGACATCAGAATGTGATGGAGGATCACAAGCAGATGACCTCTTACCGCCACCGTCAGGTGGTGATGACATAACGCAACGTTCTACTGAGACCGGTGATGAACCGTCTGAAGGTGATCTGACATGTGAAAGTGACAAACCCTGGAAATGTTCTCAATGCGGGAAAAGTTATGCTTATGAGTGCAGTTTGAAGAGGCATATGTTTAGCCACACTGGTGAGAAACCTTTTACGTGCTCAATTTGTGGCCAGACATTCTCCCAGAAGGGGACCTTAAAAATACACACAAGAACTCACACTGGTGAGAAACCTTATGCCTGCTCAGTTTGTGGCCAAACATTCGCTCAGAAGGGAACCCTAACAGTACACACAAGAACTCACACTGGTGAGAAACCTTTTGCCTGCTCAGTTTGTGACCAAAAATTCTCTCAGAAGGCACACTTAACAGTCCACACAAGAACCCACACTGGTGAGAAACCTTTTACCTGCACAGACTGCAGTCAAGTATTCTCTATGAAGGCAAGGTTAATTCGGCACACAAGAACCCACACTGGTGAGAAACCTTTTGCCTGCATATCTTGTGGTCAAAGATTTTCAGAGAAGGGAACCCTAAGACATCACAGAAGAACCCACGCTGGTGAGAAGCGTTTTTCCTGCACAGACTGTGACCAAAGATTCTCTCGGAAGGGAGACTTGGAAGGTCACACAAGAGCCCACACTGGCGAGAAACCTTTTTCCTGCACAGACTGTGGCCGAAAATTCTCTCACAAGGTAACATTAAAACGTCACAAAAGAAGGCACGCTCGTGAGAAACCTTTTGCCTGCTCATTTTGTAGCCAAAGATTTTCCGAGCAGACATCTTTGAGAAATCATACAAGAACCCACACTAGTGAGAAGACTTTCCTTCACAGTTTGTGGTCAAAGATTCTTTCAAAAGGCATACTTAAAAATACACAAAAGAACCCGCACTGGTAAGAAACCATTTTCCTGCTCGATTTGTGGCCAAAGCTTCTCATGAAAGTATCAGGTTAAGAATCACAAGTGCGTTGGTGAGGTGAGCCATCATCGATAAAGTTTTGGCTTCTCATCTGAGCAGGTTTAATCAATTCATGACTGAATTGGAAGGTGCAGCGAATTGAAAACCAACAAATTTTGGGCCAAAATTTGTTGGTTTTGGAATTTGCTTTTACCTCAGACAGTTTTCAGATTGTGTTTTATTTATACATTTTTATTTTGAAGGATTTTGTTTTGTTTTTTTAATATTATTTAATTTAAAAGTGTTTAAAAAAGGTCCTGCTGTGGATGGAGTGATAGTGAATGGATTTTCGTGTAGACGCTTTCGTATTGCTTTATTGTAGTTTTTCATAGTTTCACAAAAGACTTGCTTTTGTGGCATGGCTGCCTCATATTATCATAGTTCAGGTAAAAGTTTAAAATGTTTGACTGCAAGTAATGTTGTGTTTTTGCGTCTCAGTGAGGATTTGTTTGTGGTGTGTAGTGTGCATGAGGAAGTGCTTTGTTCAGTGTTTGTCAAATAAGAAAAGCACAGATTAAAATAGACTAACTTAGATGGAAAACTGCATTTGTGACCTTGAATATGTATTTTTTTAATTTTGACATGAAATGTGTTATGTAACTATATGTATTTCTCATTGGCTTCATATTCCTCTTTCTTACTCTGCCAGATTACGGAGCCCCAAAGGGGACATAGAAGGGGGGGGGGGCCTTTGCGTTCCCTCGCAAAGATTGCGAGATCTTGCAATCTTTGCTTTTAAATGCGCGTTGATGTACTTACGGGTCATCTTCCGAGTAACCGAAAACAACAAACATGGAGGGTTTTCACCCGTTGGTGAGTTTCATAGAATTTTACCTTGAAATTGGCTTGTCATACAAAGACATGACATCTCTTCTTGAGCCTAAATACGGTTTCCAAATTAATATACATCTGAAGCGAGTGTTGAACAAAAGATGTCGATTTCGTCGGAATACGTTCAATGACTTGGTGGTCCTGGTTGACTTTATTCGCAACCAATTGCAGCATTACGAACAACTACCTGGTTACAGGCGGATGTACAGTAAGTGCAGAAGATAGGGACTTCTTGTCAGGAAAGAGGATGTTCATCTGGTCCTGAAAGAGTTGGATCCGAGAAATCATCAGAAAAAAAAACAAAATTAACGTCTCTTAAGGGGCAAACCTTAATTAGTGTAATGTGGCAAGTTGTGACCCGAAGTTGATTGGAGGTTACTACATACGCAGAAGTGTAACATTTTTGAGGACTAATAATATATAGCTATCACAATTAAAACATTTGTTGTCTCTGCTGTTTTTCTTTCTGAATAAGTACAATATATTTGATCTATGATATAAAACGTTCGTTTGTCAAAGCATGATTGGTGCAAATAAACTTACATTCTTGGTTACTGACTTTATCCACAATTACTTAACCAAATTGGATGCTGAATAGTATTCCTGCATACCTGTACAACATCCCTATTGAAATTTCACGCACTTGCCTGAAAAAAATGACTACCTAATTGTCACTCCTGACTTTCGTCAGTAGGTGGTGCCCTGTGTTAAAAAAACAAACTGTTAGAATGATTGAGAACTAATTTGATGAACATTCACAAATTCTTACAAACAGCCTTTAAATGTAAATGGTATACACACAAGAAAAACAGGTATTTTTCTTCTAACAGTCCAAATATTTTTAACAAACTGCACAACTTCTATGTCGTAACCTCCAATCAACTTCGGCGAACTACTTGTGTAGGCATTGAGCCACATTATTTTCCTTGAAAAACCATCAATAGCCCCATTGATACAAATTCCAAATGGTTTCAGTTTGTCATAGGACAATTTGGCCCTTTAGAGAAGTAGTTTCGTCGTCTCAGACGTCTTGCTTGCCTTAACGACACTCCTCTCGGATCCAATTCTTTCGGGACCAGATGAACATCCTCTTTCCTGACAAGAAGTCCCTATTCTCTGCACCTACTGTACATCCACCTGTAACCTTGTAGTTGTCCGGAATGCTGCAATTGGTTGAGAATAAAGTCAACGAAATACCGTATTTTCACGAATATTAGGCGCTATTAAAAGTCTTAAAATTTCTCCAAAATGGACAGGTCGCCTTACATTGCGGAGCGCCTTGTCTATGTGCTGAGTTCCAAAGCCTGACTGAGAGCACGTCTGGCCGACACGCTGGTTATATAAAAAAAAAGGCGGACGTGAGTCATTCATTGGCGGAAGTCCGCCAATGAATGACGGGTGCGCGTGTAAGAGGATGCTAATGGCTGGACGTGAGTGAGGTCCGCCAATGAGTGAAGTGGGGTCGCGTAAGAGGCACGCCCCCTAGCAGGTACGGCGGCTTTTTCCATGCCTCGCCGTCACTCTTGATTTGCGACTCCATGCGTGCCCATCTCACAGCAGCAGTGAAAAACAAAGTCAGGCAAATAAACTCCGAGCTTGCCGCCATTCCCGGAGGCTTAACTAAAGAACTTCAACCACTGGACATCGGCATCAACCGGGCGTTCAAAGTCAAGTTGCGAGCGGCATGGGAACAGTGGATGATCGATGGCCAACACAGCTTTACAAAGAGTGGGAGGCAGCGCCGGGCTAGTTACGCCACTATTTGCGAATGAATTGTGGCTGCTTGGACTAACGTGTCTGCTGGCACTATTGTTCGAGCTTTTGCCAAAGCTTTGTAAAATTGTAAAATGGCTAAATAAAGTACAACCGAACTCAGTTTTGCTTCCGTTGGCTTTTTAAAAACGTGTTTTTAGCGTGTGTCCGTATGTCTTAGCGTGCATGCTACCGTACGCTTCAAGCTAACGTGTTCTTAGCGTGCGTGAATGCATGCCGTATGTTTAAGCTGGCGTATGTTTGGCGCCCAATAAAAAGGTGCGCTTTGTGTATGTGTAAAATACAGAAATAGCACCCGTTACTGAGACTGCGCCCAACAATACTGTGCGCCGAATATTCGTGAAAATACGGTAGTTATCTTTTGTTCAGCACTCGTTTCAAATGTCTTTGCTTATTTGTAAACCGTATTGAAGCTCAAGAAGAGATTTGATGTCTCTATATTTCAAGCCAATTTCAAAGTAAAATTCTATTAAACTCACCAACGGGTGAAAACGCGGAAGTATATCAACACGCATGAAAAAAAAGATTGCCAGATATCGCAATCTTTGCGAGGGAAGGCAAAACTTTGCTAGGGAATGCAGGTTTTTCCCTTCCATGTCCCCTTAGGGCAGTACTTCTCAAAAAGTGGGGCGCGCCGTTAAGGGGGGCGCGTTTGACCTCGGGAACATGCTTTTATTATTTAGATTTTTTTTACTGTCCTAGAATAAAGTGCAATTGCATCTCCACTACATTAGGGGGCAGTGACACTCATTGGCAGAGTGTGCGCAAGGAGCATTCGCTTGATGTTTTGTTTGCACTGAGCATGCGCACTTTGCACAAAGCACAGAGTACGAGTATGAAGTGCAGGCACGATGTCGACAGGCGGAGAGACGGAGAAAAGAGGTCTCCCGAAAGCTAAGACGAGGAAATATGACGAAGCGTATGTAGTGCTTGGCTTCACTGTGACGACGGTGGTAGGCAAGGAGAGACGGGTGTACCTACCGTGTCTAAAAATGTTGGCAGCGGACAGCATGAAGACAAATAAATTAAGGTGTCACTTAAAGACATTACACCCCAATCACGCTGATAAAACGCTTGTTTTTTTTTCAGCGAAAACGTGCCGAATATTGCCAACAATCATCCCGGTTTGTGACTCATACTTTTAGCCATTAATCCAGACATTATCTTTGATTTAAAAAAAAATCTGCACAAATTATTATATATATTTTTGTTTTGCAGGTTAGTTTTTTTCATATTGTGCTCCTGAATTAATTTTGGTGATCAGTTTGAATGCATTATTATTTATTGATTGTATGTAATTTTATTTTTCAGTATCGTATGCTTTGATATGGTCAGTCAAAAAATTTGTATAGTTTAATTTAGGATTTAATTTAATTTTTGAATTTCAGATGCACTTAAAATATTTTCTGTTACAGTTACTAAAGCTATTCTTTGTTGTAAGTTGGTCCATATCTCTTAATTTTTTTATTCTCTTATACGTTAATCAGGGCTCTCCAACTCTCACTGGAGCGTTTCGCAGCCGAGTGTGAAGCGGTTGGTATGAGGATCAGGACCTCCAAATCTGAAACAATGGTCTTCAGTCGGAAAAGGGTTCAGATCAACAGGCGGATCGGTGCACCTTCTGCCGTGATGGAAACTTTGTATCGGTCTGTCGTGGTAATGAAGGAGCTGAGCCAAAGGATGAAGCTCGCAATTTACCGGTGGATCTACGTCCCAACCCTCATCTATGGTCACGAGCTATGGGTCGTGACCAAACTAACAAGATCCCAGATACAAGCGGCCGATATGAGTTTTCTCCGCAGGGTGTCCGGGCTCTCCCTTAGAGATAAGGTGAGAAGCTCGGTCATCCGGGAGGGGCTCGGAGTATAGCCGCTTCTCCTCCACGCCGAGAGGAGCCAGATGAGGTGGCTCGGGCATCTGATGAGGATGCCTTCTGGGCGCCTCCCTGGTGAGGTGTTCCGGGCATGTCCCACTGGCAGGAGACCCCTGCCAGTGGGACATAAATGTAATAATAATACATTTTATTTGTGGGCGCCTTTCTCAGAACTCAAGGACACCTTACAACAAGCAGTTAAAAAACACAAATACAATGTTAAAAACAACATCAAATGGAATAAATAAAATAAAACAAAATAGAGACAATAGATTTATGGTCAGAGTGAATAAGCTTTTCTGAACAGATGTGTTTTGAGGCTGGATTTGAAATGATTTAATGAGTCTGTGTTACTATATCACCCAGCTGGCCTGGGAACGCCTTGGGATCCGCCGGGTAGAGCTAGAAGATGTGGCTGCGGTGAGGGAAGTCTCGGTTTCCCTACTAAAGCTGCTGCCCCCGCAACCCGACCCCGGATATGCGGCGGTAAATGGATGAATGGATGGACGTTAATAAGGACACAGTATTATGCAAAGATTTACTTATAACAATTTTATAGACAAATGATACTATTTATAGTCCCGCGGAAGGAGGGGGGGGGCAAGATGTTTTCTTCTTCCTGGGGATAGGGTGACAGAAAATAATCGAGAAGCACTGCCTTAGGGGCTCCGTAGCTAAATCACCACTGCAAATGAAAATATCTCAATGGCCTTTCTTGCATAAATAAAAGTTAAATAAAAATAAGAGTATTTGAACACTGCACACCTTTGCAAATGGTGATCGTAATTTGTAGGTCAAAGAAAAGCACGTCAAAGATGAGGACAATGCAGACGACCGTATTCGGAGTCAGGAAGTCATACAAAGAGGTGATGGCCCGCCACAAGAGAAATTGAAATGTCCCTGTTGGGTGACGGTGTTGGGGGTGATGATGGGCGAGTTCTCAAGTTGTGGACATAACAGGCTGAAGTTTGGCATGGTGTGACATCAGCATCTAAAATGTTACATCCAGTCTCGTGTTTCGACTGGAACCGGGACTACTCTTCCGAAATCGTTGGCATTTTAGCTGTGCCTCTAGGCATAGCTAATCAGGATCCTGTGTGTGTGTGTGTGTGTTTGCGCGCGTGCGTGTGTTAGTGCGCTCTGCTCAAGCGCGAAGGCCCACGTGGGGCAATTTTTTTAATATGTTCATTGGTCGCTAGTTCGCGTATTTTCTTTTATCGCGGGTGCTTTTGGTCCCCATTAACCGCGATACACAAGGGATTACTGTAGTGAAGAAGTCCTGTCTTGAGGCTTGAGTACATCTGACGCAAGTCAAAGCAGTGCTACCCGTCGAAGCGCGTGTGCTGCAGCGAAAAATCAACAGCAAATCTTTTGAACAAACTTGATTTCTAGCGCGAATCGCTATAACATCAGGAGAGAAGACATTATGAGTGATCCCACAAAGAAAATTTAATAAAAGTGAGATATTAAACTTTTAAAAGCGGGGTTTACGATCGCGTGTGCTTTGTGTATGTGTCCTGACATTTTGTGTTCCGATGCATTTTGTCTGAATTGTGTTATCGTACATTGTTGCTGCGGCCTGCAACTCCGCCACACAAGCTACTTATACACACTTCACTTATAAAGAAAACTTAAACCCTTGAAAATCCCTCCCCCTCTTCTTAATTACAATTGACTGAAGCCTCTATGCAGTATGTCCATCATTCCTTTATTAGACTATAAAATAATTCGCTCAAGCTTCTGTGCCTAGCTTAGCTTACTTTGCCTAGTTTGCGAACCGCTAACAAAGAGTCGAATTTCGTCAGACAGCAGAGATCAAGTGAGTGCCGTAATGAATCTTGTAAAATGTACAGGAGGAAAGCAGATAACGAGGCTATTTCTTCGGCGCAAAGGAGGACAGTGACGCTGTTTTCGGGAAGTCCCAAGTTGGCTCGACCAGAGCAGGTTTGGCCACTTCTCGTTTTTACGCTCAATTCCAAGGGTCATGTTGGGGGAAGAGCGGCCTCCTCTTCCCCGCGTGTTCGTTGACGAGGAGAATGTTAGTAATCCAAATATAGGCTGGAGCCGATGAACAGTTGTCTTGGAAGCTTTTAATTTAGTTTTCTGCAGTTTACGAATCGATTCGGGCTCCTGAGGGTTCCAGATTTCAGTCAGAAAGCGTAAGACAAACACATTCATGAGATTATATAGAGACAATATGATAATGAGAGGCGGGGAGGTACGCCTTTCATGCAAATCCCGGAAACAAAGAAAGTAACGTGTTCTGACCCGGTGTGGCTGGAAGAAGTTGGGAGTGGTGAGAACAGACCACCACTACCCACCATTTGGTGTGATGGCAAGTTCTAGACCCCCGCTGTGCATACATCCTGAAATAAGAGGTCTTCCCAGGGGGGCTTAACAGCAACCAGGGACTTACCCAAGGTGCCGGGGAACAACAGAAGACACTTGGGGGCCGTTAATCAACCAAGGAGGAAGAAGATAAAATTTAACACTACATACGTTGTTTTAAGTGAGCAAACAGATGTTCAGGAAAGAGACTGGGATCAATAGTACTCATAGTAAGGCGCAGTCCCTCAATAGCTGCAACACAGATACTTGAGATAACAGTTCTTTTTTTTTATGTTAAACACGTCCTATGGAGGGGGGCCCTAAAAGTGGTGGGGGTCGAGGGACACTAAAGGTGATTGTAAACACAGTGAGCAGGAAATACCTCCAACAACATTCTACATCCTTTGTTTCTTTTAAATCCAACTAACAGAGAGGAATAACACCTTAACAATCACCAACCGTTTTGAAAGTGAGAGCAACTTTTTGGTCGCGGATCAATGCGATGGGCTACTATTTTTAAACAGAATTCTGAAAAAACCCCAACATTTACTCTGATTATGTTTAAATAACGTTATACTGTTATCACTACATGTTAGATACTCTGGGTATGTTAACGCAGGTCAACAGCAAGCCAAACTCATTTATTCATGAGCCAGGAAACTGAGCGTCTTGCTCCTTTATTACTGTCTTCTTGACAGCGTACAGTGGAAAACTGTGACATCAGCTCAATGAAATATAGAGTGAAACTGAAATGAACAGATTTAAAACATGCATTAACATCTTGTACATAAATACAACACAAATCGTCTGGTGGTAAACAAAAGACATAAATGCAGCTCAAGAGTGACAAACAACGATAAACAATGCGTTTTCGCAATTCTTTCGCATGCTAATTAGCTCGCTAGCACCGACCTAGCATCGTCGCTATGTGGTTAGCATCGATTTAGCATCATCGCTACGTTGTTAGCAGTACTCTGAGCTAGCGAGTTTCAACGACAACGACTGAGGGAAAACGATCTCCGAAACAGATTTCTAAATAACTGTAGAGGAGGGGAGCTGTCCAAATTCCTTACTGCCCTCCTTGGACACAGGTTCTTTTATTTCTCTATAAGGTGGAAGAAGACCCAACACCACGTCGTCTTTTTCTCAGTTTATCACAACGCAACACGAATCGTTTTTTTTTTTTTTTTTTTTTCCCATGGCGGCGCGGCTACCTGCAGCGGCTTCTCTCTCTCCCCCGGCAATTCGGTGTTCTTCGTGTTCTCTATGTTCCTTGTTTTCACTGCGTTGCGCACCAAGGCGCGCATACCATCGTGAGTTTCTGCTCGCCATCGACAGAACTACAAAAACAGACAATAATCCAACGAAGGCGAACAAACTTCTTGACCGCGATCTGCTACGTGACTGCGGTCTGCTGCGCAGGCCTGCTCAATCACCGACCCCCACCCCTGCAACCAGCCCACAGTGGAAGCGCCACGGGCGGAATCTAAGGAAGCAGAAGAGGGGGAAGCGCGGAGGTATCCGGGCTAGGCTAGCAGCTAGCCCTCATCGACCGGCTATCCCGACCATCACGCTGGCCAACGTACGCTCGCTGGACAACAAAATGGACTATATCTGCTTACTTCGGACATCTTGCAGAATCGTGAGTGACTGCTGCGTTTTTGTTTTCGTGGAGACATGGCTCAACGACAGTGTCCCGGATCGGGCTATTCGGCTAGCCGGGCTAACGTGCTGCCGAGCAGACAGAGAGCTCGTCGAGTGGGGGGAAGACTCGCGGCGGGGGACTCTGTGTTTACATCAACGATGCCAGGTGCCGAGACGCTGTTGTGGTTTGCAAGCGCTGCTCACCAACCTTGGAGTGTATGATTATCAAATGCCGGCCATTCTACCTGCCGAGGGAATTTAGTGCCATATTGCTGGTAGCAATATACATTCCCCCTGGCTCAACCAACAGCAGGAGTATGGCCCTGTCTGAACTCCATCAGCACATCAGTGAGCAGCAGACAGCCCACCCCGACGCCTTTCTCATCTTGGCTGGAGACTTCAATCATGCAAACCCCAAGAGCGTGCTTCCACAACTCCATGGTCACATCAACTTTCCCACAAGAGGCACAAACACGCTGGACAATGTCTACACTACAGTTAGAGGATCCTACAAAGCCCTCCCCCTCCCCCACCTTGGTGCCTCAGATCACACCACTGTGATGCTAATGCCAGCATACAGGCCACTGGTGAAAGTCATCAAACCAGTGAGGAAGCAAGTACGAGTGTGGCCTGAGGGTTCCATAGAAGCACTCCAAGACTGTTTCTTCACCACAGACTGGAGTGTGTTCAAACATGCAACGACCAACCTCAACGAGTACGCGGAGACCGTCACGTCCTACATAAGGAAGTGCACGGATGATGTCACGGTCTCCAGAACCATCACCATCCGGGCCAATCAGAAGCCATGGCTGACAGGTGAGGTCCACAGGCTCTTGAGGGCCAGGAACACTGCCTTCAGAGCTGGAAACGTGGTGGGCCTCAGGACTGCCAGGGCCAATCTGTCACGTGGCATCAGACTGGCCAAGAGACAATACTCAAGGAGGATTGCAGACCAGTTCAAAGACAGCGGAGACACCAGGAACCTGTGGCGGGGGATCCAGACCATCACGGACTACAAGCCCTCTCCGCACGTCTGCGACAGCTCCATCTCTCTGCTGAACGACCTGAACGACTTCTTCGCCCGTTTTGAGACAGACAACAACACCCCAGCACAGAAGACCCCTCCCCCTCCTGGTGACCAGGTGCTGACGCTTTCACAGGATAGTGTGAGGCGTTCCCTCAGGAGTACAAACCCACGGAAAGCGGCAGGTCCTGACAACATTCCCGGTCGCGTCCTGAGAGACTGTGCTGAGGAGCTCACAGATGTTTTCACAGACATCTTTAACACCTCACTGAGCCAGGCTGTTGTCCCCACTTGTCTCAAGACCACCACCATCATCCCGGTCCCGAAGAAGCCGTCGCCCTCCAGCTACAATGACTACCGCCCGGTCGCACTCACCCCCATCCTCATGAAGTGCTTCGAGCGGTTAGTCATGCAGCACATAAAGTCTGCCCTCCCCCCCACCCTGGACCCCTACCAGTTTGCATATCGGCAGAACAGCTCGACAGCAGACGCCATCTCCACCGCCCTCCACTCAGCCCTCACCCACCTGGAGACCAAGAACTCACACGTCAGAATGCTGTTCATCGACTTCAGCTCAGCATTCAACACCATCATCCCGCAGAAGCTCATCCACAAACTGGACCACCTGGGTCTCAACACCTCCCTGTGCAACTGGCTGTTGGACTTCCTGACGGAGAGACCACAGGCTGCGGGTCGGCGGCAACACCTCCAGCACCATCATGATGAACACAGGTGCCCCACAAGGATGTGTGCTGAGCCCCCTCCTCTTCACATTGCTGACCCACGATTGCACTCCCTCGTCCAGCTCCAATCTGTTCGTTAAGTTTGCGGATGACACGACTGTGGTGGGTCTCATCAACAACAGCGATGAGACAATCTACAGGAGTGAGGTGAGCAGGCTGGCCTTGTGGTGTAAAGACAACAATCTCCACTTGAATGTGGAGAAGACAAAGGAGATTGTTGTGGACTTCCGAAAGACGCATCCCCAGCACGCTCCACTGACCATCAATGGTGCCACAGTGGAGAGAGTGAGCAACACCAAGTTCCTGGGAGTGCACATCTCGGAAGACCTATCCTGGAGCCACAATACATCATCACTGGCCAAAAAAGCCAACCAGCGCCTGTACTTCCTCCGCAAACTGAGGAGAGCAAGAGCCCCTCCCCCCATCATGCAGACATTTTATACAGGCACCATTGAGAGCATCCTGTCCAGCTGCATCACTGTGTGGTATGGTGCTTGCACTGTGTCCTGCCAAAAGACTTTGCAGCGCACCGTGAGAGCAGCTGAGAAGATCATTGGTGTCTCTCTCCCCCCACTCGTGGACATCTACCACTCCCGTCTGACCCGCCAAGCCATCCAGATCGCAGGTGACCCCACCCACCCATCCCACAGCCTCTTCAGCCTGCTGCCGTCGGGAAGGAGATTGCAAAGTCTCCGTGCCAGAACCAGCAGGCTCAAAAACAGTTTCTTCCACCGGGCGGTCAGGAGACTCAACTCCCTCCCTGCTCTGCCCGCTCTCCCCACCCTCTGCCTCTGCCCAACCCCTGCCTCCTGTCACAGACTATGACCCTCCCCTCATTATCCATTATCCATCATCTGCATATTGCGAATTGCGTATTGCACAACGCACTACCTCACTTTACTTTACCACATTAGCCACAAGTGCCATTGTTTATGCCGTTGTATGTCCATATTGTCCATATCCATATTGTCTATATTGTCTATATTGTTTATACCGCTCAGATTGTACATTATGTCTTTTATACAGTGTAGCTGCTATATTCTCAGCTGTGTGTTTAATGCACAGCATGTTTGCATGCATATTGCACGGAGGAGTGAGAGAAAGAAATTTCATCTATGCTGCATGTCACATGTAAGCATATTTGACAATAAAGATGACCTTGATTCCTTGATTCCTTGATTCCTTGAATCGATTCGGGCTCCTGAGAGTCTCAGATTTCGTCAGGAAGCCCAGGACAAACACATTCATGAGATTATATAGAGACAATATGATAATGAGAGGCGGGGAAACAAACAAATCCCGGAAACAAAGAAAGTAACTTGTCATCTGACCCGGTGTGGCTGGAGGAAGTTGGGAGCGGTGAGGTGTGACCAGAACACCACTACCCACCATTTGGTGTGATGGCAAGTTGCAGACCCCCGCTGTGCATTCACCCTGAGATAAAAGGTCTTCCCAGGGGGCTTAACAGCAACCAATGGCTTTCCCAAGGGTCGGGGGACAACAGGAGACACTTGGGAGCCGTTAATCGATCACGGGGGAAGAAGATACAATCTAACACTACATACATTGTTTTAGGTGAGCGAACAGATGTTGAAGAAAGAGACTGGGAACAATCGTACTCATAGTAAGGCGCAGTCCCTCAATAGCTGCAACACAGATACTTGAGATAACAGTTGTTCTTTTGATGTTAAACAAGTCCTATGGAGGGGGCCCCTAAAAGTGGTGGGGGTTGAGGGACACTAAAGGTGATTGTAAACACAGTGAGCAGGAAATACTTCCAACAGCATTCTACATTCTTTGTTTCTTTCAGAGCCAACTAGAATGGGGCTAAATAAAATCACAGTAAGGAATAAATTCCTTAACAATAACTCTAAACACAAGCAGATTTACAGCCATTGCTTTCGAAGGTGAAACGAAAGGAACATAACCCAGGAGGACTAGTTGCAGCGACCACGATCAGGCTTTCTAACAGCTCGTCTGATGAAACATGGCGTCTGCTACCCACAATGCACTGCGATTACTAAATGAATATTCTAAACACAATTACTATTCATGAAATGGCCCGAAACTTTTACTGTGGGCAGAACAAACGTTATATCTCTTGATACGTAAAATGTAACCAAGATGGCTGCTGGTGAGACACTGCTGCCAATTCAACCAATCCGACCAACATCATGAAATGTTTTGTAATCACAACCCAAGGTGGTTAAATTAAATCTAGTTAATTTAACCAGACATTAAAGCTTCAATGTGCAGCATTACCTGAGGCAATATTTTTTTTTATTTGAGCATTTAACGAAAGAGTGCAACAAAAATGTATTATTATTATTATTATTATTGAATGTGTAATCATTGACTTAAAGGCCAAGTGTGAAGTAAAATTGGCCAACCATGTTTTTGAGTAACATCAATGGCTGAACCATTATATGCATATTTCCGTTATTTTTTTAAACGCAACCCTTCCAGATTCTTTGTTTAACCCTTAGCAACGCCCTTGACAACGAAAATGCTTTTCTTCTGCAATCTTCGGAAATCTTGGGAAATGACGTCACATGGAGAACTGCGAGCGAAGTCCTTCCATTGAACAGCATTGTTGTATTGCTTGTTGATAAGATGCCACGGCAGTGTGTGGCGATGTATAGTTCGCAATCGACAGAAAAGTTGTACCAGTGGCTAGGATAGCAGGGCACTTAAATGGACATCTTTTATTCGCACGAAGCGAATGAATTTCACGCCATCATCAACGAGTGTTCTCTACCATCTCCACTCCAAAGATGACTGCTTTCTCAACCGGTCTGCTTATGATCAAGGATTTGCAAAAAAGTAAGTGTGATTTTTGGATAGATGATGATGATTTTGTCAAAGCATAGCTGCCAACTCTTGTGGAATGAACAGTAGAAGGTAGCGACGTTAGCCGAAGGCTAATTTGAGACGCTAGCAACGTTGAACAGAAGCTAGCGACGTTAGTTTTCGGCTCGAGGCAAACCCCGATCGATGCTATTCATATCAGCGATGAGTAACAATGGCAGTCAGAAAAATTGTTCTGGAAGTACATTTCAATAGGTTGGCAGCGCTGCTTTGTCGACGAATGAACATGACACGTCCTCTTGGAAAACTGTGCGACTCGCCCAGGCAATGAACTGCTTTGTAGATTATATGCGGCATAATTACATGCCAATTATTTTAGTCTCATGACGCGTATTAAACTTATCCTTTAGAGCAGGGGTCTCAAACTCAATTTACCTGGGGGCCGCTAGAGGCAGAGTCTGGGTGAGACAGGGCCGCATCAGGATTTCCACAAGAAAAGCGCTGATAAAACATTCCAACGTTATCAAATATCTTTATTTTTTAACAAAAAATAATGAATTAAATAAATTAACTTAAAGATGAATAAAAAATAAATCAATCAGTAATAAAAAAATAAAATAATAATAATGAGCATACAGTAGATATACACTGGCTGGCTAAGTAGAGAAAACTAATTATTTTTATTCCGTTTCAAATGTCTGTATTAACAGCTCTTTAACCTTTAACTTTCTGAACTTGAATGGAACATTGAACATGAAATATTCTGAACACGGCTTCTCTTGCCTACTTCTTGCTGCTAGAGACCTGGCAGCGCTTCTTATCACATAGCTGAGTCACATTTGGCTTGAGGGAGGAAGCAGTGGAGACCCTCAGTAGAGCTTAAAGATGCTCATCAGTAAGTCTGGACCTGTACTTGGACTTATTGAAGTTCAAGGTGGAGAAGAGCTTCTCACACAAGTATGTGCTCCCAAAAAGGCACATGGTCCGCTTGAACATTCGGGAAAGTTCAGGGAAGCTGGGGGTCAACTCTCTCAAAAATTGCCCAAGCTTGTCTGCTTCTCCACTCACATACCTGAACTTGGCTTTGAGTGCAGAGTTGCACTGCAGGTCAATGAGCTCCATTTGAAGCTCAGGAGGGGCATCTTGCACATCAAAGGAGAAGGGGTCCGCAAAAATTTGAAATGTGGCTTTGTGTGTCTTGAAGTCTGCAAATCTGTGATCAAATTCCTCCTGTAGCTTCGAAATGGCCTCAACATACTTCTCACCACTGAATGGTGTGCCTGCATCCACGAGAGCCTTGCATGCTGGGAAATGGCAAAGGTTTGTCTGAGAGAGCTGGGCTTTCCATAACACAAGTTTAGTGCAGAATGCTCTCACGTTGTCATAGGCAGCACTGACAAGTTGCCCCTGGCCTTGTAGCTTCTTGTTCAGTACATTAAGCTCATGTGTGATATCAACAAGTTTCCCCTGCTGAGCCAACGTACCTCAGTGAAGTAGAGCACATCCCCATATTCTGACTCCATTTCCTCTAAAAAAGCACGGAACCTTCTGTGCTTTAAGCCCCTGGATCTGATTTGGTTGATGCATTTCACAACGACAGACATCACATTGTCAATTTTCAGGCATCTGCTGCAAAGGGCCTGCTGATGGATAATGCAGTGCAGAGCTATGGCCTCCTCCACACCCTCCTCTTCCAGTTTTTTTTTAACAAGTGCTACCAGTCCATTCTTCCTCCCTGTCATTGATGGGGCTCCATCGGTTGTTATTCCAACAAAGCTCTTCCATGGCAAACCGGCATTCTCAATGGCATCACACAGCTGGTGAAATATTTCCTTAGCGGTGGTCTGGCCATGCATTGGAATTACTGTGAGCAACTCCTCCATCACTTCAAAATTGTCATCAACACCACGGACATATATTGCGAGCTGGGCAGTGTCTGTGATGTCTGTGGTCTCATCAAGAGCCACTGAATATACACTGAAACATTGTGCTTTCTCACACAGTTGATCATAAATGTCACTTGACAGGTCAGAAATGCGCTCTGCCACGGTGTTGGCCGAAAGGCTGATGCGGTTGAACTGACTTTTCTTTTCTGGACAGACAATATGTGCAGCCTGTAATATGCACTTTTTGATAAATTCACCTTCTGTGAATGGCTTTCCTGCTTTAGCAATCAACTCACAAACGGCGTAGCTAGCTTCGACTGCTGCATTACTGTCTTTGGTAGCCTTCTTGAAGAAATCCTGTTGCCTCAGTAGACGTGTTTTAAGACTGGCAACCTGGTTGGCTCTCTCATCTCCCTGGTATTTTTCGTACTCCTCAGCATGTCTCATAGTATAATCCATCCATTTTCCGAACCGCTTGGTCCTCACGAGGGTTGCGGGGGGTGCTGGAGCCTATCGCAGCTGTCTTCGGGCAGTAGGCGGGGGACACCCTGAATCGGTTGCCAGCCAATCGCAGGGCACACAGAGACGAACAACCATCCACACCCACACTCACACCTAGGGACAATTTAGAGTGACCAATCAGCCTGCCATGCATGTTTTTTGGAATGTGGGAGGAAACCGGAGCACCCGGAGAAAACCCACGCAGGCCCGGGGAGAACATGCAAACTCCACACAGGGAGGCCGGAGCTGGGATCGAACCCGGTACCTCTGCACTGTGAAGCCGACGTGCTAACCACTGGACTACCGGGCCGCCTCAAAGTATAATGACGTTTCAAATTGTATTCCTTGTGCACCGCAACTTTTTCAGTGCAAATGAGACACGTCGGGGTGCCTCTGTGCTCAACAAAGAAATATTGCACTGTCTGTGCTCATCACCGACCTTTCTCTTCACGGCAGGCTTTGAAAGAGACATCTCTGGGGCTCTGTAATATGTGTTTCCACTTGGAATGAGTCTCGGGTTGAACTTTAACTTTCAGTCGCGCGGGTCTGTGGCGCATGCGCACTTTCATCGTATTGGATTACGGCACTCGAATTTCGTGTCAGAACGCACTTACTGTTAAGTTTCAGTTTCACTCGCGGAGACTACAGACACAGACACAGGCTGGATCACGGATCATAGCGCCTCATTCAGTTCTATGCTGAGAGCAGCGCAGGACTGTGCGCGCCGAGCGGAGTGATCGGCTTCACGGCTTCTCCTCCGCCCAGCTGATTGGAGGAATGAATGAGTGAGTGAGCGAGGCACTGGACAGCCCGGCCGATGTCCCGCCCTCCAGAGCCGTATACCTCACCGTGATTGGTTCATTCAGCTCCGAACACAACAAGTGTCATTCATATCAATCTTGCGGGCCGCACGAAGATTAATCTTTCATATTAAGACGGGGGCCGCAAATTATCGTCCCGGGGGCCGCAGTTGGCCCGCGGGCCGCGAGTTTGAGACCACTGCTCTACGGTGTCCCATTATTATACAATAATCATACAGAAACAGCTTCCTCGTGTAGCGTCCATTGTGAGCAGACGAGTTTGTATTGTTCATTAAAGATTTTTTTTTTAAATCAGACGTGTTTGGTGAGAACTACGGAATATCGGACTGTTATTTTTCATCCCCTAATCATGGCACCAAAGAAAGCAAGTGGAAGTGGTAAACCTGGTGAAGAAAAGAGGAAAATAGTGTGCAAAACTGTGGAATTTAAGAAAGATTTGATCGCGAAATATGAGTCAGGGGTGTTTCTATGTTGTGTGTCTGTGTTGGCGAAGGAGTTCGGGATGCCGAAATGCCTGATGACAGCTGGGATAGGCGCACGCCCCACGACAGAAAGAGAGAGATGTTCCTTCAATTTTTATGTTATTATGTTAATGTTAAAATGTGTGAAAATAAAACATATTACAGTTTGTTTGTACAGTATTTTACATATTACCTGCTCTCCTATTACATTTGTACAGTTTATGGTGTGAAATTGTAAAAAAAAAGTGAACAAGACCCCAAGATACTTAAACTCCTCCACGCCTCGGGATCCCCCGGGAAGAGCTGGAAGAAGTGGCTGGGGAGAGGGAAGTCTGGGCTTCCCTGCTAAAGCTGCTGCCCCCGCGACCCGACCTCGGATAAGCGGTAGAAGATGGATGGATGGATGGATGGTTTAAAAAAGTTTTCTTGACTTGAAACGGATTACATTTTTTTACATTGATTCCAATGGGAAACATGTTTTCGGTTTTCGAACAATTTGGTTTTCGAACAGTCTTCTCGAACGGATTAAGTACGAAAACCGAGGTTTGACTGAATTGTCAAAATGCAGAGTGTGGTAAAAGGGTGAGAACAGATATGTGAGATTTGTACTCAAGGCAAGGTTTACTCAAACAAGAAGTAGAGAACCAGACATAAAGGCAAAGAAGCCACTTGAGCTTGTTCACACTGACTTGAGAGGTCCAATGAAAACCACAAGTTTAGAAGGATACAAGTATGCACAGTCTTTTCCAGATGATTACTCTGGTGCAATACTAGTGTATTTTCTAAAGTCAAAAAGTGATGCAGTTTTAGCTACGGAAAAGTTTTTAGCTGATGTAGCACCTTACAGAGAAGTCAAGTGCATTTGTTCCGACAATGGCACTGAGTTTATAAATCGAGACTTTCAATCGATTCTGACAAAGAATAAAATCAGACACGAAACATCTGCACCCTAATTGCCCCATCAGAATGGCACTGCTGAGCGAGGTTGGCGAACATTGTTTGATATGGCTAGATGTTTACTTTTGGAGAGCAAGTTACCAACTATGCTATTGTTTGAATAGAAAATACAATGTTGTCATGTTTTAAAGTTTCATCTTGTTACATGCTTGATTGACCTCGTGTTCAGAACATTTTGCACACATTAGAAGCACAGAGAATCAGGGGTCAAATTGAGGCCAAGGGACCCGAGCGCCTGGTACCTGACCATGCGCTCCTTATCTCAGAGAGAAAGATTTAAGCCTCACTAGCGGACACACCGGTGGCGGTAAACTGACAATTTGGAAAGGAAGATTTAATGCTGGACGGAAGGGAGTGCTCTGTGCGCTCCATTACGAGAAAGGGTCACTAGCCAGGTTACCACATATCAATTCAGAGGGACACCGATCGTTAAAATGTCGACATGTCTGTTAGTTTATGGACGCTGGTGCTGAATCCATGGGAATGCTTAGTCTTTGGGGCGGCCCAATTGGGCCGCCCAGGGGTGCAACATGTTAATGAAGATGGGAGTGTTTTTCTGATATATTCCTTGTAATTTGCATATACAGTCAATAATGGTGGCCAATGGTGATGCAGCATGTGATGCCCTGATGACTGTCGTGAACAGGCTGCAAACACAGTCCCCCAACGCCCTGCTGATCATCTCTGGGGACTTCAACCATGTCTCTCTGTCGTCCTCCCTACCAACCTTCACTCAGTACGTATCCTGCACCACCAGAGGCAATAAGATTTTGGACTTGTTTTTTGCCAACACCAAGGAGGCATACACACCCTATCCCCTGCCCCCTCTTGGAAGAGCGGACCACAACATGGTGTATCTCCAGCCTGTGTACAAACCCCTGGTGCACAGGCAGCCAGCTGTGACCCGCATGGTCAGGAGATGGTCCACAGAGGCCGAAGAGGCTCTGAGGGACTGCTTCGACTCAACCAGGTGGGAGCTCTTCAGTGAGATTCATGGGGAAGATATTGATTCACTTACTGACGCCATCACGGACTATATTAACTTTTGTGAGCAAAACACCGTACCAACCAGGACTGTACGGTGTTTTTCGAACACAAACCATGGATTACTCCCGACATAAAGGCCCTTCTGAAGGAGAAGAAGAGGGCTTTTGTGTCGAGAAACAGAGAGGAGCTGAAGGCCGTGCAGATCCAACTGAGGAGAAGCATCAGGGAGGGGAAAAAGGCCTACAGGTTAAAAATGGAGGATCAGCTACAGGCCAGTAATGTTACTGGTGTCTGGAGGGGCCTGAAAACCATCTCAGGCCACAAAAGCCCAAGGACAGAGACTGTGAGGGACAAGGATTGGGCGGGTGATCTAAACCGGTTTTTCAACCGGTTTGACCAGACGTCTGTCCCTCCCCCCCACCACCACCCCCTGCAGCTGCACCCACTCCCACTGTGGACTTCACCTCCCTCCCCTCCTCCTACGACCAGCTTCCAACAACGATCACCTGGCCTCTCAACCGACACTACACCCCCAAACCCAAGTCTGTCTCCTGGTTCATGCCTGTCTTTTACGACAGCGCAGGTGAGGAACCAACTGAGGAGGATAAAGGTGAGGAAGGCAGCAGGTCCGGACAACATCAGTTCCCGGCTCCTCAGGACCTGCTCTGACCAGTTGTGTGACATTGTCCAGCTCATGTTCAACCTGAGCCTGAAGCTGGGCAGAGTTCCACAGCTGTGGAAAACTTCGTGCCTGGTCCCAGTGCCCAAGACCCCCATCCGAAGGAGCTCAACAGCTACAGACCGGTGGCGCTGACGTCTCACCTGATGAAGACGCTGGAGAGACTTGTCCTCGACTACCTGCGACCGCTGGTGAGCTCATCACTGGACCCACTGCAGTTTGCCTACCAGCCCGGCATCGGTGTGGAGGACGCCATCATCTATCTCCTCCACTCGGCGCTGTTACACCTGGAGAATGCTGGGAGCACTGTGAGGATCATGTTCTTTGATTTCTCCAGTGCCTTCAACACCATCCAGCCCAACCTACTGGAGGATAAACTGCAGCACGCCGGAGTGGAGCACCACCTCACATCATGGATTACGGATTACCTCACAAACCGACCACAGTATGTGAGGGCACAGGGCTGTGAGTCGGACAGGCTTCTCTGCAGCACTGGGGCGCCGCAGGGGACTGTCCTGGCTCCATTCCTGTTCACCCTCTACACCTCGGACTTCAGATACACCACTTCAACCTGCCACCTTCAAAAGTTCTCTGACGACTCTGCGATTGTCGGCCTCATTACAGAGGGAGATGATCGGGAGTACAAGAGACTGACGGGGGACTTCGTGGACTGGTGCCAGCAGAATCACCTCCAGATCAATCCTGGAAAAACTAAGGAGCTGGTGGTGGATTTCTGCAGGAAACAGTCATCACCTGCACCGATGAACATCAAGGGTACGGACATAGAGAGGGTGACCTCCTACAAGTACCTGGGTGTTCATCTCAACAATAAACTTGACTGGTCAACCAACTCAAACGCCCTGATCAGGAAGGGACAGAGCCGCCTCTTCCTACTCAGGAAACTAAGGTCTTTTGGGGTTCAGGGGTCTCTCCTTAAGACCTTCTATGACTCTGTGGTGGCCTCGGCCATCCACTATGGCATTGTCTGCTGGTCAGGCAGCATCTCGGCCCGGGACAGAAACAGACTGGAGCGACTGGTCAGGAGGGCCAGTTCTGTCCTGGGCTGCTCCTGGACACTGTGGAGGAGGTGGGCAGCAGGAGGATGCTATCAAAACTAAAAGCTATGATGGGCAGTCCCTCCCACCCCCTCCAGCCCACCCTGACAGCACTGGGCAGCTCCTTCAGCCAGAGACTACTACACCCGCGCTGCAAGAAGGAGCGATATCGCCGCTCATTCTTACCGACTGCTGTCAGGCTGCTCAATAAACACACATGAAAGAAAAAAAAAAAACGGACTCAACCCATCCATACATTGTAAATAGCACAGCCACCTTATATTTTGTATTTTGTATTTTTTTATCTTGCATTCTGTACTGTGTACAGCTCTATTTTGTTCTGGAACATTTATTTGTGCATGCAATACTTTGTTTTTCTTTTTACCCCACCCCCCTTCCCCCTCCAATTCTGCTGCTGAAGACTGCAAATTTCCCCAGTGCGGGACAAATAAAGGTTTTCTTATTCTTATTCTTATTATTCTTATTAAAAAGGCCGGCAGAGGTTGCAGAGGTCAGGTGACAGTGGGGAGCGCACACTGAGTGGCTTCAAAGAGATCTGCACCTCCTGCCGGCAGAGAAAGTCGATCTGTTCCTGCGTCGAGTCTTTAACAGTCCGAGTGAAAATCTCTGACAGCTATTCAAACAGCAGCTCACATACGAAACAGATGTTACAACAGGAGAACTCAGAAAACAGCTTTCGAACTACTGACAGGAAAGCTACCTAATATGTCTCAAATGAAAAAGTTTGGATCTGTTTGTTTCAGTTACAAACAAGAAAAGGGAAAACTAGACTCTCGATGTGAAGAAGGCATTTTTGCAGGTTACGATAAAAACAGCCCAGCCTATCTAGTTTACTACCCAGAGATAGAAAAGGTCCAAAAGCACAGACTAGTGAAGATCACAAACAACAGCAAGGTCGAAAAACAAACTCAAACAAGTGAGGCAAATGCAGGATTTGAAACTACAAACAGGGACTATGTTAGTTATGAATCAAAAGAGGAAGTAACACAAGTAGAAAGTCCTGTAAGAAATAAAGACATTTTCAATGAGTGGGTCGAAGTTGGACGAGAGGTAACTAATGTTGAAAATGAGGTTAGGAGAAACCCAGCCAGAGCTAAAAAAAAAAGCCAGCTTATCTCCAAGATTTTGAAACTGAAGATACAATGGATAGGTTACAGACATGTATTGATTTCTGTTATTAGCAGTGTGTTACTTACCAAAGACTTACCTGGATGCTGTAACATCATCCAAGTCCAGGCAGTGGAAAAGTGCAATGGACGAGGAGATGCATTCACTGGAGGAGAATGAGAAATTTGAACTAACGCGGAGGTCGGCAACACGCGGCTCGCGAGCCGCATGCGGCTCTTTAACGCCACCTCGTGGCTCCCTAAAGCTTTTTCAAAAATGTTTGAAAATGGAAAAATATATTATTTTGTTTTAATATTGCAATGCCCTTCAATGTGGTCAAGGATGCACGCAGTTGCTGATGCAGTCTGTTCGCGTTTTAATTAACAAAAAGAGGCAGCAATTAAAACACATTCACAGGAGCTGCTGCTGGCCACAACTCACGTCCATGCGCTCCATGACTGACTCCTCAACCTGGCTCGTCCCCTCTCTATGACGTCACCCCCTACTCAACTAACCCAGCCCTTAAATACAGAAATAACAAGAAACAGATATTACACAATGGTTTCTGCCAGAGGACAAACATGACACAAACATTATTAACGTTTTCTGATGGTGTAAAAATGTGTCGGAACAAATATTAAAAGTCAACATTTCGTCAACGAATATTTGCGTCATAGCCTGCGACACACGTTTCTATTAGTAGGTGTAGTTTTGATATGAAGAGACCAGTCCGTTGATATGCTTGAAAGTCGTTTTTACTCCAGCAGCACCAAGAATGTGTTCCAGGTTTATTCGTGTAGCAATCAACAATATAACTCTTGCGACACCTTGTGGACGGGAGGTATGACAGCAGGTTACAATGGCTGTACAGTACAACAAAACAATAATAAACAGATCTACAGTAGGGCATGATGTCAGTCAAAGGGCTGTTTGTTATGTTTAATAAAATGCGTGGAGTCGGACGATGTGCTCACTGCCGTTTATTGTCAGTAGCCACCTTTTATATCAACACTTTGGCAACCGCCCACTTTACGGCCGTGACATCACGCCGTGGTAACATGACCCTGTGGCTGTGGTTACATGCCACATTCACCCCCCCCTTTTATTAAAGTGCAAAAACATTCAAACATATTAATAGTGCACAACTTCAAAGCCAGAACGTGGCCAACATATCTGGGTAAACAGGGTAGACTACCTATTTACCCGCATAGCCATGTGGTTTATTCTGCCACATAATCAGACTATGTAGTCCCTGAGATACAGGGGCTGCCGACGAGCCCGAACAGGGCGGAGCCTCGGTCCGAGGGCGTCACCCGGCACTTCGGGTTCGGGTGAGATTCCTGGGGCTCCCGGAGGGAAATCCCAGTCAGTGGCGCGGATCAGCCGCGGCGGCGAGTTCTTGTGCTGATGGTGGGCTGACGCGCCTTAGGCGACTTGCATGCCAACGGGAGCCGTCAGCAAGGCGGAAGGTAGCTGGGCCCAATTGTGCAATTATCTGTTGTGGTGAGGACCAGAAGGATAGCAGCTTGTGGGACCGATGGGGCCGGCGGATACGAACCCAGTCCAACACCTTGAGTGTGGCCTGTCGTAGCGGTGCTTCATCCGGCGTTGCGCCTCTGCCACCATGTCGCCGACAGAGGGTCCTGCTGCTGGAGGGCCTGGAGGATCCCTCCTGGGCGGCCGTAGTCGATCCATGGGAAGTTGGAGTTCCTGTCCGAGCATCAGAAGGGCTGGGGAGCTACCTGTCGTGGCATGTGGCGTCGCTCTGTAGTGCTGTAGTGTGTTCTGCAAGGCCGTGCTGAATGGGAGACCTTCGGTCAGATGTGCTCTCAGGCCGTTCTTGAGGGTCTGGTTGAACCTTTCCACGCCCCCATTGGCCTGCGGGTGGTACAGGGCCGTCCTGATGTGCTTAATCCCTCTCTCCCCCGTGAAGGCAGCGAAGTCAGCCGAGAGGAACTGGGGCCCGTTGTCTGTGGTAATGGTGTCTGGCACACCCCAGCGGGCAAACAGGGAAGAAAGAAAGTCATTGGTTTGCTGTGTGGTTACTGACCCCATAGGGAGGACCTCCGGCCACTTGGAGTGGAGGTCGTAGGCCACCAACAGGAACCGCTGGTGATGAGGAGTGCCATGGAGCTCCCCACAGATGTCCACCTGGATGTGGGACCACGGCGTCGCTGGCCACTGGAGGGGCTGCAAAGGTGGCGTCGGGGGTGGGCCCGTCTTACCGCTGGTCAGGCAGGCGGCGTAGTCCTTGACCATCGTTTCAATGTCCCTGTCGATGCCTGGCCACCAAACCAGGGTCCTGCAGCGCTGCTTCACTCTCACGATGCCCAGGTGACCGTCTTGTGCCATGTTCAGGATGCGTGCTCGTAGAGAGCTGGGGATCACCGTGCAGAGCCCCCGAGCGACGCAGTCACCGTTCCAGCAGGAAAGGTCGTCTCTGACCCGGTGGTAGGGCGCCAGCTCCTCTGGCACCTTCGCAGGCCAGCCCTCCTGGATAAACGTGCGGAGCTGTACGAGCACGGAGTCCTGTGCAGAGGCCGCCTGGAGCTCCGCCAGGGAGACTGTTGTTCGGAGGGGCTCGTGCAGCATCAGGACCAGCTCTGACTCTGAGCCGTCTGGGGCGGTGTCTGGCGCTGAGGTGGGCGTGGCCCTGGAGAGCAGATCAGCCACAACGTTATCTCTGCCGGGTGTGAACACTGTCGTGAAGTTGTAGGCCTGCAGTCTGTCTGACCACCGGTACAGGCGCAGCGGTTTGTGTACCGATCCTGCCGTGGCCAGGAGGGCTGTGAGTGCTTCACGCTCCGGTGGTCGGTCCGGAGCGTGAAGTGCCGCCCGTAAAGGTACATGTGCCACCGCTCGCACGACCAGACGCAGGCAAGCGCTTCTCTCTCCCCCACCGAATACCTCTGCTCTGTGGGAGTCAGAGATCGTGAGGCAAACGCCACGGGACGTTCAGTCCCCCCGTGCAGCTGGGACAGGACCGCCCCTACCGCCGTGTTGGACGCGTCGCAGGTCACCAGCGTAGGGCTATGGAGGTCGAAGTTGGCGAGCACTGGAGGGGAGGTGAGCTGTGTCTTCAGCTGGCGGACTGCCGCGGAGCACATGGGTGTCCAGGACCAGGGGGCATCCTGTTTGAGGAGTGCACGTAGTGGCGACGTGGTCTCGGAGTAGTGTGGAAGAAAACGCAGGTAGAACGCCGTCATGCCCAGGAATGAGGACAGCTGCACGGGGCAGGAGGGCTCAGGCAGGCGTAGGATGGCTTCCACGTTTGAGTGGAGCGGGCTGAGGCCGTCGGCATTCGGGCGAAACCCCACAAACTCGATGACCGGCACGGAGAAAATGCATTTCTCACCGTTCAGCGTGAGGTTGTGGTGGGCGAGCACCTCTAGAACCCTGGTGAGGCGGTCGTCGTGTGAGGCTGCTGTCGCGCCGTGCACCACTATGTCATCCAGGTACACAACCACGCCAGGGATGCCGGCGAAGATGGAGGCCACGATCTTCTGGAAGCAGCTGGGGGCGGAGCTAAGCCCAAAAGGCATGCGGGTGTACCTGAAAACGCCCATGTGTGACACAAAAGCGGTGAGGTTGCGGCTCTCTGGGTGCAGCGGAACCTGCAGGTAACCCTGGTGGAGGTCGAGCTTGGAGAAGACTGTGGAGCCGTGAAACTTGGCAGAGAGCTCTTCTGTAGTGGGCAGAGGATATTTATCAGGTATCACCGCTTTGTTCACCTGTCTGAGGTCGATGCAGGGGCGCAGGCCGCCCGTTTTCTTCCGTGCCACCACTAGGTTGGAGATCCATGGCGATGCGTCCACTCGTTCGATGATGCCAGCGTCCAGAAGTTTCTGCAGCTCGGCTGTAACATCAGCACGTAGGGCGAGGGGCAGGCGGCGGAGAGGCTGGATGACTGGAGTCACCTCCGGGTTCAGGAGCGGCAGGTGGTTGAAGGCGGTGAGGCAGCCCAGTCCAGTGAACAGCGAGGGCCAGCGGTGTAGCCAGGGCGTGGTGACGGTTAGTATGGTGGCACCCATGCTGTCTGTAATGGAGAAGCCCAGGGCACAGAACAGGTCAAAACCGAGGAGGTTGGCGCCTTTGCGGGACACCTGAAAGGTGAAAGCTGGGAGAGTTCTAGCGCCATAGCGCACGGAAAAGGTCGCGGTGCCAACCATGTCGATCTTGGTGTGTGTCCATAACCGAACAGGTCTTCCGTGCCAGGTTTAACAGTCATTCGTGGAAAAAGTCGCCGGACCGTGGCCTCATTCAGGAGTGACTTGGAGGCTGCGGTGTCCAGCAGCAGTGACAGACACACGCCGTCCAGCTCGACTGCGCACCACTTGAACGGCTTGGTGCAGGCGCCCACCGAGTGGATGGTGGTGGAGCCAGACGCGTTGGTTAGGTGGGGCGTAGAAACAGAGCGGCAGACTTTAGCAAAGTGGTTCAGCCTACCACAACGTTGGCATCTTTGTCCTAGCGCCGGGCACGCGGGCGCACGTGTGCGGTGAGATGAGGAGCCGCAGTTCCCACAATGTTGCCTCATCGTGGCGCCTCGACGTCCCGCGACGTTAACCTCCGGCTCGTCGAGAGGAGCAGTGGTGTCGGGGATTGGGGCCGTGAGAGCAAAAGTACGAGATGAAAGAGGCAGATGTGGAGCGAGGTGGGGAAGGGCTGGAGCTGGGTCTGAGGCGGCTAGCCGGGATGCTAACAGGGTCGCAGACTCGAGCTGGAAAGCCATTTCCACCGCCCTAGACAGCGACGTGTCGTCCGGCGATAAAAACAGCTTCTCCCGCAGTTTAAGGTCCGTCGTGTGTTCGGCTAGCTGGTCCCTAATCATCTCGTCCTCTAAATCTCCGAACCTGCAGAGGCTGGCTAGGCCCCGGAGGTCGGCGACGTAATGGTGGACCGACTCACCGGGCCGCTGTCGACGCTGCCGGAAGATAATCCGCCGTACCATGACGCTCTGTGGAGCAGCGAAGAGTCCGGAGAGCAATGCAACACAGTCCGAAAATTTCGTGGCCGGTCCGAGGGTGCGAAAGATGCGTTGGCCCTCACAGCCCAGGCTATGGACAAGCATTGCCCGCCTTCGCGCGTCGCTAGCGTCGGCTAGCCCGATGGCTTCAATAAAGGTCTCGAAGGACTCCAACCAGCGGGACCACGGGACTGGCGGCTCGCCAGGCAGGGCGAGGAACGGAGGAAGAGGCGAGAGTGGAAGCTCCATCCTTGTCGCCAATGTTATGTTTAATAAAACGCGTGGCGTCGGACGTTGTGCTCACTGCCGTTTATTGTCAGTAGCCACCTTTTATATCAACACTTTGGCAACCGCCCACTTTACGGCCGTGACGTCACGCCGTCGTAACATGACCCTGTGGCTGTGGTTACATGCCACACTGTTCTTTAAAAAAAAAAAAAACAGCTCCTTTCAAGTACAATTCACCTAAGGGGACTTGCTAAGAATGAGAATCTGGGCGGCCAAGAGAAGGAGTTTTAAACGGTACACGTGAGCTACGATAGTTAGCACGCTGCGAAAGTGCGTCTCGTGCCTCGTTCATTTTAGAGGCCGTTCTGGCTGTTGCTCATTACGGCATGCGTGTGTAAGTGTCTGCGTATGCGGGAATGGGTCGTTCGGGAGAGGTTGGTTGTTCGAAAAGTAGACCTTCCGTCAAAAAAGTTTGGGTACCCCTCCTCTACAGGATGAACTGCAGGGGAAAAAAACTTTTCATCGTGAATGCTCGTGCTGTATTTGTAGTCAACTTAGTCATGTTGATAGCAGGCTAATATAGCTCGTATACATACATACAGCATGTGTTACCTTCATTATAAGGCTTTTTTTTTGTGGCTCCAGACATAGTTTTTTTTAAAATTTTGGTCCGGTATGGCTCTTTCAACATTTTGGGTTACCGACCCCTGAAAGCACTAAACATATAATAATGACCTGCGGCTCCTGTTTAGTAGTTAAATAGCAATTACATTACAGCATCTTGACTGTTTTATCCAAATTGTTTATTTAAAAACAAGTCTTCCATAGTTTAGTATCCACACATCGTTTTAGTACACATTTTTAAAAACATATATTTATTAAAAAAAAAGTCAGCAAGAGAGAAGCCCGACCCGAAGCAATGATTGACATTTTAGGCCCGACCCGACTCGAATTTCGGGTCAGGTTGGGCTCGGTCTTGGGCTTAAGATCTTACCTCTAATTCAGATGTCATTTAAAAATGTCAAATTCTATTAAACGATGGAATTCTGTCAAAATATCCAAGATGAACCATAAATAAACAACATCTCCAAATGATCCTTTCAGACAATGCCATGTAGAGAGGATTTTGAGCGACTGAAACAAGCGAAGAGAACATTTCACCAAGCGAATTGACTTTCGGGTTTTTCTCGTCTGACAATACCTAAAAATCACCGCTAGATGGCACTCATTAACAACAATAATTAAAGGCCAAGTGTGATGTAATTTCATGAAATGCCAAATAGGGTCACAATGAAAGTACTGTACTCAAACATTGTCCAACAAATAAAGCATGAAAAAATCATTTATATGTTGTATATTTGACAAAAGAATCAATTTTCCAAAGTTCCAGCTTGAAAGGGGAGGAACCCAGAAGTGATACGTCACATGGAGAACAGCATGGCGGAGCTCCATATGGCCTAGATGCAAAGCATTTCAAACAATGATTCAAACAGCGATACAAGCGATTGATCGATCGCATGTGAGGATATCCAAGTTTTTGAAGAGTTGGAAGAAGAAGAGGAGGTTGGAATTTTACATGTTGGACCTTACATGTATGAGCCAGATGCTAATCAGGATGTAAACAACGTGCCCAGACGACCTGCCATGGAATGAAGACAAGACCCATCGAGATGACAAGATTGGTAAGATATAGGCTGGTATGATTTTTATGATTTGAAGATGCAGGCATGTGCACATAATTTTATGTTTTTGTCTATCTGATGACATTGTTTAAAAAACATAATCAGACTTCATGTTCAAGCAGTTAGCCTACTCTATACTTGAGTATTCTTTTTAGCAAATAATTTTTTGACTTGTATTTGAGAGATTTTTTTAATGACTTTTTTAAAACTTTTGTACCGTATTCCATCCATATACATTACTTGTATATTTTGAATCAAATGTTTTCATAAACAACAGAATTATTGATTGATAGGTATAACAATACGCTTGTTCAATAAAATTTATGGTCATGGTGTCATCGCTCAGTATTTTACTTTTTTTTATTTTATTTCAGGTGTACTTGTGGTAAATGCCAGAAAATGCCTACAGCAGTTGAATGTGTTTGCTGCCATGAAATTCAAGGAGACGTACTGTACTGTACGTCGACAAGCAGAGGAATACTTCAATCAGGTGCTGGACTGCATCTCCGACTATCCTGGACTCAATGCTGTGTGCTTAGACCCATATGGATTACAGGTGGCATGGATGACCTACAAACAGCAGTACAAAGGCAAGGCATTTGACGGGCCACAGGATGCCAAGTCTTGGCATATTGCCTACAGACAATTGGTGCGCTGGTGCTGGAAGTTTCTTGGTCAGGACAACCGTGTTGTGCTCCCAGCATGCGCCGTGTCTTGTATCAGGGCACATTTTCCACTACCAGGAGAAGAGGAGTCAGCTGTATTCAAAGGGTTTCGTGTTTCACAGAGAAATGTTCCAGAACTGTGATTTGGACTGGTTTTAGAGTGGTTAATGTCTATCATAAGAAAAATAAACAAATGAGGACAACTGAATACAGAGAATGTAATTCTTTTTATTTCCTGAGGAATCTCGTCAGGTGCTCGGCAATAACGGTTGACATGTCCGGTCTGTTCAGTGCTGCTGTCAGAAATTGCGGGTCAACACACACATCACCAGTTCTGTACTTATTTTGAATGGCAGTCAGTTTCATCACCTCTGACAGGCATTCACATAGTCTACCAAAAAAAAAGAAAAAACATATTGGGATGATAAATATTTGGACGACATATGGGTTATACTATAATATAATGCATCTGCCTGGAATTACTTTTTATTTCATAACTTACCATAAGTTGCATCCACCAGTATCTTTCTCAGAGAATACCCACCACTCTTATATTTGGGATAAACGATACAGTAGGAATATATTCCTTCCTTTGTCACTTTCTGTCGTCTGCCAGCATTTTCATTATAATGCATAGCAGCAAGAATTATTCTGTAATAGAACAAAAAATGCCTTATCTTATTTTAAAAAATTGTGAAATTGTGATGAAATAACTTTATATCTCAAAGTTCTACATTTCACTATAGTCTACATTTCATGCATATCCGTTTTCTTTAACACACCTGCTTTTCATTCCTTTGTACTAGAAGTGGTACATCTTTGGGGCAAAGTGATTCACCACACTGTGAAAAGTTTCCACGCCACTGGTCTGTCCGAGGTGAGACATCTTCATGACATCGTTGACCAACATGGTCTTTGTCAGGAGTTCCACCGCTGCGACATTGACTTCATTCATTCATTCATTCATTCATCTTCCGAACCGCTTCATCCTCACTAGGGTCGCGGGGGGTGCTGGAGCCTATCCCAGCTGACTTCGGGCAGTAGGCGTGGGACACCCCGAATTGGTTGCCAGCCAATCGCAGGGCACACAGAGACGAACAACCATCCACGCCCACACTCACACCTAGGGACAATTTTAGAGTGTCCAATCAGCCTGCCATGCATGTTTTTGGAATGTGGGAGGACACCAGAGCACCCGGAGAAAACCCACGCAGGCCCGGGGAGAACATGCAAACTCCACACAGGGAGGCCGGAGCTGGAATCGTACCTCTGCACTGTGAAGTCGACGTGCTAACCACTGGTCTACCGGGCCGCCTCATTGACTTCAGTACCTTTAAATGAATTCACAAGGTATGACAAGATTTCTATATTTTAGGATTAACTAGCAGGCAACATCTAACAAAAAAAAATAAAAAATGGTAATAGCTACGCTTTTTCTTGAGTAATTGGAGGATGTAAACAACTATCGTGCACGTTCTGCAGGTGGTCCACACCTGCCAGCCACTTCTGCTTCTTTTGCTCTGGTGTCTGGGAGGAAAGTGCACACCAGTAAAAATGGCAATTCAAACGTTGTACCCAATCCTTCAGGATCGACATGCTCTTCTTTTTGGCCAAGGAGTCCAGTTTCTTGCACATACCTGTATATTTAATATGATATGAAAACTTGTGAAGTGACGTGCATGATATATAAGACTTAATCCCCAAACTAGCGTATTTATAAACATTGAAATACACTAACCTTTAACAATGTGCCAACAATCATAATAATGGATGACTTGGGTCCAATTCTCCCTGATCCATTTCTCCACCTGGCGATGCCTGTCAGTGACGACAACTTTTACATTGAAGCCTTCCAACTCCTGACGGCATTTTTCCTGTTCGTAGCTTCTCCCAGTCTCGTTACTCTAAAGGATAAGTTTAATACGCGTCATGAGACTAAAATAATTGGCATGTAATTATGCCGCATATAATCTACAAAGCAGTTCATTGCCTGGGCGAGTCGCACAGTTTTCCAAGAGGACGTGTCATGTTCATTCGTCGACAAAGCAGCGCTGCCAACCTATTGAAATGTACTTCCAGAACAATTTTTCTGACTGCCATTGTTACTCATCGCTGATATGAATAGCATCGATCGGGGTTTGCCTCGAGCCGAAAACTAACGTCGCTAGCTTCTGTTCAACGTTGCTAGCATCTCAAATTAGCCTTCGGCTAACGTCGCTACCTTCTACTGTTCATTCCACAAGAGTTGGCAGCTATGCTTTGACAAAATCATCATCATCTATCCAAAAATCACACTTACTTTTTTGCAAATCCTTGATCATAAGCAGACCGGTTGAGAAAGCAGTCATCTTTGAAGTGGAGATGGTAGAGAACACTCGTTGATGATGGCGTGAAATTCATTCGCTTCGTGCGAATAAAAGATGTCCATTTAAGTGCCCTGCTATCCTAGCCACTGGTACAACTTTTCTGTCGATTGCGAACTATACATCGCCACACACTGCCGTGGCATCTTATCAACAAGCAATGCAACAATGCTGTTCAATGGAAGGACTTCGCTCGCAGTTCTCCATGTGACGTCATTTCCCAAGATTTCCGAAGATTGCAGAAGAAAAGCATTTTCGTTGTCAAGGGCGTTGCTAAGGGTTAAACAAAGAATCTGGAAGGGTTGCGTTTAAAAAAATAACGGAAATATGCATATAATGGTTCAGCCATTGATATTACTCAAAAACATGGTTGGACAATTTTACTTCACACTTGGCCTTTAAGTCAATCATTACACATTCAATGTTGCACTCTTTCGATAAATGCTCAAATAAAAAAAAATATTGCCTCAGGTAATGCTGCACATTGAAGCTTTACTGTCTTGTTAAATTAACTAGATTCAATCTAACCACCTTGGGTTGTGATTACAAAACATTTCATGATGTTGGTCGGATTGGTTGAATTGGCAGCAGTGTCTCACCAGCAGCCATCTTGGTTACATTTTACGTATCAAGAGATACAGTCAAACCTCGGTTTTCGTACTTAATCCGTTCCAGAAGACTGTTCGGAAACCGAATTGTTCGGAAACCGAAACCATTTTCCCCATTGAAATCAATGTAAAATGTTTTAATCCGTTCCAAGTCAAGAAAACAACTTTTTAAAACCACTTATTTTACAACTTCACACCATAAACTGTACAAATGTAATGGGAGATTACCAATTTTAACATTAACATAGTAACATAAAAATTGAAGGAACATCTCTCCCTCTATCTGTCGTGAGGCGTGCGCCTCTCCCAGCTGTCAGCAGGCAGTCGGCGGGGCATTTCGGCATCCCGAACTCCTTCGCCAACACAGACACACGCACACCTGACTCATATTTTGCGATTAAATCTTTCTTAAATTCTATAGTTTTGCGCCCTATTTTCCTCTTTTCTTCACCAGGTTCACCACTTCCACTTGCTTTCTTTGGTGCCATGATTAGGGGCTGATACACGATGCAAAAATAACAGTCCAATATTACGTATTTCTCACCAAACACGTCTGCTTTTTAAAAAAAAAAATCTTAATCTAACAATACAAACTCGTCTGCTCACAAGCTGTTTATGTACGATTATTGCATAATAATGAGACACCGGACACCAGAGTGTTCATTATGTGCCGCTGCGTTGAAATGTAAACAAACGCGCACCCCCACCCCCTCCCCTGTGCTGCCAGGGCAAACCGTTATGAAAAGAGGGGGATTTCACTCGCGCTAACAGAAGCGTCTCACCAAACACGTCTGCTTTTTTTTATTGAACAATACAAAAACGTCTGCACACAATGGTCGCTTCCTGTGTAGCGACGCGACACTAGGGAGCGCGGCGACAGGAGGGAGCGTCACTTCACTCCTCTCGGCTTTGCTACCACCTCTCGGCTTCGCTACCTCGCGAAGCTACACGAGGTAGCGTTGCTACACGAGCTAGCGAAGCCGAGAGGAGTGAAGTGACGCATTCAAGTGCGCTCAGTTAGTTCGAGAACCGAAATTAGTTCGTCATCCGAGGCATAAAAAACTCAAAATTTTAGTTCGAAAACCAAATTGTACGAGAACCGAGACGTCCGAAAACCGAGGTTTGACTGTATAACGTTTGTTCTGCCCACAGTAAAAGTTTCGGGCCATTTCATGAATAGTAATTGTGTTTAGAATATTCATTTAGTAATCGCGGTGCATTGTGGGTAGCAGTCAGAAAGCCTGATCGTGGTCGCTGCAACTAGTCCTCCTGGGTTATATTCAGGGGTGTAGTGGGCGTGGTACGCAGGGGTACGCCGTCCACCCACTTCTCCCGACGCCACATTCAATTTTAGCCCTGCACTGTCTGCGGGTTATTGAAATGTTTGTTGATCATTGTTCTAATGCGAGCTATGCTTAATAACGATGGCCTGTGATTATTTTAGAGCAGTAAAACATTAAATTTAACGTTAGTTCAACTGGTGTTGTAGCCTATGATTGATGTTCTGTATGTATATATAGAACATCCCAGAATCGCGTACACCCACTTAAAAAAATCCCCACTACACCACTGGTTATATTCCTTTCGTTTCACCTTCGAAAGCAATGGCTGTAAGTCTGCTTGTGTATAGAGTTATTTAGAAATCTGTTTCGGAGATCGTTTTCCCTCAGTTGTTGTCGTTGAAACTCGCTAGCTCAGAGTACTGCTAACAACGTAGCGATGATGCTAAATCAATGCTAACCACGTAGTGACGATGCTAGGTCGGTGCTAGCAAGCTAATTAGCATGCGAAAGAATCGCGAAAACGCATTGTTTATCGTTGTTTGTCACTCTTGAGCTGCATTTATGTCTTTTCTTTACCACCAGACGATTTGTGTTGTATTTATGTACAAGATGTTAATGCATGTTTTAAATCTGTTCATTTCAGTTTTCACTGTACATTTCATTGAGCTGATGTCACAGTTTTCCACTGTACGCTGTCAAGAAGACAGTAATAAGGAGCAAGACGCTCAGTTTCCTGGCTCGTGAATAAATGAGTTTGGCTTGCTGTTGAACTGCGTTAACATACCCAGAGTATCTAACACATAGTGATAACAGTATAACGTTATTTAAACATAATCAGAGTAAATGTGGTTTTTTTTCTCAGAATTCTGTATAAAAATAGTAGCCTATCGCATTGATCAGCGACCAAAAAGTAGCTCTCACTTTCAAAACGGTTGGTGATTGTTAAGATGTTATATATCTCTGTTAGTTTGATTTAAAAGAAACAAAGAATGTAGAATGTTGTTGGAGGTATTACCTGCTCACTGTGTTTGCAATCGCCTTTAGTGTCCCTCGACCCCCACCACTTTTAGGGCCCCCCTCCATAGGACATCCATCCATCCATTTTCCGAACCGCTTCATCCTCACTAGGGTCGCGGGGGGTGCTGGAGCCTATCCCAGCAGTCTTCGGGCAGTAGGCGGGGGACACCCTGAATTGGTTGCCAGCCAATCGCAGGGCACACAGAGACG
This sequence comes from Hippocampus abdominalis, assembly GCA_018466805.1. Classification (NCBI taxonomy): domain Eukaryota; kingdom Metazoa; phylum Chordata; class Actinopteri; order Syngnathiformes; family Syngnathidae; genus Hippocampus; species Hippocampus abdominalis. Next base: position 12,094,694 of record CM031704.1, on the reverse strand, counting down.
AACAACCATCCACGCTCACACTCATACCTAGGGACAATTTAGAGTGCCCAACGAGCCTGCCATGCATGTTTTTGGAATGTGGGAGGAAACCGGAGCACCCGGAGAAAACCCACGCAAGCCCGGGGAGAACATGCAAACTCCACACAGGGAGGCCGGAGCTGGGATCGAACCCGGCACCTCTGCACTGTGAAGCCGACGTGCTAACCACTGGACTACCGGGCCGCCCTCCATAGGACATGTTTAACATAAAAAAAAAAGAACTGTTATCTCAAGTATCTGTGTTGCAGCTATTGAGGGACTGTGCCTTACTATGAGTACTATTGATCCCAGCCTCTTTCCTGAACATCTGTTTGCTCACTTAAAACAACATATGTAGTGTTAAATTTTATCTTCTTCCTCCTTGGTTGATTAACGGCCCCCAAGTGTCTTCTGTTGTTCCCCCGCACCTTGGGTAAGTCCCTGGTTGCTGTTAAGCCCCCCTGGGAAGACCTCTTATTTCAGGATGTATGCACAGCGGGGGTCTGGAACTTGCCATCACACCAAATGGTGGGTAGTGGTGGTCTGTTCTCACCTCACCACTCCCAACTTCTTCCAGCCACACCGGGTCAGAACACGTTACTTTCTTTGTTTCCGGGATTTGCATGAAAGGCGTACCTCCCTGCCTCTCATTATCATATTGTCTCTATATAATCTCATGAATGTGTTTGTTTTACGCTTGGAATGGAGTTCTCCATGTGACGTAATTTCCGGAGATTTCCGAAGATTGCCGAAGAAAAGCATTTTCGTTGTCAAGGGCGTTGTAAGGGTTAAACAAAGAATCTGGAAGGGTTGCGTTAAAAAAAAAAACGGAAATATGCTTATAATTGTTCAGCCATTGATATTACTTAATAACATGGTTGGCCAACTTTACTTCACACTTGGTCTTTAAAGTCAGAAAATGTCACCTTGTCTTCATTCTGCTTAATGTGTACGGCCAATTGTTTGTACACATCTGGCAGACCTCCAAGAATCATGGCTATTATCAAACCATAACTGAGAGTCTCACCAGCATCGCGAAGCGCTGTAATCAGGTTCTCTGCTCTGATTATATAGTCCGTGGTCGATTCGTTTTCTGCTTTGTGTAGCTTTGTCAAAGACGTATACAGATTGATGATCCGTGCCTTACTCTTCCCTGAGTAATGCTCTCTCAGTATTTTCAGAGTCTTCCTGCCATCATAGGCTGCTTCATGTCTAATAAGTGATAGGCTTTTATCATCAATCAGTCTTACTAGTTCAGCATAGCAGTCTTGATTCTTTCCTCCGTCTGCATCTCGCTGTTCCTGGTTGACGGGTTCATTCAAAATAGTCTCTTTTAGCTTCAATGAGTGTAGATGCCCCAAAAATCTCGTTTCCCAAAGATCATACTTTTCTTCAGATCCGTCGAAGAACATTTGTGGGGACAGGCCTCCAAAAGTACTGTCGCCTCCATCTTGTCACTCTTCGAGCTTAAAAAACATGTCTTTTGCAATTTTAGCTTTAGCTTCTCCACTTGCGTTATTTTCCACGCTGTTTCTAGCCTTTATAAAATTGCACTCTCAATATCATGTACAAGCTCCGTGTAATGCGCCATGTTTGCTTTTCAATGATTTGTCTTTCTTTGGCTCATATCTGCCTTATCACCTCTTCATGTAGTAGCTTCTATTAGCTCCATGAGGTAGCTTCTCGCTGGCGCCACTTGCCTCTGTGCCTGCGCCCATAACCTGTTAAGGAGGTGCGAATCACGACAGAATGGCTCGTGCAATAATAAGACACGTTTAGATAACTTCAGGCATATTTAATTCAATTTTTTTTTTCTGCTTGGCTCTCGACGAAGGCGGACACTTTTTTGTTCAGCTCCTGTCCATCACCCCCTTTCTTCTCGGCCATGGACTGAAAAGCCAGGACTGTCTCCATGAGCAGACCTTGACAAAGCAGCTGTGACCTGACACGCACACAAACAACCAGACAATCACACGCGCACACACACCCTTGAAATCACCGCCTTTATTGTTCCTTTTTTTCCCCCGTGACGTGACCTCGATCTGCGGAGCGCTCATTTCGGAATGAGCAGCTGGTCGGACGGGCTGCGTTGCGTCCCCCCCATTTCTATCCATCCCCTCATTACATGTTATGTCTTGTGACTTGTTGTAACTGTCATATGCTTGCATGTGCTTGGGTATTTTTTTTCTCCTAGACTCTAATTATCCTCAGAATGAGGATAGTTCGAGCGTGTTTTTTTTTTTTTACCTCTCCCTCCCGAGTGGTATCCTTTCTAAACTAAGATCTCGGGGGGCTTTACATAGCAAGTACCGACAGGCCCTTTGCACTGCATCCCATGGCCGTCGTTGTTTTCATATTCTTGTGCAGAGCGTGCCTGTTAAGTGATGTCTCGTTGCACGGAAACGTGTAATGACAATAAAGCGATTCAACATTCAACATCAACATTCAACAACTTGGCAGCACGGCGTAACACGAACCGTGGCCATGAGCATAGTGGCTGCTAAAACAAAAGCGGAAGTTGTATTCATATGAACATCTGGCATGTCCCTTCAGAACAAAAGCAGTGAGCAAGAGCGCTACACACAACACAAATCCTTAACACTTTAGTTCATTTTCAGAGTGTGTTTGATCATATTTATACATTTTTATCTTGGAAGAAAATGTTGTGTCTTAGTTTGTTTTATTTCTGTTTGTATTCTTGATGTCACAGTGTTTGCTTTTTGCGCTATGATGCGCACATCAGACACAGATACAGATTAAATCAACATCGACAAACTGTAAAGCAACAATCGCTGTGTTTACACTAATGCGCGGACCTACAAGATCGTAATGTCACGCCTGTGCTTTACAGCTGATACAAACTCGCCCATTTGATCATGACATTTGCCATCCAAGTGCAATAAATTAATACAGAGGTGGATTTTGCCTTTTGAGGATGCCATTCCCAGATCAACTGATTCATGACTACCAATCAAACCGTACGTGTTTATTCGGCCAGAATCACTTCCAAGGTCTCCTGTGGACAGGTATTAAGAATTAGCACTATGCAAAATCATTGCACTCATACATCTGTTTTGTCCAATGTTTGTCAAATAAGAAAAGCACTGATTAAAATAGACTCTGTAGAACCTAATTTTAATATTACTTTGTTTTACTCTGACTGAACGCTGCCAGGTCGACATTGTAAATTAAAATATGTTCTCAATGGGGTTTCCTGCATAAATAAAAGGTAAATAAAATAAAAGCGACTGGAACACTGAACACTTTTTAAAACGGAGATCGTAAATTGTAAATCAAGCAAAGCATGTCAAATGTGAGGACAATCCACATGACCATATTAGGAGTCAGGAAGTCATACAACCAGATGATGGCGTAAATGCAGATTCAGAACCATCAATTTTGAATGGGACTCTCCCATTTGCCACTCTTTTTGATAGATATTGCGTGTAGCGCCCTCAGGATGCGGCATGAGTGACGACACGAAGTTCACGATAAAATACAGGGTTTTATTCCTTGCCAACCCGTGAGAACTGGTCCCACGAACATGAAACATATAAACAAGTATGTTACAAACGAAATAAAGGACAAAACTACGAAGACAATTGATTTAACATAAAATGGTTCCGGCCAACAATCGCCACTAGATGGCATCAGAACACCAACAATGAAACTGCTTAAGGGGAAATACTGTATCGGCAGTAACACTCCCACCATTCAATTGTCCTGCCAAGTTATTAACTCTTTGAATTTTCATTATGAATTATAATATATTAAAGATGAAAAAACATTTCAATGGCAGCGAGTGATGTCAAAGCCTTATTCTGCTTCTAAAAGAGTCACTGTCTTCTGACTAGGCCTTTCCAAGTAGATAGGTTTGCTTCTCTGTTTTCCACTGCCATCCAAAGTTGAATCACTTACGAGTACTTTCACTTTCCTCACTCTTCCATCGTGTCCAGGACATACTTCAACGATCTTTCCAAATTTCAATTGGTGACTTGGGCTTGAGTCATCTTGTGAGAGCACAATGTGGTTGACTTTAGCATCTCTGTGTTCCTTAGTCCATTTCTGTCTGCCTTGAAGATTCAACACATATTTGTTTCTCCACCTTGCCCAAAAGGTATTCGCCAAGACTTGAACACGACGTCGTCTCTTCCGTAGATAAGGAATAGGGATGAATGCGCGAATTGCATTTGTTGTGATTCCTCGACCTTGATGGTGTGTCCTTTCGTGGTAATGTTTTTTGGCTTTATATTTAGTCCGTATTGCATTTGAAGGTTTAAGTGATTGATTTGATCCTCTAATGTTCTTTGCATTTTTTAGGAAGCGCTTTGGTCGAGCAACAGCTTTGATCATTCTGAACCAGTCGGGGAACTTATGCAGGCGATCTAGAAGTGACCATTGTTCTTTACCTTGTGTATTTAGGACTGAAACCTTTTTAACTTCTGGGTCACTAACTGATGTCTCTCCCACCTTGATTTCACCACTGGATACAACTTTCTGCCAGAGAAGATCAGGGCCTGCGAACCACTTCGATGTTATTAGTTCTTTAGCCGTCAGACCTCTTGAGGCATGGTCCGCTGGATTCTCTTCAGCATGGGCTACAATTTCCTCCATGAATTTCTTGTAATCCACGTAGTACTGCTCGTTTCTTCTTGGCTTTCTTTCCAAACATCTGAGCCGATGAGTGGTGCATTCCTTGTCGTTGGGTAAGTCTGGTTTTTCACTCTTGAATGGAAGTGGCATCTCATCATGGCCATTATCCTTATGCTTGATGCTTTCTTTCAATTTTGTCATAAATCTGATATCTTCTTGAGACGTTTTAATGTCCTCCGAAGCCTTCTCAACAAAATCGGACTCCAACACCTTGATGACGTCTGCAGGTGAGATCATTTCCTTTATTTGAGTTTTGTTCACATAGTGCACTTCACTAGTGAGATTTGAAGAGGATTCAATGCTTGGCATGACTTGCTTCACAATGATTCGGTGACTTAATCCAATATCATCTCCAAAATCAAGACATGTATTGCCGAATCCCACTATACTCCATCCCAGATCTGTTTTTAGTCCAAATGGTTGGTTTTCCTTGCCAGACAACACTTGTCGGGGAACAAGAGCTTGAGGACAGTTGTAGCCGATTAAAAGGCCCACATTGCAACTTTGTAATGGAGCGATTTCATTTCTGATGTGTTCAAGATGAGGCCACACTTTCGCTGTTCTTGGAGTGGGAATATGATCTACATTGGCTGGAATGAAGGTTCTTGAATATGTGACTGGTAGAGGAATTAATTTATTTGAGTAAAATCCCCTCACTGCAAACCAGATAATTTGTGGCAGGATACTACTGCGTTTCTTGTGGACATTGTAGTGACCTTTAACTGGACTGGTTTACTTGTCACATGTAGAGCTTTTGCCGTTTCTTCAAGTATGAATGTTGTGTCACTTTGTGTATCAAGGATCGCATACACAAGAACTTCACGCTGTGGTTCATTCTCTGTAGACACCCAGACCGGGATGATGGAAGATGTATGAGTCGCTTCATCATTTTGCAAAATTCTGTGAGCTGTCGCTTCATTTGCTTGTGGTGCATCATTGGCAATTTGTGAACGGTCTGTCTTTCTCTCAATCGGCTCATCACGCCTTGTCTTGTTCATCTTTGTTTGACGTCTTGCATCTTTACTTCGGTCATCATGGAGACAAGTTGAATGTTTTCTATCACATGTGTCACAAGTTTCCTTTGTCTCACAATCCTTTGAGCGGTGGCCTGAATTCAGACATCCAAAGCATAACTTCTTCTCTTGCACAAATGCAAGTCTTTCCTCGATAGGCTTATTCATAAACTCCCAACATTTCTGGAGGTTGTGGCCTGTCTTCTCACAGAAGTTACAACTCGTCACTTCACTTGTGTTGGTTTTAAGAACCTTTGTTCCCTGGCTTCTGCCCTTAAATGCCTTCTGCCTTTCACCTTCACTTGGTTTCAATGCATGAAGAGATGTTATGGGGTTACATGCAATCATGGCTTCAATCGTAAGGAAGTCCACAAACTCGCTAAAGCTTGGAAAGATTTGACTCTTCTCTTGCATTTCGGTCACCCTTCTGTTCCACCTTGAAATACGCCAGTCTGGAAGCTTTGAAAGCATTTTTTGATTTTCATTGCAGTCATTGAGTACTTCGAGACCCTTGATTTCAGACATGGCCGCCTTACAGCTTCGAAGAAAGTCAGCATATTATTGTAATTGTATACTGCACTTCGAGCTTATCTTTGGCCAGGCATCAAGTTTATCTCTGAATGCTTTAGAAATAAGGAATGGATTGCCATACCTTTCCTCAAGGATTATCCATGCACCATTGTAGGCTGATTCTGTACCTAACAGAAAGTAGCTTTCAATGGCTCTTCCAGCAGGTCCACTCACATACTTGCGCAGATAGTACATTTTCTCTTCAGCTGGAATGTTTTTTCTGTCAATGAGTGTCTGAAAGGAAATCTTCCAATCGTTGTATCTTAGAGCATCACCATTGAATACAGTTGGTTCTGGTACAGGCAGTCTACTAACACTGATTGACTCAGTAAGGGCCTTGACTAAATCTTGCATCGTTATTTCTTGTTGTGGATGTATCACGCTCTGAGGTGAACAGCAAGATTTGCAATGGGAGTCATTGTTTTTGGATTTTACTTCATTTTCTTTCTTGGAATTTTGATGAAGCAGCTCGTATATTTCTTCATCAGAACATACACTTTGCTCATAGACTCTTTGTCTTGCCTGAGCAGCCTTTAGTCTTTTAATAGTGTCCAGTCTCTCTAGTTCCCTGCGTTTTGCTTCTAAGGCTCTTTGCCGTTCTGCTATTTCTGCCTCTTGTTTTTCTATGTCTTTGATATGGCTTTCTTGTTGAAGCAGAACTTCCAAGGCGGCTTCGTTGGCTGCAACTTCAGCAGCTGCATCTTGTTTTTTAGCTGAGCAAAAACTGGAATGTCTGGAGGAAACCTTTGACTGAATGGAGGACTTAGTGTGGTATGAATTGATACTCATCTTCTCTGAGTGTGAGGATCTTAAGGCAAGGTTTGTCTTTTCCGTTTCTTTGTCTGCATAATTTTCCATCATTTTTGTTTTCATGCACTCTTCAACAGTTTCGATTACTGTCTTAGTTACTGCTTCACATGTATCGATTCTGCGTCTCATTGCATTGTCTGGGTAGGTAATGCGTCTCAATTCTTCATAAGCAGTGATTACATTTTTTGAAGCCTCTGTTACTTTGGTAACATGTTCATGCATTTGAGCTTCTGAGCATCGTTCATGCAAGGCCTTCTTGGCATCTTTAGCGACAAACTTCCACTTCTCATAGCACATGCTGAATCGATGTGTTGCTTTACTTATAAGCTCATCACGCAGCTCTTGGCCCTTTTCCGTCAACTTGCGGGTTCTTTGGCTCCTTTGTAGCTCTTGTTGAGTAGTGGAATTGTCTCTTTCGGCACCTTCAGTTGCAAATAGTTGCTCAACATCACAATCACTGACTTCTGACTGAGACTCAAACGTTGCCATTGTTAAATTTGGTCGATGTTTCGTTCACTTTAACTTGAGGACTTAAAATAAGCCTAATATTCAAAGCAGTAATATTGTAACTATTTGCATTAGTCAAATTAACCTTGTGAAGGGCACAGTAAACTGTCACAAAAATGTTTAAATGCACAATCTAAGCTTGAATCAATGTAACATAAACGCAATTGTTACAACCTTAACTTGAAATGTTTTATTAACTTCAAGTAATTAAACCTTTGCAAAATGGCTATCACAACTAGGAAAATATGCAGAACAATTCAGCTTAACAGTATAACAAAGAAAAAGGCACTCAATACAATTATAGTTCTTAATATTAAGGTAGGGCGGCCCGGTAGTCCAGTGGTTAGCACGTCGGCTTCACAGTGCAGAGGTACCCGGTTCAATTCCAGCTCCGGCCTCCCTGTGTGGAGTTTGCATGTTCTCCCCGGGCCTGCGTGGGTTTTCTCCGGGTGCTCCGGTTTCCTCCCACATTCCAAAAACATGCATGGCAGGCTGATTGGGCACTCTAAATTGTCCCTAGGTATGAGTGTGAGCGTGGATGGTTGTTCGTCTCTGTGTGCCCTGCGATTGGCTGGCAACCAATTCAGGGTGTCCCCCGCCTACTGCCCGAAGACGGCTGGGATGGGCTCCAGCACCCCCCGCGACCCTAGTGAGGATCAAGCGGTTCGGAAAATGGATGGATGGATGGCCCGGTAGTCCAGTGGTTAGCACGTCGGCTTCACAGTGCAGAGGTACCGGGTTCGATCCCAGCTCCGGCCTCCCTGTGTGGAGTTTGCATGTTCTCCCCGGGCTTGCGTGGGTTTTCTCCGGGTGCTCCGGTTTCCTCCCACATTCCAAAAACATGCATGGCAGGCTCGTTGGGCACTCTAAATTGTCCCTAGGTATGAGTGTGAGCGTGGATGGTTGTTCGTCTCTGTGTGCCCTGCGATTGGCTGGCAACCAATTCATGGTGTCCCCCGCCTACTGCCCGAAGACTGCTGGGATAGGCTCCAGCACCCCCCGCGACCCTAGTGAGGATGAAGCGGTTCGGAAAATGGATGGATGGATGAATATTAAGGTTTCAACGTCTTATAATTTCATAATTGGCTTATCTTCTCGACATCGTGAACGTGGAATTTTCCCAAGCTTTTGTGTTTCGTCACACAAAATGGAGTCACGATGGTCGTCCTTCTCTCGCGCACTGACACCGTCCTTGTCGTCTAACCATGCGTCGGAGCGGGAGAGTTCTCACTGTAGCGCCCTCAGGATGCGGCATGAGTGACGACACAAAGTCCACGATAAAATACAGGGTTTTATTCCTTGCCAACCCGTGAGAACTGGTCCCACGAACATGAAACATATAAACAAGTATGTTACAAACGAAATAAAGGACACAACTACGAAGACAATTGATTTAACATAAAATGCACACAAACCTCGTGGGCTCACACCCATAAGGGGCTAAACTTTGGCCCAAATCCTGCCCGTCGTCGACTTGCCTCGTACGGTAGGTGTTTGGCACTCTAGTCTTTTTACAAAAATGGCTACACAGCCCACAAAACATGTCCTTTTAATGTGCACGGCAACTACGGTCCGGTGGACCTTTATTTGCGATAAATGGTTCCGGCCAACAATCGCCTAGATGGCATCAGAACACCAACAATGAAACTGCTTAAGGGGAAATACTGTATCGGCAGTAACATTGCGTATTGCTTGCTGACCAATAAAGAGAGTCTCATGCAGGGAGAAGGTTCAACGTGCACCGAGACGACTGAAAAGGGAGAATACGATTTAACGTGAGGTCTTTAAGTCTAGAAATGTACTGATGGACGTCCTATCTTAAGGCTTGTGTACATTTGAGACAAATTCGGGAAAATACAATGCTGGTCATGGAAGCGGATGTGTGGAGAGAGCTTCAGCGAAAAATCTTCGGCAAATCCAGTTGGACAAAGTTTTTGTCAAGCGCGAATCGCCATTAAAAGCAGAAGAGGCGACACTCACATCGTCACACCTAACCAAAAAACGAAATAACAGTAATAAACAACAACAAACGCAAGTTGCGACCAATTACGAGTTTTCCGTGTCATTTTTTATGTTGTGATGAAGTGTGTCTAAAATGACTTGCCGTAAGTCGTCAAGTGTGGCATGGGCGTCTACCAGATGGCGTTGGAGGAAGTTTGTCTGAAGGGTTTTGCCGTACATTGCTGTTCGATAGCTGCAGCTGCGTCTGGGCACGCTAATAAGCTACAACACGGCTTCAGTTGAAAAATAATAGATAAATAACTCTAACCAAACTTTTTTATTGAATAAAAGCTAAACGCACCTTAGCTTCGATGCAGGACGCCGATCATTACTTTATTGGACAATAACATCATGATCTCAACCTTCTGGGCCGAGCTTAGCTTACTTAGCCCAGCTTGCTAGCCGTGCTGTCGCTAAGCAGAGATCAAGTGTGAACGTAAAGTGCGGTAATTTTACCTACAAATGTACTCAAGAAGAAAAGAAGAGTACGAGGAGCAACTTTATGGGTCAGAAGAGGAGAGTGACGATGTTTTCAAGAAGTCTCGAGTTGGCTCACGCGGAACAGGTTTGGCCACTTCAATTCTCTGGGTTACATTAACCATTTTACAGAGCAGAATGATGTATTTTCTGTCACGAATTATTTTTCCTTCTCCCAGTTACCGCCCCTTCACTTGAGTACTACGTTCTTAATTTGTTGAAATTGTCTTTCTATCTTCAGTTTTGCACTCGATTATTTTTTTCTGGGCGGGGGGTTACGGACACACTCCCACCCGTGAGCTGGCCAGCAAGCATCCAGCTAGCATACACCGGCTCAAGATTCAAGTCATGTCACTGGGGCTGGTGCATCATAACGCCTACCGACCACAGCTGCATTCAGAAAAAGCCTGATGGAAAACGCAAATCTAACAATCTCTGATCTTGAGGATGTCCGTCGTCTGTCATAAAAATTCCGGAGAAAACAATCCCTCCTCTCGTTTCATGATCCGGGTCAAGATCGATTTTAAGGGGCTTTGATTCGTTTTAAAATCTCTTAATAGTCTTGGGCCATCTTATTTTTCTGACCTGAGGGTACTCTTTTTATGTTGTAATTTTGATGTTTTAATTGCACAGCAATTTTAGTTGCACTTCTATGTATGAAAATGTGCTATATAAATGAAGTCTGATTGATAGATTTATCTGCGTTCATTGTAAATATTAACCATAATTCCACGTGTGTTTGTATTTTTGTGTCTTTTAGTCATCAGCGACGATGTATTTCCTGAGCGGCTGAATGCAGACCTCTATCGCTTTAAGGAGGAAGAGGAGAAAAAAGAGGTCTCCTACTTTAAAAAGGAACAGCATGCCCCTTCCATGAAAAAAGAGGATCAAGAGCACCCTTGCACTAAAACGGAGGTGGATGAGCACTCCAACATAAAAGAGGAGGAGGAGGAGAAGGGTATCTGCAAGTTGCCATTGACCTGTGTCCCTTTAAAGAGCATAGATGAAGATAAAAGTGGGGCGGAGCCTCTAAGCAGCAGCTCCTGTCAACGCATGACAACACAAGGTGTGGGAAACCACCGGGAAGAATCAAAAGCAGATGGACTCTTAGCTCCACTATCAGATAGTGACATGTCGACAAATGATGATTATGAGGATGAAAATGATGAGTCTGTAGGTGATCTGACGTGTCACACCGACAACAAACCCTGGAAATGTTCTCGGTGTGAGAAAACGTTTACTTACAAGAGTGCTTTGAAATCGCACGTTAGAACTCACACTGGTGAGAAACTGTTCGCCTGTTCAGACTGTGGCCAGAAATTCTCTCGTAAGGAAACCTTAATAAGACACAAAAGAACCCACACTGGCGAGAAACCTTTTGCCTGCTCATTTTGTGGCCAAAAATTCTCTGAGAAGGGAACCTTAAAAATACACACAAGAACCCACACTGGTGAGAAACCTTTTGCCTGTTCAGTTTGTGGCCAAAGATTCTCTCTGAAGCATCACTTAAAATTACACTTAAGAACCCACACTGGTGAGAAACCTTTTGCCTGTTCAGATTGTGGCCAGAGATTCGCTCAAAAGCGAAGCTTGAAAATACACACAAGAACCCACACGGGTGAGAAACCTTTTGCCTGTTCAGACTGTGGCCAAAAATTTTCTCAGAAAGTACTCTTAATTTATCACACAAGAACCCACACTGGTGAGAAACCTTTTTTCTGCTTGGTTTGTGGCCAAAGATTCTCTCGGAAGGCAAGTTTAATGAGGCACACAACTACCCACACTGGTGAGAAACCTTTTTCGTGCTTAATTTGTGGCCAAAGATTCTCTCTGAAGCATCACTTACAATTGCACTCAAGAACCCACACTGGTGAGAAACCTTTTGCCTGTTCAGATTGTGACCGAAGATTTGCTCAGAAGCATCACTTAAAAATACACTCAATAACCCACGTTGGTGATAAACCTTGCACCTGCTCGGTTTGTGGTCAAAGATTCCCGCGCAAGTATGAGATGAAGAATCACAAGTGTGTTGATGGGATGAACAGTTATCAATGACGTTTTCACCTCTCAGGCTTCATCACTTTATGCTCTAAGGCTGATTGTCTTCTATTTACTTTTCTTCTCCTTTCCTGCATTGACATTTTTTTGTTGTTGCTGCAATACATTAGAAAACCTAGCATTGTCATCGGGTTTATAATCAATTTGGATTCTTCATTGTCGTTACTTTTAATTTGGTGTGTTTTTTTTTTTTTTTTTAAATGTAGTTTGTTTTCATTAGTTTTCAGAGGTTTGGTCATTTGTATATTATTGCTTATTTATTTAATGTAATTTTTTTCCAAATTGAACCATCCTTAAATCATATCATACCTTCTGTATCGAGATCCATGTCTCACCGTCTTTTGCAGAGCTCGGTCGACTTAAAGTTATATGGTCGCAATTTCAGAGCAGCAAGTTGACACACTCGCAATGTCATGCCTGTGACTAGCGTCTAGTATGAATGCCCACATTTCATCGCAAATTAATGGACATTTTCCATGTATGATGTAGCCATTTGTGTTATTGTTTGACCTTGTGTATTGCTTGCTGGCCAATAAAGTTGTTTTTGCTCAAATAGTTTTCTTTCAGCTGAATCTTCTTCAATACCCGTTACAATTGCGAGTCAGATTTCGGTGGAAATAAATACACAGGTTACGTGTCCTCCATATTAACAAAGAAAATGTAAATGATAATGACAATGTGGGAAATGAAAAAAATGTGTGTAGGGTAACAATCAATAAAACCTCCGCTTGTTGGTCCAATCAATCAATCCCTCGTATCCACAACTTTGTCGTGGAAATTAAGAGATCCAGACGCTCCTTTTGGTTTGGTTCAGTTTGATTCCGATTTTGCACGTATTTTACCAGCGATCGTCACAGTGACTGGCAGTGAGGAGAGCGTCGACATGGTGAAAAAAATTGTTTGGAGTGCGGTGCGCAAAAAAATGAAAGTCCAAGAAGAGAACCAGCGGCGTGACTCGTGATGAAGAGCTGATGTGGCAAATTCCCGAGGATATTTTTTCAAACCCGACAACACTGGCGATGGCGAAGAAAATACGACATTCCATTATTTATCGTAGTTGGGGGAAATTACGAAGAAAATTTGCTCGGGGTCAGAATGTGTCGTGATGAACCAGAACAACAATCACCAGACGCAGCCATCTTTGTTGTTTACATTTCCCTCGAATGGCTGTCCAACAAACTCAAATTGTCACGAGGATTTGGTAAGAGGTACATTTCAAAATTTTATTTTATTTCAAATTGAATTTCATTTTGTTGCAAATTGGTTCCAAACGCGCCGCAAACGGCCGAATGTTAACAACAAAATTGCAACAACAACCAAAAAAGAAACACACAAGCAAACTAAAAAACACACAAATAACAGGGAAAAAAAAGTACTCTTCAAACTTCCTCATCAGTTTTGCCAAAGTCAAATTAGCTTCATCCAAACGAAAACTGTTGTATATGTCCAAAGCATCTTCTCCAATGACATGCAAAAGAATGCGAGCCTTCAGTTTTTCATCATCACCTCCTGCTCCACTTGCTGCTAAATATATAGATCTGTAAATCTTTGCTTAAAACGCTTCCAGTTATCATCAAGATTACCGGTCAATTGCATGGAAGTAGGTGGACTTAACTTATCCATGACAGCACAACGGGGCAAAAGTCAGCTTTCTGTTGTTGATTGCCCTCCATTTCGGGGACAAAATTATCTTTTACTTGTTTAATCTGTCCCGCGTCCTTCGTTTCACTTCGCAGTTAATAGCCAACGCATGCAGTCGCTAACTCCGCTAGCATGTAGCTTCGCCAATCACGCGTTCACTCACACGGCTGGGGACTCCAAATCCTCTCTCGCTCGTGCTTTTGTAACTCTTTCGTGGCAAACCTTTTCACCCCAATGCAGCTCACGGCCACTTCTGACACCACGTGTTGTCTCTCTTATCATGTAATGAAGGCGACGAGGCGTGTTGGATAGAACTCGTTCACTCTTCCAGTTTTTACTCTCAACTCCTGTGCCATGCTGGGTAAAATCTAGTTCTTATGTTTTTTTACTCATAACATCACAGGACTGTACTGTATCCATTTTACGAGTCGAGACGATTGCTGCCTTTAATTTCGTCCCGAAGGCTTTGCCGTACATCGTTGTTCGACAGCTGAAGCTGGACCTCCGCACGCCACACTACAACACGGCGTCAGTTTAAAAAAATACCAATTAAAAAAAGAAAAATAACCAACATTACTTCTCGAATTACAGTTAAACGCACCTTAGCCTCGACGCAGGACACTCACCATTGCTTTATTGGACCATAACATCATTATCTCAAGCTTCAGAGCAGGTTTGGTCATTACTAGTTCTTTCACCATAGGTCACGACCTACTTTTCTTCCTGTCATTAGTAACCATTTTACACAACTTTTATGCCAAAAGCGGTCAGGAGAGACAAATTTACTTTTTTCGTTTCTCCCAGTTATCTTTCCTTCACTTGAGTGCTGCGTTTTTACTTTTTGGAAACTATTTTTTTCTGGGAAGGGGGTGGGCGGCGGTTGATTTGGCGGACACGCCAGCTAGCTCCCGTTAGGTGCTCTTTTCCTCATGGTTCTCTGTGCCTTGTGTAGAGGAGGGGAGCTGTCCAATTCCTTACTGCCCTCCTTGGACACAGGTTCTTTTATTTCTCTATAAGGCGGAAGAAGACCCAACACCACGTCGTCTTTTTCTCAGTTTATCACAACGCAACACGAATCGATTCGGGCTCCTGAGATTCTCAGATTTCGTCAGGAAGCCCAGGACAAACACATTCATGAGATTATATAGAGACAATATGATAATGAGAGGCGGGGAGGTACGCCTCTCATGCAAATCCCGGAAACAAAGAAAGTAACTTGTCATCTGACCAGGTGTGGCTGGAGGGAGTTGGGAGCGGTGAGGTGTGACCAGAACACCACTACCCCCCATTTGGTGTGATGGCAAGTTGCAGACCCCCGCTGTGCATTCACCCTGAGATAAAAGGTCTTCCCAGGGGGCTTAACAGCAACCAGGGACTTTCCCAAGGGTCAGGGGACAACAGGAGACACTTGGGACCCGTTAATCGATCACGGGGGAAGAAGATACAATCTAACACTACATACATTGTTTTAGGTGAGCGAACAGATGTTGAAGAAAGAGACTGGGAACAATCGTACTCATAGTAAGGCGCAGTCCCTCAATAGCTGCAACACAGATACTTGAGATAACAGTTGTTCTTTTGATGTGAAACAAATCCTATGGAGGGGGCCCCTAAAAGTGGTGGGGGTTGAGGGACACTAAAGGTGATTGTAAACACAGTGAGCAGGAAATACCTCCAACAACATTCTACATTCTTTGTTTCTTTCAGAGCCAACTAGAGTGGGGCTAAATAAAATCACAGTAAGGAATAAATTCCTTAACAATTGCTATGTCTTTTTTTTCATATAGTTCATCGGGTTGTGTGTGTGTGTGTGTGTGTGTTTGTGTGTGTGCACAAAGGCATCTTGTGATATGTATCTATGTTAGTTGGGGAGGGAGGAGAAGGGTCCACTTTTTATGTTGTAATTTTGCTGTTTTAATTGCACTTTTGAGTTGCACTTTTATGTTTGAAAAGTGCTATCCAAATTCACTTTGATTGATTGACCTGGCTCTTCTAATAACTTTCATTGAAAATCTAAATCATGATTCCACACGTGTTTGTCTTCTTGTGTTTTTCAGACATCAGTGAAGATGTTTGTCCTGAGTGGCTGGTTGGATGAGGTTACAGTATCTGCAAGGTGCCATTTAATGGCGACCTTCTGAAGAGTATAAATGAGGCAAACAGAGAGGCTCCAAGCAGCAGCTCATGTCAACACATGACAACAAAACGTGTTGGAAACCACCGGGAAGAATCAAAAGCAGATGGCCTCGTAGCTCCACTATCAGACAGTGGCATGTCGTCAAATGCAAATGATGATGATGAGGAGGAGGATGTTGATGAGTCAGAAGGTGATCTGACGTGTAACACTGACAAACCCTGGAAATGTTCTCACCGTGGGAAAATGTATGCTTATAAAAGTGCTTTGGAATTACACCTCAGACACACACTGGTGAGAAACCGTTCACTGTGTAGACTGTGGCCGGAAATTCTCTTGTAAGGTCACACAAGAACCCACACTGGTGAGAAACCTTGTTCCTGCTTAGTTTGTGGCCAAAGATTATGTTGGAGGGAAATGATGAGGGAAGTGATCAAATATATCTGTATACATACAATTGTGTGTACATATCATTGACTAAATATGCGCTACAACGTGCTTAACTTTTGTTCCGAATCAGCTTCTTATTAATGGTTACGACGCGACTCTCTTCTCATTCATTCCTGCAGCTTCACTGTGCGTCTGCAGCGCGGACGCTGGGTGTCTTCAGAGTTCAGTGTAGGTTGTCCCAATGCATTGGATAAATGCTGGTTTTGTCCTGCCCATCGGATGCTCAGCGTCTCTGGGAGTCTACGGACAGTGGGCGTTTATGGGCTGTCAATGACATGTCCACACAATGGTACGTACACACATATATTTGATCACTTCCTTTTTGACATTTTAGGGGACGCTGAGCTTTCCTGGTAGTCTTAGAGCAATCGCTAGTGATGGCAAACTGAAGCATCATGAAGCAATGAGGCTTTCCATCCAATTGGTTCGCTCCTGGTCCGAAGCATCATGAGACTTCATTTGTTCTATTGCGCATTCATGTGGAAAATAAATGTCATGACAGACAGAGTGATTAAAATGATGCACTGGATTTGATGGGATCAGAGGGGCAGGGAGTTGTGATGTAAATGAATGTGCATGTGTTACTTGCAAGAATGATTGCTTTATACTAGACATTGACATATAAACAAGGAACAAGACACACCTTTCATTAATCTTAATTGAGGAAAACTGTCATTTCCATGTTTTTGGCTTCAAACGGATTCTTTTTTGTAGATAGTATTTTTCCTGCTTTTGAAAATAGTCTTTCGCAAGGGATGGATGAGGCCAGGGTACAGAGAAAGGTTATTGCTAGTTTGTAGAGGTTTGGGTAGACATGTTTGTGCAGGTCCCAGCTATGCTGTTTTTTCATCCATCCATCCATCCATTTTCTACCGCTTATCCGAGGTCGGGTCGCGGGGGCAGCAGCTTTAGCAGGGAAGCCCAGACTTCCCTCTCCCCAGCCACTTCTTCTAGCTCTTCCCGGGGGATCCCGAGGCGTTCCCAGGCTAGCTGGGTGACATAGTCTCTCCAGCGTGTCCTGGGTCGTCCTCTGGGTCTCTTCCCGGTGGGACATGCCCGGAACACCTCACCAGGGAGGCATTCAGGAGGCATCCTAATCAGATGCCTGAGCCACCTCATCTGGCTCCTCTCGATGTGGAGGCGAAGCGGCTCTACTCTGAGCCCCTCCCGGATGACCGAGCTCCTCACCTTATCACCCTGCGGAGAAAACTCATTTCGGCCGCTTGTATCCGGGATCTCGTTCTTTCGGTCACGACCCATAACTCGTGACCATAGATGAGGGTTGGAACATAGATCGACCGGTAAATTGAGAGGTTCGTCTTTTGGCTCAGCTCCTTCTTTACCACAACAGACCGATACAACGTCTGCATCACAGCAGACGCTGCACCGATCCGCCTGTCGATCTCTGGCTCCCTCCTTCCCTCACTCGTGAACAAGACCCCAAGATACTTAAACTCCTCCACTTGGGGCAAGATCTCCTCCCCGACCCGGAGAGGGCACTCCAACCTTTTCCGACTGAGGACCATGGTTTCAGATTTGGAGGTGCTGATTTTCATCCCAACCGCTTCACACTCGGCTGCGAAACGCTCCAGCAAAAGTTGGAGAGCCCTGCTTGAAGGAGCCAACAGTACCACATCATCTGCAAAAAGCAGAGATGCAATACTGAGGCCACCAAAACGGCCCCCCTCAACGCCTCGGTTGCGCCTAGAAATTCTGTCCATAAAGGTTATGAACAGAATCGGCGACAAAGGGCAGCCTTGGCGGAGTCCAACTCCCACTGGAAACATTCATTCATTCATTCATTTTCCGAACCGCTTGATCCTCACTAGGGTCGCGGGGGGTGCTGGAGCCTATCCCAGCTGTCTTCGGGCAGTAGGCGGGAGACACCCTGAATCAGTCGCCAGCCAATCGCAGGGCACACAGAGACGAACAATCATTCACGCCCACACTCTCACCTAGGGACAATTTAGAGTATTCAATCAGCCTGCCATGCATGTTTTTGGAATGTGGGAGGAAACCGGAGGACCCGGAGAAAACCCACGCAGGCCCGGGGAGAACATGCAAACTCCACACAGGGAGGCCGGAGCTGGATTCGAACCCGGTACCTCTGCACTGTGAAGCCGATGTGCTAACCACTGGACTACCGGGCCGCCCCCACTGG
This sequence comes from Hippocampus abdominalis, assembly GCA_018466805.1. NCBI lineage: Eukaryota > Metazoa > Chordata > Actinopteri > Syngnathiformes > Syngnathidae > Hippocampus > Hippocampus abdominalis. The sequence continues at coordinate 12,076,201 of CM031704.1, read as the reverse complement.
AAACAATTCCGACTTATTGCCGGCAATGCGAACCAAACTCTGACATCGGCATTATAGGGATCGAACAGCCCGTATCAGGGGGCTCGGTACCCCATACTCCCGAAGCACCCCCCACAGAACCCCCCGAGCGACACGGTCAAACGCCTTCTCCAAGTCCACAAAACACATGTAGACTGGTTGGGCGAGTTCCCACGTACCCTCGAGGACCCTGCTAAGGGTGTAGAGCTGGTCCACTGTTCCACGGCCGGGACAAAAACCACATTGCTCCTCCTCAATCTGAGACTCGACTTCCTGACGGACCCTCCTCTCCAGCACCCCTGAATAGACCTTACCAGGGAGGCTGAGGAGTGTGATTCCTCTGTAGTTGGAACACACCCTCCGGTCCCCCTTTTTAAAAAGAGGGACCACCACCCCGGTCAGCCAATCCAGAGGCACTCTCCGCGCTGACTACGCGATGTTGCAGAGGCGTGTCAACCAGGACAGCCCCACAACATCCAGAGCCTTGAGGAACTCCGGGCGGATCTCATCCACCCCTGGGGCCCTGCCGCCGAGGAGCTTTTTAACCACATCGGTGACTTTGACCACAGAGATAGGAGAGCCCACCTCAGAGTCCACAGACTCTGCTTCCTCCAAGGAAGGCGTGCTGGTGGAGTTGAGGAGGTCTTCAAAGTATTCCGCCCACCGGCTCACAACGTCCCAAGTCGAGGTCAACAGCACCCCATCCCCACTGTACACAGTGTTAGTGGTGCACTGTTTCCCCCTCCTGAGACGTCGGATGGTGGACCAGAATTTCCTCGAAGCCGTCCGAAAGTCGTCCGAAAGTCAGCTTCCATGCCCTCACCGAACTCTTCCCACACCCGGGTTTTTGCCTACATTCCGCTTGGCCAGTCGATACCCGTCAGCTGCCTCTGGGGTCCCACAGGCCATAAAGGCCCGATAGGACTCCTTCTTCAGCTTGACGGCTTCCCTTACTGCTGGTGTCCACCAGCGAGTACGAGGGTTGCCGCCACGACAGGCACCAACCACCTTACGGCCACAACTCAGATTGGCCGCCTCAACAATAGAGGCACGGAACATGGTCCACTCTGACTCAATGTCCCCCGCCACCCCCGGGACATGGGAAAAGCTCTGTCGGAGGTGGGAGTTGAAACTCCTTCTGACAGGGGATTCCGCCAGACGCTCCCAACAAACCCTCACAATACGTTTGGGTCTGCCAGGTCGGACCGGCATCTTCCCCCACCATCGGAGCCTGCTCACCACCAGGTGGTGATCAGTTGACAGCTCCGCCCCTCTCTTCACCTGAGTGTCCAAAACATGTGGCCGCAAATCCGATGATACAACCACAAAGTCAATCATCGAACTGCGGCCAAGGGTGTCCTGGTGCAAAGTGCACATAAGGGATCATCATAAGGGATCTGTTGAGCCATGCTTTGTCTGGTCCCTCACCTAGGACCTGTTTTCCATGGGTGACCCTGCCAGGGGCATAAAGCCCCAGACAACTTAGCTACTAGGATCATTGGGGCACGCAAACCCCTCCACCACGATAAGGTGACGGCTCATGGAGGGGGCTGTTTTTTCATTGCATGTTAAAATGGCTTACCTGGGTGTGGTTCTATTTGAGTTGTCTCCTTATTTTCATGCATGCTATGTCTCAACATGGATGAAGTGTTCTCTTGGTACCCAAGTTCTTTAGAACAAAGTTTTTGCACTTCACCTTTTGAAATATCAGCAAGTAGAAGAAATACATTAAACTAGGGATACACTGTGTTGTCACAATAATTTACAATATATATTCACACTGGTTATTATAATCTGCACCTTTTTAGGAGAGATATGCTCAAAATGATCCCAGACAGGGGATGTTCTCTTCTTTTTCATTGTGGACGGTGGGGTGCGTCCATTGCAAAACGAATTCGATTGAATTGAGTTTTGAAGATGCGAGTTGGGTGTGTCAGTGTCACTTGTCAGCTCATTGTCGTCTCGGTTTATTTTGAATCATCCGCAAAACTATGTGTTGGCAAGCCTGTCTCGCGAGGCTTCGGACGTAGCAACGCGCGTTCCGAGGCTTCGGGCGTAGCCACAGGCGTAACACATACCTCGAAGCGCGCTTTTCAGATTTTTTCTTTGGTTTCTCGGCACATGCCTCGGCGCCTTGGCATAGTAGGGCACATCACTAGCAATCGCATCTGCATTGTATACATAGTTCAGTATTGTATAATAACTGTAAAAAATAAAGCTAACTATCAAGTACCAAGTACAACTTTATTGTCAAATGTGCTGTATGTGCTGAAACATACAGTACATTTGAAATTTCGTCCCTCTCACATTTTTTTGCTTTTTGTTTATAAATCCGACTTCACGGATTTAACTTATAACTGGTTCTTTTTGGAACGTAACCCCCGCGATAAATGAGGGTTTTCCTGTACTGCAAAACACATTTTTGACATTTTTATTTTTGTTTTTAAGCTATGATGTGTATTCTACAGTGGACAGCGGAACCCAATACAGGGGAAACGGAACTTCATTGTGAAACAGTTAGTCCAACAAAAATATCTAAAAGTCAACTTGACAAAGTGTTCAACATAAACATAACTGTCCATCATCTCTGTGCTTTTGTTTAGGTATGACACCCACTTTTAGTTTTTGTTGCTTTAAATGCATTTCCAGGCCGAGCTGAGCACCTTTTTTTAAATGTTAATGTTTCTTCATAGGAATGAGTTGTATGATCAAATTAATGTTCATTTGGGCTTCAGGAGGTGAACCTGAACTAAATACATGTTGAAATGTGTGCATTAGTGCTTTTATTTAGGTATGACACCCACTTTTAGTTTTTATTGCTTTAAATGCATTTCCAGGCCGAGCTGAGCGCCTTTTTTTAAATGTTAATGTTTCTTCATAGGAATGAGTTGTATGATCAAATTAATGTTCATTTGGGCTTCAGGATATTAACCTAAACTAAATACATGTTGAAATGTGTGGATAAGTGCTTTTGTTGAGGTGTGACACCCACGTTTAGTTTTTATTGCTTTAAATGCATTTCCAGGCCGAGCTGAGCACCTTTTTTTAAATGTTAATGTTTCTTCATAGGAATGAGTTGTATGATCAAATTAATGTTCATTTGGGCTTCAGGATGTGAACCTGAACTAAATACATGTTGAAATGTGTGCATAAGTGCTTTTGTTTAGGTGTGACACCCACTTTGAGTTTTTATGGCTCTAAATGCATTCCCAGGCCGAGCTGAGCGCCTTTTTTTAAATGTTAATGTTTCTTCATAGGAATGAGTTGTATGATCAAATTAATGTTCATTTGGGCTTCGGGATGTGAACCTGAACTAAATACATGTTGAAATGTGTGCATAAGTGCTTTTGTTTAGGTGTGACACCCACTTTGAGTTTTTATGGCTCTAAATGCATTCCCAGGCCGAGCTGAGCGCCTTTTTTTAAATGTTAATGTTTCTTCATAGGAATGAGTTGTATGATCAAATTAATGTTCATTTGGGCTTCGGGATGTGAACCTGAACTAAATACATGTTGAAATGTGTGCATAAGTGCTTTTGTTTAGGTGTGACACCCACTTTGAGTTTTTATGGCTCTAAATGCATTCCCAGGCCGAGCTGAGCGCCTTTTTTTTTTTTTTTTTTTTTTTTTAAATGTTAATGTTTCTTCAGGCGGCCCGGTAGTCCAGTGGTTAGCACGTCGGCTTCACAGTGCTGAGGTACCGGGTTCAAATCCAGCTCCGGCCTCCCTGTGTGGAGTTTGCATGTTCTCCCCGGGCCTGCGTGGGTTTTCTCCGGGTGCTCCGGTTTCCTCCCACGTTCCAAAAACATGCATGGCAGGCTGATTGTGCACTCTAAATTGTCCCTAGGTATGAGTGTGAGCGTGGATGGTTGTTCGTCTCTGTGTGCCCTGCGATTGGCTGGCAACCAATTCAGGGTGTCCTCCGCCTACTGCCCGAAGACAGCTGGGATAGGCTCCAGCACCCCCCGCGACCCTAGTGAGGATTAAGCGGTTCAGAAAATGGATGGATGGATGTTTCTTCATAGGAATGAGTTGTATGATCAAATTAATGTTCAGTTGGGCTTCGGGATGTGAACCTGAACTAAATACATGTTGAAATGTGTGCATAAGTGCTTTTGTTGAGGTGTGATACCCACTTTGAGTTTTTATTGCTCCAAATGCATTCCCAGGCCGAGCTGAGCACTTTTTAAAAATGTTCACCTTTCTCCATAGGAATGAGTTGTATGATCAAATGAATGTTCATTTGGGCTTCGGGATGTGAACCTGAACTAAATACATGTTGAAATGTGTGCATAAGTGCTTTTGTTGAGGTGTGATACCCACTTTGAGTTTTTATTGCTCCAAATGCATTCCCAGGCCGAGCTGAGCACCTTTTTTTAAATGTTCACCTTTCTTCATAGGAATGAGTTGTATGATCAAATTAATGTTCATTTGGGCTTCAGGATGTGAACCTGAGCTAAATACATGTTGAAATGTGTGCATAAGTGCTTTTGTTTAGGTATGACACCCACTTTTAGTTTTTATTGCTTTAAATGCATTCCCAGGCCGAGCTGAGCACATTTTTGAAAATGTTCACCTTTCTCCATAGGAATGAGTTGTATGATCAAATTAATGTTCATTTTTGGCTTCAGGATGTGAACCTGAGCTAAATACATGTTGAAATGTGTGCATAAGTGCTTTTGTTTAGGTGTGACACCCATTTTGAGTTTTTATTGCTCTAAATGCATTCCCAGGCCGAGCTGAGCACATTTTTGAAAATGTTCACCTTTCTCCATAGGAATGAGTTGTATGATCAAATTAATGTTCATTTGGGCTTCAGGATGTGAACCTGAGCTAAATACATGTTGAAATGTGTGCATAAGTGCTTTTGTTTAGGTGTGACACCCACTTTGAGTTTTTATTGCTCCAAATGCATTCCCAGGCCGAGCTGAGCACCTTTTTGAAAATGTTCACCTTTCTCCATAGGAATGAGTTGTATGATCAAATTAATGTTCATTTGGGCTTCAGGATGTGAACCTGAACTAAATACATGTTGAAATGTGTGCATAAGTGCTTTTGTTTAGGTGTGACACCCACTTTGAGTTTTTATTGCTCTAAATGCATTCCCAGGCCGAGCTGAGCACCTTTTTTTAAATGTTAATGTTTCTTCATAGGAATGAGTTGTATGATCAAATTAATGTTCATTTGGGCTTCGGGATGTGAACCTGAACTAAATACATGTTGAAATGTGTGCATAAGTGCTTTTGTTTAGGTGTGACACCCACTTTGAGTTTTTATGGCTCTAAATGCATTCCCAGGCCGAGCTGAGCGCCTTTTTTTAAATGTTAATGTTTCTTCATAGGAATGAGTTGTATGATCAAATTAATGTTCATTTGGGCTTCGGGATGTGAACCTGAACTAAATACATGTTGAAATGTGTGCATAAGTGCTTTTGTTTAGGTGTGACACCCACTTTGAGTTTTTATGGCTCTAAATGCATTCCCAGGCCGAGCTGAGCGCCTTTTTTTAAATGTTAATGTTTCTTCATAGGAATGAGTTGTATGATCAAATTAATGTTCATTTGGGCTTCGGGATGTGAACCTGAACTAAATACATGTTGAAATGTGTGCATAAGTGCTTTTGTTTAGGTGTGACACCCACTTTGAGTTTTTATGGCTCTAAATGCATTCCCAGGCCGAGCTGAGCGCCTTTTTTTTTTTTTTTTTTTTTTTTTTTTAAATGTTAATGTTTCTTCAGGCGGCCCGGTAGTCCAGTGGTTAGCACGTCGGCTTCACAGTGCTGAGGTACCGGGTTCAAATCCAGCTCCGGCCTCCCTGTGTGGAGTTTGCATGTTCTCCCCGGGCCTGCGTGGGTTTTCTCCGGGTGCTCCGGTTTCCTCCCACGTTCCAAAAACATGCATGGCAGGCTGATTGTGCACTCTAAATTGTCCCTAGGTATGAGTGTGAGCGTGGATGGTTGTTCGTCTCTGTGTGCCCTGCGATTGGCTGGCAACCAATTCAGGGTGTCCTCCGCCTACTGCCCGAAGACAGCTGGGATAGGCTCCAGCACCCCCCGCGACCCTAGTGAGGATTAAGCGGTTCAGAAAATGGATGGATGGATGTTTCTTCATAGGAATGAGTTGTATGATCAAATTAATGTTCAGTTGGGCTTCGGGATGTGAACCTGAACTAAATACATGTTGAAATGTGTGCATAAGTGCTTTTGTTGAGGTGTGATACCCACTTTGAGTTTTTATTGCTCCAAATGCATTCCCAGGCCGAGCTGAGCACCTTTTTTTAAATGTTCACCTTTCTTCATAGGAATGAGTTGTATGATCAAATTAATGTTCATTTGGGCTTCAGGATGTGAACCTGAGCTAAATACATGTTGAAATGTGTGCATAAGTGCTTTTGTTTAGGTATGACACCCACTTTTAGTTTTTATTGCTTTAAATGCATTTCCAGGCCGAGCTGAGCCCCTTTTTTTAAATGTTAATGTTTCTTCATTGGAATGAGTTGTATGATCAAATTAATGTTCATTTGGGCTTCGGGATGTGAACCTGAACTAAATACATGTTGAAATGTGTGCATTAGTACTTTTGTTTAGGTATGACACCCACTTTTAGTTTTTATTGCTTTAAATGCATTTCCAGGCCGAGCTGAGCGCCTATTTTTAAATGTTAAATTTTCTTCATTGGAATGAGTTGTATGATCAAATTAATGTTCATTTGGGCTTCGGGATGTGAACCTGAACTAAATACATGTTGAAATGTGTGCATAAGTGCTTTTGTTGAGGTGTGACACCCACTTTTAGTTTTTGTTGCTTTAAATGCATTTCCAGGCCGAGCTGAGCACCTTTTTTAAAATGTTCACCTTTCTTCATAGGAATGAGTTGTATGATCAAATTAATGTTCATTTGGGCTTCAGGAGGTGAACCTGAACTAAATACATGTTGAAATGTGTGCATTAGTGCTTTTATTTAGGTATGACACCCACTTTTAGTTTTTTAGCTTTAAATGCATTTCCATGCCGAGCTGAGCGCCTTTTTTTAAATGTTAATGTTTCTTCATAGGAATGAGTTGTATGATCAAATTAATGTTCATTTGGGCTTCAGGATGTGAACCTGAACTAAATACATGTTGAAATGTGTGCATAAGTGCTTTTGTTTAGGTGTGACACCCACTTTGAGTTTTTATTGCTCTAAATGCATTCCCAAGCCGAGCTGAGTACCTTTTTTTAAATGTTCACCTTTCTTCAAAGGAATGAGTTGTATGATCAAATTAATGTTCATTTGGGCTTCAGGATGTGAACCTGAACTAAATACATGTTGAAATGTGTGCATTAGTGCTTTTGTTTAGGTATGACACCCACTTTTAGTTTTTATTGCTTTAAATGCATTTCCAGGCCGAGCTGAGCACCTTTTTTTAAATGTTAATGTTTCTTCATAGGAATGAGTTGTATGATCAAATTAATGTTCATTTGGGCTTCAGGATATTAACCTAAACTAAATACATGTTGAAATGTGTGGATAAGTGCTTTTGTTGAGGTGTGACACCCACGTTTAGTTTTTATTGCTTTAAATGCATTTCCAGGCCGAGCTGAGCGCCTTTTTTTAAATGTTAATGTTTCTTCATAGGAATGAGTTGTATGATCAAATTAATGTTCATTTGGGCTTCAGGATGTGAACCTGAACTAAATACATGTTGAAATGTGTGCATAAGTGCTTTTGTTTAGGTGTGACACCCACTTTGAGTTTTTATTGCTCTAAATGCATTCCCAGGCCGAGCTGAGCACCTTTTTTTAAATGTTAATGTTTCTTCATAGGAATGAGTTGTATGATCAAATTAATGTTCATTTGGGCTTCGGGATGTGAACCTGAACTAAATACATGTTGAATGTGTGCATAAGTGCTTTGTTTAGGTGTGACACCCACTTTGAGTTTTTATGGCTCTAAATGCATTCCCAGGCCGAGCTGAGCGCCTTTTTTTAAATGTTAATGTTTCTTCATAGGAATGAGTTGTATGATCAAATTAATGTTCATTTGGGCTTCGGGATGTGAACCTGAACTAAATACATGTTGAAATGTGTGCATAAGTGCTTTTGTTTAGGTGTGACACCCACTTTGAGTTTTTATGGCTCTAAATGCATTCCCAGGCCGAGCTGAGCGCCTTTTTTTTTTTTTTTTTTTTTTTTAAATGTTAATGTTTCTTCAGGCGGCCCGGTAGTCCAGTGGTTAGCACGTCGGCTTCACAGTGCTGAGGTACCGGGTTCAAATCCAGCTCCGGCCTCCCTGTGTGGAGTTTGCATGTTCTCCCCGGCCTGCGTGGGTTTTCTCCGGGTGCTCCGGTTTCCTCCCACGTTCCAAAAACATGCATGGCAGGCTGATTGTGCACTCTAAATTGTCCCTAGGTATGAGTGTGAGCGTGGATGGTTGTTCGTCTCTGTGTGCCCTGCGATTGGCTGGCACCAATTCAGGGTGTCCTCCGCCTACTGCCCGAAGACAGCTGGGATAGGCTCCAGCACCCCCGCGACCCTAGTGAGGATTAAGCGGTTCAGAAAATGGATGGATGGATGTTTCTTCATAGGAATGAGTTGTATGATCAAATTAATGTTCAGTTGGGCTTCGGGATGTGAACCTGAACTAAATACATGTTGAAATGTGTGCATAAGTGCTTTTGTTGAGGTGTGATACCCACTTTGAGTTTTTATTGCTCCAAATGCATTCCCAGGCCGAGCTGAGCACCTTTTTTTAAATGTTCACCTTTCTTCATAGGAATGAGTTGTATGATCAAATTAATGTTCATTTGGGCTTCAGGATGTGAACCTGAACTAAATACATGTTGAAATGTGTGCATTAGTGCTTTTGTTTAGGTATGACACCCACTTTTAGTTTTTATTGCTTTAAATGCATTCCCAGGCCGAGCTGAGCACATTTTTGAAAATGTTCACCTTTCTCCATAGGAATGAGTTGTATGATCAAATTATGTTCATTTTGGCTTCAGGATGTGAACCTGAGCTAAATACATGTTGAAATGTGTGCATAAGTGCTTTTGTTTAGGTGTGACACCCACTTTGAGTTTTATTGCTCTAAATGCATTCCCAGGCCGAGCTGAGCACATTTTTGAAAATGTTCACCTTTCTCCATAGGAATGAGTTGTATGATCAAATTAATGTTCATTTGGGCTTCAGGATGTGAACCTGAGCTAAATACATGTTGAAATGTGTGCATAAGTGCTTTTGTTTAGGTGTGACACCCACTTTGAGTTTTTATTGCTCCAAATGCATTCCCAGGCCGAGCTGAGCACCTTTTTGAAAGTTGTATGTCAAATTAATGTTCATTTGGGCCAGGATTGAACACTGAACTAATACATGTTGAAATGTGTGCATAGGCTTTTGTTTAGGTGTGACACCCACTGAGTTTTTATTGTCTAATGATCAGGCCGAGCTGAGCACCTTTTTTTAAATGTTAATGTTTCTTCATAGGAATGAGTTTATGATCAAATTAATGTTCATTTGCTTCAGGATGTGAACCTGAACTAAATACATGTTGAAATGTGTGCATAAGTGCTTTTGTTTAGGTGTGACACCCACTTTGAGTTTTTATTGCTCTAAATGCATTCCCAGGCCGAGCTGAGCACCTTTTTTAAATGTTAATGTTTCTTCATAGGAATGAGTTGTATGATCAAATTAATGTTCATTTGGGCTTCAGGATGTGAACCTGAACTAAATACATGTTGAAATGTGTGCATAAGTGCTTTTGTTTAGGTGTGACACCCACTTTGAGTTTTTATTGCTCTAAATGCATTCCCAGGCCGAGCTGAGCACCTTTTTTAAATGTTAATGTTTCTTCATAGGAATGAGTTGTATGATCAAATTAATGTTCATTTGGGCTTCGGGATGTGAACCTGAACTAAATACATGTTGAAATGTGTGCATAAGTGCTTTTGTTAGGTGTGACACCCACTTGAGTTTTTATGGCTCTAATGCATCCCAGCCGAGCTGAGCGCCTTTTTTTAAATGTTAATGTTCTTCATAGGAATGAGTTGTATGATCAAATTAATGTTCATTGGCTTCGGGATGTGAACCTGAACTAAATACATGTTGAAATGTGTGCTAAGTGCTTTTGTTTAGGGTGGACCCCACTTTGAGTTTTTATGGCTCTAAATGCATTCCCAGGCCGAGCTGAGCGCCTTTTTTTTTTTTTTTTTTTTTTTTAAATGTTAATGTTTCTTCAGGCGGCCCGGTAGTCCAGTGGTTAGCACGTCGGCTTCACAGTGCTGAGGTACCGGGTTCAATCCAGCTCCGCCTCCCTGTGTGGAGTTTGCATGTTCTCCCCGGCCTGCGTGGTTTTCTCCGGTGTCTCCGGTTTCCTCCCACGTTCAAAAACATGCATGGCAGGCTGATTGTGCACTCTAAATTGTCCCTAGGTATGAGTGTGAGCGTGGATGGTTGTTCGTCTCTGTGTGCCCTGCGATTGGCTGGCAACCAATTCAGGGTGTCCTCCGCCTACTGCCCGAAGACAGCTGGATAGGCTCCAGCACCCCCGCGACCCTAGTGAGGATTAAGCGTTTCAGAAAATGGATGGATGGATGTTTCTTCATAGGAATGAGTTGTATGATCAAATTATGTTCATTTGGGCTTCGGGATGTGAACCTGAACTAAATACATGTTGAAATGTGTGCATAAGTGCTTTTGTTGAGGTGTGATACCCACTTTGAGTTTTATTGCTCCAATGCATTCCAGGCCGAGCTGAGCACCTTTTTTAAATGTTCACCTTTCTTCATAGGAATGAGTTGTATGATCAAATTAATGTTCATTTGGGCTTCAGGATGTGAACCTGAACTAAATACATGTTGAAATGTGTGCATTAGTGCTTTTGTTTAGGTATGACACCCACTTTTAGTTTTTATTGCTTTAAATGCATTCCCAGGCCGAGCTGAGCACATTTTTGAAAATGTTCACCTTTCTCCATAGGAATGAGTTGTATGATCAAATTAATGTTCATTTTTGGCTTCAGGATGTGAACCTGAGCTAAATACATGTTGAAATGTGTGCATAAGTGCTTTTGTTTAGGTGTGACACCATTTGATTTTTTTGCTCTAAATGCATTCCCAGCCGAGCTGAGCACATTTTTGAAAATGTTCACCTTTCTCCATAGGAATGAGTTGTATGATCAAATTAATGTTCATTTGGGCTTCAGGATGTGAACCTGAGCTAAATACATGTTGAAATGTGTGCATAAGTGCTTTTGTTTAGGTGTGACACCCACTTGAGTTTTTATTGCTCCAAATGCATTCCCAGGCCGAGCTGAGCACCTTTTTGAAAATGTTCACCTTTCTCCATAGGAATGAGTTGTATGATCAAATTAATGTTCATTTGGGCTTCAGGATGTGAACCTGAACTAATACATGTTATAATGTGTGCATAAGTGCTTTTGTTTAGGTGTGACACCCACTTTGAGTTTTTATTGCTCTAAATGCATTCCCAGGCCGAGCTGAGCACCTTTTTTTAAATGTTAATGTTTCTTCATAGGAATGAGTTGTATGATCAAATTAATGTTCATTTGGGCTTCGGGATGTGAACCTGAACTAAATACATGTTGAAATGTGTGCATAAGTGCTTTTGTTTAGGTGTGACACCCACTTTGAGTTTTTATGCTCTAAATGCATTCCCAGGCCGAGCTGAGCGCCTTTTTTTAAATGTTAATGTTTCTTCATAGGATGAGTTGTATGATCAAATTAATTTCATTTGGGCTTCGGGATGTGAACCTGAACTAAATACATGTTGAATGTGTGCATAAGTGCTTTTGTTTAGGTGTGACACCCACTTTGAGTTTTTATGGCTCTAATGCATTCCCAGGCCGAGCTGAGCGCCTTTTTTAAATGTTAATGTTTCTTCATAGGAATGAGTTGTATGATCAAATTAATGTTCATTTGGGCTTCGGATGTGAACCTGAACTAAATACATGTTGAAATGTGTGCATAAGCTTTTTTTGTTTAGGTGTGACACCCCTTTGAGTTTTTATGGCTCTAAATGCATTCCCAGGCCGAGCTGAGCGCCTTTTTTTTTTTTTTTTTTTTTTTTTGAAATGTTAATGTTTCTTCAGGCGGCCCGGTAGTCCAGTGGTTAGCACGTCGGCTTCACAGTGCTGAGGTACCGGGTTCAAATCCAGCTCCGCCCTCCCTGTGTGGAGTTTGCATGTTCTCCCGGGCCTGCGTGGGTTTTCTCCGGGTGCTCCGGTTTCCTCCCACGTTCAAAAACATGCATGGCAGGCTGATTGTGCACTCTAAATTGTCCCTAGGTATGAGTGTGAGCGTGGATGGTTGTTCGTCTCTGTGTGCCCTGCGATTGGCTGGCAACCAATCAGGGTGTCCTCCGCCTACTGCCCGAAGACAGCTGGGATAGGCTCCAGCACCCCCCGCGACCCTAGTGAGGATTAAGCGGTTCAGAAAATGGATGGATGGATGTTTCTTCATAGGAATGAGTTGTATGATCAATTAATGTTCAGTTGGGCTTCGGGATGTGAACCTGAACTAAATACATGTTGAAATGTGTGGATAAGTGCTTTTGTTGAGGTGTGATACCCACTTTGAGTTTTTATTGCTCCAAATGCATTCCCAGGCCGAGCTGAGCACTTTTTAAAAAATGTTCACCTTTCTCCATAGGAATGAGTTGTATGATCAAATGAATGTTCATTTGGGCTTCGGGATGTGAACCTGAACTAAATACATGTTGAAATGTGTGCATAAGTGCTTTTGTTGAGGTGTGATACCCACTTTGAGTTTTTATTGCTCCAAATGCATTCCCAGGCCGAGCTGAGCACCTTTTTTTAAATGTTCACCTTTCTTCATAGGAATGATTGTATGATCAAATTAATGTTCATTTGGGCTTCAGGATGTGAACCTGAGCTAAATACATGTTGAAATGTGTGCATAAGTGCTTTTGTTTAGGTATGACACCCACTTTTAGTTTTTATTGCTTTAAATGCATTTCCAGGCCGAGCTGAGCACCTTTTTTTAAATGTTAATGTTTCTTCATTGGAATGAGTTGTATGATCAAATTAATGTTCATTTGGGCTTCGGGATGTGAACCTGAACTAAATACATGTTGAAATGTGTGCATTAGTACTTTTGTTTAGGTATGACACCCACTTTTAGTTTTTATTGCTTTAAATGCATTTCCAGGCCGAGCTGAGCGCCTATTTTTAAATGTTAAATTTTCTTCATTGAATGAGTTGTATGATCAAATTAATGTTCATTTGGGCTTCGGGATGTGAACCTGACTAAATACATGTTGAAATGTGTGCATAAGTGCTTTTGTTGAGGTGGACACCCACTTTTAGTTTTTGTTGCTTTAAATGCATTTCCAGGCCGAGCTGAGCACCTTTTTTAAAATGTTCACCTTTCTTCATAGGAATGAGTTGTATGATCAAATTAATGTTCATTTGGGCTTCAGGAGGTGAACCTGAACTAAATACATGTTGAAATGTGTGCATTAGTGCTTTTATTTAGGTATGACACCCACTTTGTTTTTTAGCTTTAAATGCATTCCATGCCGAGCTGAGCGCCTTTTTAAATGTTAATGTTTCTTCATAGAATGAGTTGTATGATCAAATTAATGTTCATGTGGGCTTCAGGATGTGAAACCTGAACTAATACATGTTGAAATGTGTGCCTAAGTGCTTTTGTTTAGTGTGACACCCACTTTGAGTTTTATTGCTCTAAATGCATTCCCAAGCCGAGCTGAGTACCTTTTTTAAATGTTCACCTTTCTTCAAAGAATGAGTTGTATGATCAAATTAATGTTCATTTGGGCTTCAGGATGTGAACCTGAACTAAAACATGTTGAAAGTGGTGCATTAGTGCTTTTGTTTAGGTATGACACCCACTTTTAGTTTTTATTGCTTTAAATGCATTTCCAGCCGAGCTGAGCGCCTTTTTTTAAATGTTAATGTTTCTTCATAGGATGAGTTTGTGATCAAATTAATGTTCATTTGGGCTTCAGGTGTGAACCTGAACTAATACATGTTGAAATGTGTGCATAAGTGCTTTTGTTTAGGTGTGACACCCACTTTGAGTTTTTATTGCTCTAAATGCATTCCCAGGCCGAGCTGAGCACCTTTTTTTAAATGTTAATGTTTCTTCATAGGAATGAGTTGTATGATCAAATTAATGTTCATTTGGGCTTCGGGATGTGAACCTGAACTAAATACATGTTTGAAATGTGTGCATAAGTGCTTTTGTTTAGGTGGTGACACCCACTTTGAGTTTTTATGGCTCTAATGCATTCCCAGGCGAGCTGAGCGCCTTTTTTTTAAATGTTATTTTCTTCATAGGAATGAGTGTATGATCATTAATGTTCATTTGGGCTTCGGGATGTGAACCTGAACTAAATACATGTTGAAATGTGTCATAAGTGCTTTTGTTTGGTGTGACACCCACTTTGAGTTTTTATGGCTCTAAATGCATTCCCAGGCCGAGCTGAGCGCCTTTTGTTTTTTTTTTTTTTTTTTTTTAAATGTTAATGTTTCTTCAGCGGCCGGTAGTCCCGTGTTTAGCACGTCGGCTTCACAGTGCTGAGGTACCGGGTTCAAATCCTCGCCGGCCTCCCTGTGTGGAGTTGCATGTTCTCCCCGGCTGCGTGGGTTTTCTCCGGGTGCCGGTTCCTCCCATTCCCAAAACATGCATGGCAGGCTGATTGTGCACTCTAATTGTCCCTAGGTATGAGTGTGAGCGTGGATGGTTTGTTCGTCTCTGTGTGCCCTGCGATTGGCTGGCAACCAATTCAGGTGTCCTCCGCCTACTGCCCGAAGACAGCTGGGATAGGCTCCAGCACCCCCCGCGACCCTAGTGAGGATTAAGCGGTTCAGAAAATGGATGGATGGATGTTCTTCTATGAATGAGTTGTATTCAAATTTATGTTCAGTTGGGCTCGGGATGTGAACCTGAACTAAATACATGTTGAAATGTGTGATAAGTGCTTTTGTTGAGGTGTGATACCCACTTTGATTTTTATTGCTCCAAATGCATTCCCAGGCCGAGCTGAGCACTTTTAAAAAATGTTCACCTTTCTCCATAGGAATGATTGTATGATCAAATGAATGTTCATTTGGGCTTCGGGATGTGAACCTGAACTAAAACATGTTGAAATGTGTGCATAAGTGCTTTTGTTGAGGTGTGATACCCACTTTGAGTTTTATTGCTCCAAATGCATTCCAGGCCGAGCTGAGCACCTTTTTTTAAATGTTCACCTTTCTTCATAGGAATGAGT